>RXID01022441.1:0-16761 GCA_005019695.1 Trichopus zeylanicus subsp. travancoricus
TTCTTCTTCTTCTTCTTCTTCTTCTTCTTCTTCTTCTTCTTCTTCTTCTTCTTCTTCTCCTTCTCCTTCTCCTTTTCCTTCTGCTTCTCCTTCTCATTTTGCTTCTCTTTCTCCTTCTGCTTCTCCTTCTCCTTCTCCTTCTCCCTCTTTTTCTTCTTCTTTTTCTTCAGCTCTTCTTCTTCTCCTTCTCCTTCTCCTTCTCCTTATTCTTCTTCTTCTACTTCTACTACTTCTTCTTCTGCTGCTTCTTCTGCTTCTTCTTCTTCTTCTTTGTCTTCTGCTTCTCTGGTTCTTCTTCTCCTTCTTCTTCTCCATCTTCTTCTGCTTTTGCTTCTTCTTCTTCTTCTCCTCCTTCTTCTTCTCCTTCTTCTTCTCTTTCTTCTGGTACTCCTTCTCCTTGTCCTTCTCCTTCTCGTTCTCCTTTTGCTTCTCCTTGTATTGCTCCTCCTTCTTCTCCTTCTGCTTTCCTTCCTCTTCTCCTTCTCCTCCTCCTTCACCTACTGGTTCTCCTACTTCATCTCCTTCTTCTTCTCCATCTTCTTCTCCTTCTGCTTCTCCTTCTTCTTCTCCTTCTTCTTCTCCATCTTCTTCTCCTTCTGCATCTCCTTCTTCTTCTCCTTCTCCTTCTTCTTCTCCTTCTCCCTATCCTTCTTTGTCTTCTTCTTCTTCTCCTTCTCCCTATCCTTCTTTGTCTTCTTCTTCTTCTTCTTCCTCCTCTTCTTGTTATTCTTCTTCTTCTTCTACTTCTTCTTCTTCTTCTTCTTCTTCTTCTTCTTCTCCTGCTCCTTCTTCTTCTCCTTCTCCTTCTTCATTTGCTTCTGCTTCTCCTTCCTCTTCTCCATCTTCTTCTCCTTCTCCTTCTGCTTCTGCTTCTCTGTTTCCTCTTCTTCTTCTTCTTCTCCTCCTCCTTCTTCTTCCTCTCGTTCTTCTCCTTCTCCTTCTTCTTCTTCTTCTTCTTCTTCTTCTTCTTCTTCTGCCAAAGGATTTGGGAATCTCAAATACTTTTAATATTCAAGATTTGTTTGACTACCATGCACCTAAGGACTGCAAGTTACGACAAAATAACTCGAGGACGAGTTCTTTAAAAGAAGGGGACACTGATGTAGGATGCTCAAAGGAAGTTCAAAAACATCAAAAGGAGCTAATTCAGAAGTCAAGGGGCCATGACAAATGATTTGATTCACTCTTTTATTTAAACATAGGATTTACCTTACTTAGTACCTTTTTATATCTAAATTCTCTTCATTATGATGTCTTAGGTCTTATTCTCGGATTTCACTAACCCAAGACTAATTTTGGGCTGAATCCTATTCAATTTAGGACTTGGGAAGGATGAATCCTTATTTAAGATTTTATTTTCACAGTTTAACTTATTTAGAACTTCTACCAACCCAATTAATGGGTTCAAGCTGAGTTGTATTCAGTTTAGGACTTGGGAAGCCAGAAACTTACTCAAATTGAACTTCTGGTATTTGTATAAATAGGCCTTAAGACCTATGGATGGGAGAACAACTTTTACTCTTAATAAAGTTCTACTTTAGTGAATTTTCTCTTTTCCTTGTGGATTCAAGGAGTTCTTAATAGAGACAACGGTGTTTTCCTCGTCTACCACACTTGTTGCTACGTCAAGATGCCTTCTTTAGTTACCTTAAGATCTTGTATACTGCTTCCATGCAAGACTTTTTTGGGGATTGCATGAATTGATGCACATTACTTTCTCAGAATATCAAGTCTTGTGATAGTTAAATAAATAAGTTTTTCCACTATCCTTTTGTACTATTTTTGGTCATTGACTTCAGTACCTGTGTCTATATTTGAATCTATGGGTGTCTTTGAAATTTTGCTTTCCAGTGTGTCTATTTCAGTTAACAAATTCAATGTATACTTCCTCTAAAATAATACCAAACCCTTTGTTAAATGAGCCGCTTCTATTTGCAAGAAATATTGCTGCTTGTCCAAGTCTTTCATCTCATATTAATTTTTCAGAAACTCTGAGATCCTTGATTCCTTCACCGTCATCTCCAGTTACTAAATATCATCTATACAAACTAGCAAAATAATTCTCTTTCCTGACTTTCTGAATAATCAGATTGACTTCTTTGAAATCCATATTCTTCCAATGTTTTATTGAACCTCTCAAGCCCCAGGGGACTGTTTGAGACCATACAAAGATCTTCCCATTTATAGAACAGCTGCTATCTTTCAGAGTTGAGGTCCCCATGAAAAAAAAATATTCCTTACATTCATTTGTGAGAGGTTTCAGTTCGAGTTAATTGCCAAAGACAGGATTACGCTTACTGAGTTTAGCTTTACGATTGGTAAAAAGTATCAAAATAATATACTCTATAAGTCTGCGTAAACCCTTTTACTTCCAGTCTGGATTTGTATCTCTCAATTCTCCCAATTAGTTTATATTTAATAGTATATATCCACTTGTATCCTACTCCCATTTGGTAGTGGTACTATTTCCCATATGTTGTTTTGATGTAAGGCTTCCATTTCTACTTTCATTGTTTGCCTCCAATTTGAATTATTCAGTGCGTTTATTACTATTTTGGGTGTAACAATGGAGGAGTTGGACAGTGCAAAAAGCGTTTAAAGTTTGGGGAAAATTTCTCATATGATACAAACTGACTAATAGGATATTAATCTTATGTTCTTCTTTTTTTTCTCAGTGCTATATAGGGAGGCAATATTCAGTTTGAGTAGAGGGTGTACCTGAACTCTCAGTGGCCTGTTCTTGTGTCTGCGTCTGTTCTAGACCCTTTGAGGTGATAATTGGTGGATTGGTTTGTTGATCAAATCCAAACTTTTATCTCCGGTGGTAGATAATTCCAAACCTATTGTCATCTCCTTTCTTATACATTACAGATGAAGGATCATCAACTGGTAGAGGCAAAACAAGTTGGGTTAGGGTTCAACGTTGTTTTGAGGATCAAGTCATTACTGTTTGTGTTATTTTTAATGAAGTGGAGTACATTTTCAAGAAAGATTACATCGATGGCTATATATTTTTTGTGGTTCTTTGGATCATAACACTTATAACCCTTACGTGTTCTACAATACCTTAGGAATACACATTTAATTGTTTTAGGTTGGAGTTTGTCTCTATTTGTACTTAAGTCTTGAACAAAACAGATACATCCAAACACTTTGAGATTCATGTGAAATGTCTCATTGTTAGGGCATAGGACTTGTAAAGGACTCTTATTTTGAAATAGTTCTGATTAAATAGCAAGTTGTTTGAACTACATCCCCCCAAAAGCTATATGGCAAGTTTTGCTGGATCAAAGTAGATTTAGCAACATCTGAAAGGTATCTGTTTTTTTTTAGCCACACCATTTTGTTGTAGTGTGCAAGACATTAAGCTTCAAAATAATTCTACTGTCTTGGAGATATTCTTGGAACTCTCTTGAGGTGTATTCTTCTCCATTATCAATTCTGAAAGTTTTAATAGATGCATTATACTGATTCTATACTTCTTTGTGAAACAATTTGAATATATGAGTGACATTAGATTTGTTTTTCATTAGGTATATCATCCATCAATAAAACTTAATAAAGTACTTGTATCCATCTAAAGAACTATTTCTGGATGTCCATACATTACTGTGGACCAAAAAAAGAATGACTGTAAACTTTTCTCATTAACTCTAAAAGTGTATGTACGTCTGCGATACTTGACAAACTCACAGGTTTTACAAAAAGACTTTAAATAAAAGCTAAGCTTATGGAACAAAATTTTCAGCTTAGAAAAGGATAAATGACCTACTCTATAATATTTAGAGTATCTTTTCTTGCTAGCTTACATAGACTTAAGATTTCTTTCGACCAGATTCCAGAAGGTATAGACCTCCATCTTCAATCCCTCTAATTGTTTTCCTTGCTTGAAGGTCCTGAAAAATACAATGAGATATTGATACCTTACATAGACTTGAGGGCTTTTGTGAGCTGGCTTACTAAGAGTAAATTACAAGCAAACTCGTCAACTAAGAGAGCAGGGATGAAATTCAGTGTTTCAACTTACATACTACATCTAAAACATGTTCTCCATTCCAAGATTACATGCTTTGATTGTACTAGATTTGACAATGAATGAGAACAGTCTAGGATTGTCAATCATATAAATTTGTTGCTCTTGAGTCAATAATCCATGGCATGCGATGAGCTTGATTTACCTGCTCCTGCTGCAGTTAAGGCAAATAGAGCTTTTCTAGTTTAGATGACATTGTCATACTCCTATTTACTGAGTTTTAATCTCGTTGTCTTTGGGATTGGGGCCTGTTCTGATATATTAAGGGCCTCATTGTACTCCTGATAGGAATTGGATGCTTGTGAGATGTGTGCAGTGAAGATTTTCCATACAGAATCCAACACTTGTCCATTGTGTGATTAGTCCTTTTACAATGAGTGTACTTAAGGTTGGTTCTATCTCGTCCTCATCCTCGTCCTCTTCCTGATTGTTCTCCTAGTGGAATAAATTCTCCTCTTCCAAGGCCTTTGCTTCCATTAGTAACTTGGTTTTGCTTCTCAATGCTTGTTGTTGAAAGCTGGCACATGTCTAGTTCGTTCCAGTGGCACTTCATATTTGCAAAGTTCTCTTCTGGAATTTCACCAGCTTGTTTAGTTTTGACCATGACTTCTGTAAATTTAAAGGTTATTGAAATATTATCTCTATCTGAATAGAGTCTTGTACCTTCTTGCTGTATCTGTTTTGTTGTATCACATGCTGTTCTAGAGCGTGGTCATTAACCATCTTCTCTGAACCAGTCTTCTGTTGGCTTCTCTGATGGGTCTCCTTTAATGTACAATCTCTTTTCTCCTGCTCTGAAAAAGACATACAATTTTGACCCATTGGAAGTAATTTATGTATTCTACCAAACATATTGATGTCATCTGAAGTCCCAGGGTTATCTCCAAGGATAATTGATGCCTTGTCTTCTCTAATGCTTGTCATGATATTTGTGGGTTTCAGGCTCTATTGGTTTTGAGAATAATCGGGTTCCCAAAACTATGACACTACGTTACAAAATTCGAGGGTTTGCTAATCTAGAACTAGGGTTTATTCTCCATGAAGAAAAAAAGAGAGAGAGATTCTTATTATTTTGAGAGAAAATAAGCTTACAGTCTGACATGAACTGCAGTATCCTCATCTTTAAATAGATGGGAGTTCTAATATAATTCATACTTGAACTATTTTTGCAGCCCATTTATTTTTTTTGTCCGCTATTTTTTTTCAAGTTGATTTTGGCTTTAATAGGTGATTGCTACATTTACTCAAGTATTTGGAGAGTACTTTAGTGCAACCATATTTGAAATGAACCTAAATTCCATATGAGTATTCTGAGCCTTAACTTTTCTATTTTTTTGAGCTTTGAATCTTCTGTTATTTTTCTCAACAAACTGCGTATTAGACGCATACATTTAGGAAGGAAAAGGAAATTAAAACTACATTAGTGAAAGCACTCAAGCCAATCAAAGGAAATTAATTTTTCCTGATGGGACAATTTGCAGCACAAACTGTAGTGAAGTTATTGAAGAATGTTGGATGATTTAAATATTAAATGTTAATGGTTCACCATGGAAAAAGATAGCTTGGCACATTGTTAGCAGTTTTTATGAGGTGGGTTTACCATTACTATTGCAGAATAATGCTTCCATTCCCTAGTTCACAACAATAGGACACAAAAGGATAACATCATTTCGTTGGAACAAGTTACAGGCAGTGTTGCAGACTAATGAGCTCAAGGAACAACAGAACAACACACAGTTAAATCAAACAGATATAAGGTCACATAATGTAAATCCCTGGCAAAAGCAGAATGCTGTCAAATGAGGTGAAACACAACACCAAAAAAGTTATAAGGCTCTGAGTACTATACTCATGAAATGTTTTTGCATCATCCTGAAAAAGAGATGACAAGTTTATCAGTTTGCAAGAAAATAATTATCTAAAGAAGCAAGTACTACAAGCGGAGATATCATAGGCTGATGATAATTAAGGAAACCTGGGTATTGAAGGATATAGTTACGAGATCATTGTATTCCATGCCTTGGTACAGTAAAACTGCAATAACAAAAAGAGTACAGATGACCGGTGGATTTTGGTGATAATTCAATACTGACAAAAAATGGATGTGATTATGCTAAACATAAGCTGGCATTGATGGATGCATTCACTAGCATTCACAAAGTTCCCATATGTTCCAGGAGGACGAGGACATTCAATATCAGGATTAGCATCTGAATCAGGGCATCTGCTGCATTTCCTAAGAAGTGGTAGACCAAAGGAGATAATTGATGTTACCGATGACACTATGCATGCCTCCAAAATCTGCAATAAGAGAGGATAAGACATTAGAGCAGCAAAACCAGTATTCAGAGTATCAACAAACCTGGCATATTATATTTGAAAAGCATACTTTGACTCTCCTTTTATGCAGATATTTCTGATGCCATGAAGTCACGTAAAGAGTAAGTTGATTAAACAAGGCTCCTGAAAATATCAAAGATAACAAAAAGCAATAATTAAAAAAAGAAATTTACAGAATATTGGTGAGAAAAATAAAACTTCAAGGGTCACATGATACCAAGAAGGCTGCCAATAACACCAATTATGGCCTTGGGCAATAATTCCTGGAATGAGTAGTCCTCCTAACGACTTTATCAAACACAATAGTAATTCTAGATACAATACTTGTTGGACAACGAAAACAATGTTTAAAACCAAAATCTCAAGTATTCACACCCTGATATGTCCCAAATTATGAATCCACCAGAGCCAAAATGCCCACACTTCCCACTCTTGCATCAACCCATTGCTGCACGTACCACAATAGCCACAATGGCAGAAGTAAAAAATACTCTCCACATAAGATGGCTTCTCCACCTTGAATTTGACAAAGAAAAAACAAGTTAGCAACTTATATACATAATCATCACAAGTCTAAATAAAAAAAACAGCTTGGGCTATCATTCTGAGAAGGTACAAGAAGGAATATCGGATGACATAAACTAATTAAATGGACTAGCATTTCACCTAATCTTTAATTTCTTAAGAAAAAATAAACCTAATAAGTTAGCAACAAAAGGACTTCCAAATTATGCAGCAAGATGTACTTTGATACCATCACGAAGTAAAAAGTAGAGATAGTTTTTCTAACCAAGATATGACTTCTTCAAGAGAAAATAGTACACCCCCAACAGGAGCTCTGAAAGCAACAGAAACCCCAGCAGCACATCCGTGACCTTTTAAATATTGGAGAGGGTCAATAAAAACCAAGAGCAAGATCTGAGAATTATAAAATTTAGGCAGACTAGATTTGTCAATGTTGCATGGCAGACAAAATATGCTCAACATTAGGCTTTGCATTCATAGTAGAATTATCCAAGATACACACACAAAAATACAGAAAAAACAGTAAGCATGTAGATTATCACCTGGTGTCCACTAACAAATCCTCGTGTCACAATTTTTTACTGCAGTAGATTCAACATGGATGCTTCTTTTATTTATTTCTCTTTTTTATAAAAAATAATTATAATGAAGAAACATCAGTTCTTATCTAAAATTCTGGGAAAATAGCTTTTTTTAAGATTTGCAACATAAGTTCAACATTTTCAGAGGAAAGAACACTTTAGAACATTTCATGTGAGCAAGGTGCAATATCTCTTAAACATAAGCAAGTCCAGCACCAACAAATTCACAAGAGGTTCGAATACTCACAAGGTCTCGGCAATCCCGATCACTCTCAAAAATGTGCAGCCACTTAGAATTTAAATGATGCTTCATGGATCCACCCTGTGATGTCCAGAAGTGCAAGAACAAATAATTACACAAACAAATAAATCCTTTATAGATATCCCACCATGTGATGAGGACAATCGATAACGGCTAGAGAGAAAGCACAAGCTTGAGATAGTGAAAGAGCCCTTGACAATGCAATGAGGATGGCAGAATTCCTTCCAATAGGTATTGCTTGGAATAATCTCGTGATAAAATGAATAACAAATTCTTGTTCTGAATTACCAGTCCACCACATGCCTTCAGACATGAATAAAAATATGTTCTACATGAAAACTTAAGCAAGAATCAGAACCAAGTATCCAAATGAACGTGATTTCCTATGTAGAAAGCCAAGTTAACAAACTAAGTTTCTCCCAATTCTTGTCATGTTTCTTTAAATGACCATCTGGCATCTGCAAATAGAAATAATGGTCTTGTATAATTTAGCACTATAATGTCTTGAATGAATTTTGGTTGATAATCAGCAAGCCTTCTTAAAAGAAAAGTGGCAAGGTTACTGTTTATTTTTTATCCTTTAAAATAGATATCTTCTATAAATGAGTTCAAATAGACCTGCTTTTCAGGCAAAATCACCAATCTTCGAAATAGTACACTTAAGCTACCTAACAAAGAAATAGAAGTTTGGGGGAATAGCCATCTACAAGAATAAGACCTACAAAGTTATCCAACAAACCAACAAACCTATGCCATTTTATTGTGGGTCAAACAGCCCATTTATTGTCAGATAACTTTAGTTGCCAAATTTATCTTTTGATAAAAATAACACGTTAAGAGTTTAGAATTAGAAAAGAAATGATTTATTTCATTCTGCTAACTATTAGGTAGATATTTTCTTTTTTTGACAAAAAAGCTGTTTATTAGCTCCTGGTTTCCTACCATAAATTGCATCAAACAACTCTAGACAAGGTTGACTGGTTCCTTTCATGGGAACATATTCATCTATTATCAGGTAGCCATAGTCTTTACTACTCATGTAAGGTTCCGCCAATATTAACTTATTACAAAAATTAATCAAATAAGACATGGAGAACATTACACAAGAAGTGGTAAGCATCCTTATATATATATATATTTCATTACACAGCAATCTCATGGAAGTCAGCAATGTTAAGGAAATCCTTATATATAATGAGTTTAGCAGGCAGAAAAGTTGTACTTGTCCAACTAGGGAAGCTATACAAGCACCAATATGAACAAGAGGGCCTTCTTACCCAAGTGCAAGCCCACCTCCAACAGAACCAATGCTTCCAAATATCTAAAGATGAGCGAGCACAAAGGAAAGGTTGTGAACAAAGATCATAGCAATTAATATTAACACTAATTCAGAAGGTTGAAGATGAACCTTTCCAATCAATGTTCTGAACAGAAGGATTCCATGTGTATCAACCCATGGATGGATATAAATAATATTTCCATCATAAGTATGGAGAAAATGTGATAGGTGTTGTAGTTAATTACTCCCTACCATTTAAATAGCCTTTGATCTCAGGGATATACCAGAACCTGCTGCTGCAGCAGCAAATTGAGTGACGATAAATACAGAAGAAAATACCAATCCCAAATTAAGTATTGCATATACCAAGAAACCATCAAAATATGAATGCTTTATAACAGAGAAAGTTGCAGCATATTTCCATCCAGAAAAGTTTTCAACAGCTAGGTCTATGAAAATTGCAGCTAGTCCAGTGCCTGCAAGACACAAAAAAAACATAGTAACCAATCTAACCAGTGATGTAAATGTCAAGTTATTGCAACATGCAACAATGAAGAATAATAGAGAGAATTTGTTAAAAAAGAGGCAGTCCAGAAAGATTGACGATTGATTATAACTATGTATATACAAATTTACAATGAAGAAAAAAAATACTAGAACAAGCTAACTTAATCCCAACACTAAATCCCTAGTGCTAATCAAATTATGTGAAAACAATATTAAAAATCATGGTATCATAAAATTACATGACAAAGGAATGTCCACATCAGCATTCCCCGATTATGATAACTGGAACTATGTGAATAAGATCTAAAAAGTTGGGTAGTATATTGAAGTAAACAATGGAGAAGTTGTGGTCATGTGCATCTATCGTGCTGGAATAAGAAGTGACCAATAACTTTTTATGGTAAAACATGTAATAAATCATAATGGCATGAATTGGATGATAGAAGAGAAGTGAACATTTATTGCTTGGGAATTTCAAAACCCACAAGCTTAGAGAAGGAATGTGATGTTTGCATATATTCTGTACAATGATTATCACAATATCTGATTCCTGTCAGAGAGGCGCATTCCATGCCAAGATTTGGAGCCCATCTAGGGAAACTCATATCAAGCAATGGCCTTGCTTATGCACAAGTTTAATATCCACTTAAATTAATTGAACTTTCACTATACCACTGAGTTAATGCCGACCCATAGCAAATAGGGCATTTGAAGGTAAAATGAGATCAAAAGAAAATGTATGGGCTTCGTTTGATAAACAACGAGATTGTTATGAGTCACTTCAATGTCTCCATAAGCATCAGAAGAAGGGAGAAACTTAAAAACCCCTCAAGTTAGATCTCACATGTAGTTGAAAAGGTAGGAAAGTGCTCAGTGAAACTCTAGACTTGATTTTAACTAGATATTATTCAACACCGACTACAAAACATTGTCTTGAGAAGCCTGAAGGTATCTGATTCACATGGCCGTGGCTCCAGATTGGATGACATCCTGTTTCAATAAGGTAAGGGTCGGAAGGCTCTGATGTCAAGACCAGTTACTTGATTGGGCCAGATAGGTTGCATTTTGCAGGAAATAGTACTGTTTCTCTTGCTAAAGTTGAAAATTTTCTGCTTTGTTTCCATTAGAAGATCATAATAAAGTCCTGGAGCTTGTAGGAAAGTTAACAAATTGTTGTATTTACCTATGGTTCTAACTTCTAGTCTAACTTATGGCATGTTTCTGCCCATATTGAATCAAAACTAAGCAGAGATACACAAGATTCACTCGACAACATAGCTAGAAAAAAAAAAGATCACCACTTGTCTCCTCACCAATGCCAATGAGCAACACGGACAGCCAACTTCCCTCTATGTGCCTGCAAACCATATTAAAAAGCCAAACTAATCCCACATATTACAAAACAATAACAAAGAAAACTGCAAAAAAAACCCTAAATCCCCATACCTGTTGTTCTTTCCTATACGCATAGTTCTCAATCACCTCATAATCCAGGTTCTCTATGCCTCCATTACTGCTGCTCGCGATCCCCAGCTCCTCCAATTCCTCCGAGCTCAGGACTTGTGACCACACCTGCCTGGCCATCTCGATCCCATTATGAATGTGGTTGGAAAGCATGGTCCCCTCGTGAGAGAACCATGAGAATTTGATCAGATCCAAAACTCCACACCCCTCAGACGAGCACGCAGCATCAAAAGCAGGTGCCTTTGGGGATGAGCGGAGAGAAAGGTTGAGATTCGGAGCCTAATTGGGAGATGAAGGGAAGAGGACTGTGGTGTAGAAAGGCATCTTTTTTTTCTTCTTCTTCTTGTTCTTCTCCTACTTCTTCTCCTCCTTCTTCTTCTCCTTCACCTTCTCCTTCTGCTTCTTCTTCTCCTCCTCCTCCTCCTTCTTCTTCTGCTTCTCCTCCTCCTTATCCTTTAGCTCCTCCTTATCCTTCTGCTTCTCCTTCTTCTCCTCCTTTTCCTTCTTCTTCTCCTTCCTCTCCTCCTCCTCCTACTGCTCCTCCTTCTTCTTCTCCTTCTTCTTCTCCTCCTCCTCCTGCTTCTCCTTCTTCTTCTCCTCCTTTTGCTTCTTCTTCTCCTTCTTCTGCTTCTTCTGCTTCTCCTTCTCCTTCTTCTTCTTCTTCCTCTTATGCTTCTCCTTCTTTTTTTGCATCTCCTTATCCTTCTGCTTCTCCTTCGTCTTCTTCCCCTTCTCCTTCTCCTTCTTCTTCTTCTTTTGCTTCTGCTTCTTCTTCTTCATCTTCTTCTTCATCTTCTTCTGCTTCTTCTACTTCTTATTCTCCTTCTTCTTCTCCTTCTCCTTCTCCTTATTCTTCTTCTTCTTCTTCTCCGTCTCCATGTCCTTCTGCTTCTCAGTCTCTGTGTCCTTCTCCTTCTCCGTGTCCTTCTGCTTCTCCGTCTCTGTGTCCTTCTCCTTCTCCTTCTTCTTCTCCCTCAACTCAAAGACTAATTTTGGGCTGAATCCTATTCAGTTTAGGACTTGGGAAGGATGAATCCTTATTTAGGATTTTATTTTCGTAGGTTAACTTATTTAAAACTTCTACCAACTCAATTAATAGGTTCAAGCTGAGTTGTATTCAGATTAGGACTTGGGAAGCTAGAAACTTACTCAAATTGGACTTCTGATATTTGTATAACTAGGCCTTGAGCCCTATGGACGGGGGAACAACTTTTATTCTCAATAAAGTTCTACTTTAGTGAATTTTCTCTCTTATTTGTGGATTCAAGGAGTTCTTAACAGAGGCAACGGTGTTTTCCTCGTCTACCATGCTTGTTGCTACGTCAAGTGGTATCAGAGCGAGACTCTCTTTGCTTAATGTCTAACGATGACGCAACCAGCAGCAACCCTAGGGATGGTGCTCCTATGGTTAATCACATCAGTCGTGAGTATTTTGATTCAACCATGGAGGCAATCCAAAACTCACTTGCAAGGTTGATGCTGAGGATGGATCAACTTGAAGGCCTGAATCAACCATGTCGATGGATCAATGAAGTGACTCGCAATCCAATTGGTCGAGGAAAGGCTCCACAAGTGAATCCAAAGGGTTTACAAATCCTTGAAAATTCCAGCAATGAAGAAATTGAAGACATCCTTCATCGACCAGTTTCTGAGCATGATAGACGTCATGATTTTCGCTTGAAGATTGATCTGCCATCATTCAATGGCCAACTTCAGATCGAAGATTTTCTCGATTGGCTTGCTGAAATGGAACGGTTCTTTGACTACATGGAGATTCCATATTCGAGGGGGGTGCATCAGCATGGTGGGAACACATCCAGTTGGAAAGGACACGCCAAAATAAAGCTCCAATAAGAGCATGGCCACGGATGAAGGCTCTTCTCGAAAAGCAATTCCTTCCCATAGATTATGACCAGGTACTCTTTCAGCAATATCAAAATTGTCGACAGGGTAATCGCAATGTGAAAGCATATGCTGAGGAGTTCTATCGCCTATCAGTACGTAATAATCTAATAGAGACTGAATCTCATCAAGTGGCAAGATTCATCGGTGGGCTACGCACAACCATCCAAGATAGGATTTCTTTGCAACCTATTTGGACGGTTAATGAGGCTGTGAGGAGTGCAACTCATGTGGAGTCCCAATTGGAGCGACCTATCATCAAAAATCAGGTGGGGAGAACCATTGGTGAGAATTTAAAATGAGCACAATCTATTCCTAATAGAGGTGCAGCTACACAACCTTCTCGACCTCCCACACAAGTGAGTCTTGAAGCTAGACCTACAAGGCCATCAGGAAATGCCACATCAGCAAAGAACCCAAGTTCAAATCCTGATCTAAAGTGCTATCGCTGTGGAAAATTTGGACATCGTTCTAATGTTTGTCCAACACGACAACCTATGAACTTGGCTATTGAAGATAATTTTGTTGCTGACAATTTACATGACTCAAAAGATGATGACCTAGCTTGTGATCAAGAAAACTATGAAGATGGAATATTCGAGGAGACTGATGGTGAAAGGTCATCTTTAGTAGTTCAGAATCTGATGTACATCCCAAAGCAATAGAAAAACCTACAACGTCACAATATCTTCCGCACTCGATGCACAGTAAATGGCAAGGTCTGTGACATGATTATTGATGGGGGAAGCAGTGAAAACATCATCCCCAAAACTATGGTTGACAAGCTTCAATTGAAAATGGAATCACATCCCTCTCCCTACAAGATCAGCTGGATTAAAATCGGCTGGATTAAAAAGGTTAGTGAAACCAAAGTAATTGAACGGTGTCAAATTTGTTTTTCCATTGGAAAATTCTACAAGGATGAGGTAACCTGTCATGTTGTGGAGATGGAAGCATGTCATATTCTTCTTGGCAGACCTTGGCAATTTGATAGAGATTCTACACATCGTGGGCGAGACAATCGCTACATCTTCTTCAAAGATGGAAAGAAAATTATCCTTACCCCCATTGGCGAAGAGCGTCGACCCAAAAGTTTACAAGAGGAGGGTCACTCCTTCCTGATTGTGCAAATTTTATAAACGAGGCTAAAGAGACATCCCAAAAATTTGTTGTGATTGAGAAAGGAATGGAGATAATGCCCACTGAAGCTCCAAAAGGCTTGCAACCCTTCCTAGATGAATTTAAGGAAATCATGCCCGATAATCTTCCTGATGAACTACCCCCAATGAGAGATATTCAGCACCACATTGATCTTGTTCCTGAAGCGAGTTTACCAAATCTGCCCCACTAAAGAATGAGTCCAAAAGAGTCACAAATTTTACAAGAAAAGGTTGAAGAGTTGATCAAAAAAGGAATGGTCAGAGTCAGCATGAGCTCATGTGCAGTTCCAGCCTTATTGACACCTAAGAAAGATGGAAGTTGGCAGATGTGTGTAGATAGTCGAGCTATCAACCGAATCACAGAAATGTATAGATTCCCAATTCCTCGCTTAGAGGACATGTTGGACATGTTGGAAGGGTCAAAAGTGTTCTCCAAGATAGATTTGAGGAGTGATACCATCAAATCAGAATTAGACCCCGTGATGAATGGAAAACTGCTTTCAAAACAAAAGAAGGACTTTATGAGTGGCTTGTTATGCCTTTTGGACTCTCAAATGCACCAAGTATGATGTAGGACACTCAAAGGAAGTTCAAGAATATCAAAAGAAGCTAATTCAGAAGTCAAGGGGCCATGACAAATGATTTGATTCACTCTTCTATTTAAACTTAGGATTTACCTTACTTAGTACCTTTCTATGTTTAAAATTCTCTTTATTATGATGTCTTAGGTCTTATTCTCGGATTCCACCAACCCAAGACCAATTTTGGACTGAATCCTATTCAGTTTAGGACTTGGGAAGGATGAATCTTTATTTAGGATTTTATTTTCGTAGGTTAACTTATTTAGAACTTCTACCAACCCAATTAATGGGTTTAAACTGAGTTATATTCAGTTTAGGACTTGGGAAAGCCAGAAACTTACTCAAATTGGATTTCTGGTATTTGTATAAATAGGCCTTAGTCCTATGGACGGGGGACAACTTTTATTCTCAATAAAGTTCTACTTTAGTGAATTTTCTCTCTTCCTTGTGGATTCAAGGAGTTCTTAACAGAGGCAACGGTGTTTTCCTCGTCTACCACGCTTGTTGCTACGTCAAGTGGTATCAGAGCGAGGCTCTCCTTGCTTAATGTCTAACGACGACGCAACCAGCAGCAACCCTAGGGCCGGTGCTCCTGTGGGTAATCACATCAGCCGTGAGTATTTTGATTCGACCATGGAGGCAATCCAAAACTCACTTGCAAGGTTGATGCTGAGGATGGATCAACTTGAAGGCCTGAATCAACTACGTCGACGGATCGATGAAGTGACTCGCGATCCAATTGGTCGAGGAAAGGCTCCGCAAGTGAATCCAAAGGGTTTACAATCCTTGAAAATTCCAGCGATGAAGAAGTTGAAGACATCCTTCACCGACCAGTTTCTGAGCATGATAGACGTCATGATTTTCGTTGAAGATTGATCTCCCATCTTTCAATGGCCAACTTCAGATCGAAGATTTTCTCGATTGGCTTGCTGAAGTGGAACGGTTCTTCGACTACATGGAGATTCCAGATTCGAAGAAAGTGAAGCTTGTTGCTTACCGACTCAAGGGGGGTGCATCAGCATGGTGGGAACGCATCCAGTTGGAAAGGACACGCCAAAATAAAGCTCCAATTCGAGCATGGCCACGGATGAAGGCTCTTCTCGAAAAGCAATTCCTTCCCATCGATTATGACCAGGTACTCTTTCAGCAATATCAAAATTGTCGACAGGGTAATCGTAGTGTGAAGGCATATGCTGAGGAGTTCTATCGCCTATCAGCACGAAATAATCTAATAGAGACTGAATCTCATCAAGTGGCAAGATTCATCGGTGGGCTACGCACAACCATCCAAGATAGGATTTCTTTACAACCTATTTGGACGGTTAATGAGGCTGTGAGGAGTGCAACTCGTGTGGAGTCCCAATTGGAGCGACCTGTCATCAGAAATCAGGTGGGGAGAACCATTGGTGAGAATTCAAAAGGAGCACAATCTATTCCTAATGGAGGTGCCGCTACACAACCTTCTCGACCTCCCACACAAGTGAGTCTTGAAGCTAGACCTACAAGGCCATCAGGAAATGCCACATCAGCAAAGAACCCAAGTTCAAATCCTGATCTAAAGTGCTATCGTTGTGGAAGATTTGGACATCGTTCTAATGTTTGTCCAGCACGACAACCTGTGAACTTGGCTATTGAAGATAATTTTGTTGCTGACAATTTACATGACTCAAAAGATGATGACCTAGCTTGTGATCAAGAAAACTATGAAGATGGACTATTCGAGGAGCCTGATGGTGAAAGGTCATCTTTAGTAGTTCGAAATCTGATGTACATCCCAAAGCAAGAGGAAAACCTACAACGTCACAATATCTTTCGCACTCGATGCACAGTAAATGGCAAGATCTGTGACATGATTATTGATGGAGGAAGCAGTGAAAACATCATCTCCAAGACTATGGTTGACAAGCTTCAATTGAAGACAGAATCACATCCTTCTCCCTACAAGATCGGCTGGATTAAAAAGGTTGGTGAAACAAAGGTAACTGAACGGTGTCAAATTTGTTTTTCCATTGGAAAATTCTACAAGGATGAGGTAACCTGTGATGTTGTGGAGATGAATGCATGCCATATTCTTCTTGGCAGACCTTGGCAATTTGATAGGGATTCTACACATCGTGGGCGAGACAA
>RXID01022441.1:17771-28661 GCA_005019695.1 Trichopus zeylanicus subsp. travancoricus
ATATGAGCTGAAATTTTATGCTATTGTACAAGCAGTTCGTCATTGGAAGCACTATTTAATTCAACGAGAGTTCATTCTATATACTGACCACCAAGCTTTGAAATTCATTGATAGCCAGAAGGACTTGAATCGCATGCATGGTCGATGGTCGTCATTCTTACCGCAATACACCTATGTTTTGAAACACAAATCTGGACAAAAAAATAAGGTGGCAGATGCTTTGAGCCGTAGGGCAGCCTTGATGGTAACTATAAGCAACGAAGTTGAAGGGTTTGATTATTTGAAGGAATTGTTTGCTGAGGATGAAGATTTTACAGAGGGGTATAGAAAGTGTCAAGCAGGACAAAAGACTTGATTTATATCTCCTGGAAGGCTTTCTCTTTAAGGGTTCTCGTCTTTGCATTCAAGGTGCTCTTGAGAGAAAAGGTGGTGAAAGAGTTGATCGCAGTGGCTTAGCCGGAACATCTTGGTGACAAGAGCATTGCACTGGTTGAAGAGCGCTACTACTGGCCACAACTTAAAAGGGCTGTTGGTCGCTTTGTACAAAGATGCTATGTATGCCAAACAGCCAAAGGAAGCTCTCAAAACACTGGCCTTTATACCCCCATTGCCTGTGCCAAATGCCCCATGGGAGGATCTATCGATGGATTTTGTTTTGGGCCTCCCCAGGACTCAAAGAGGCTTAGTCAGTATTTGTTGTTGTCGACGATTTCCCAGATGGCACCAACTTCATTCCCATGTAAGAAACAGCAGATTCACTAAGGGGGCTAATTCTATTCTTTTCAAGAGATTGTAAGGCTACTGGAGTGCCAAAGACTATCACTTCTGATCGTGACACAAAATTTCTACGTCACTTTTGGAAGACATTGTGGAAGCGATGTGATACGTCTCTACAATTTAGTAGTGCTTATCATCCACAAACAGATGGACAAACTGAAGTGGTGAATCGAACACTTGTAAACATCATTCAGTGTCTTGCAAGAGACAAACCAAAGCAGTGGGACTATGCCCTCGCACAAGCTGAATTTGCTTTCAATAACATGAAGAACAGGTCCACGGGAAAATCGCCATTTGAAATTGTCAATGGAAGAACACCAATACACCCGCTGGATTTGGTGGTGTTGCCCAAATTACCAGGCACAAGCATAGCTGCAGACAATGTGGCAGAGAGAATTATTGAAGTGCATACTGAGGTAAAGAAGAAATTAGAAGAATCCAATGCCAAATACAAAATTAAAGCGGACACTCATAAACGTTTTCAAAAGAGTTTCAAGAAGGAGGATCTGGTGATGGTGCACTTGAGGAAGCAGGAACGGTTTTCCAGCTGGAACTTACAAAACAAAACTGCAAAACAGAAGGAAAATTGGCGCCCACTGAAGATACTGAGACAGATAAAAAACAATGTATGTCATCGACCTCCCGAAGGATTTGGGGATCTCAAACACTTTTAATATTCAAGATTGTTTGACTACTATGCACCTGAGGACTGCACATTACGACAAAGTAACTCGAGGACGAGTTCTTTACAAGAAGGGGACACTGATGTAGGACACTCAAAAGAAGTTTAAGAATATCAAAAGAAGCTAATTCAGAAGTCAAGGGGACATGACAAATGATTTGATTCCCTCTTCTATTTAAACTTAGGATTTATCTTACTTAGTACCTTTCTATGTTACACAATTCTCTTTTATTATGATGTCTTAGGTCTTATTCTCGGATTCCACCAAACCAAGACCAATTTTGGACTGAATCCTATTCAGTTTAGGACTTGGGAAGGATGAATCTTTATTTAGGATTTTATTTTCGTAGGTTACTTATTTAGAACTTCTACCAACCCAATTAATGGGTTCAAACTGAGTTATATTCAGTTTAGGACTTGAAAAGCCAGAAACTTACTCAAATTGGATTCTGGTATTTGTATAAATAGGCCTTCAGTCCTATGGACGGGGGACAACTTTTATTCTCAATAAAGTTCTACTTTAGTGAATTTTCTCTCTTCCTTGTGGATTCAAGGAGTTCTTAACAGAGGCAACGGTGTTTTCCTCGTCTACCACGCTTGTTGCTACGTCAAAGTACCTTTATGCGATTGATGAATCAGGTACTCTCAAACCTTTCATTGGTCATTTTGTTGTTGTTTACTTTGATGATATCCTGGTGTACAGTCATAATGAAGAAGAACATAAAAGGCATCTAACAGAAGTACTTACTATGCTGAAGAAGGAGAAGTTGTACATCAACTCAAAGAAATGCCATTTTATGACTGACCACTTGGTGTTCTTGGGTTTCATTGTAAGTGCTGAAGGCATTCATGTTGATGAAGAAAAGGTAAAAGCTATTAAGGAATGGCTGATACCCAGAAGTGTATCAGAAGTTAGAAGCTTCCAAGGTCTAGCAACATTCTATCGGAGGTTTGTCAAAAACTTTAGTTCCGTTATGGCACCAATAACTGAATGTTTGAAACAACGCAAGTTCTCCTGGACTCAAGAAGCTAATAGATGCTTCGAGTTGATCAAGGAGAAGTTATCTACTGCACCTGTTTTGGCATTGCCTAGCTTCGAGAAGTTATTCGAGGTAGCTATTGAATAAGCATTTGAGCCATTCTATCTCAGGAAGGAAGACCAGTAGCTTTCTATAGTGAAAAGTTGAGTGAAGCTCAAAAGAAGTGGTCAACATATGAGCTGAAATTTTATGCAGTTATACAAACTGTTCGTCATTGGAAGCACTATCTAATTCAACGAGAGTTCATTCTATATACTGACCACCAAGCTTTGAAATTCATTGATAGCCAAAAGGACTTGAATCGCATGCATGGTCGATGGTGGTCATTCTTACAGCAATACACCTATGTTTTAAAACACAAATTTGGACAAAAAATAAGGTTACAGATGCTTTGAGCTGCAGGACAGCCTTGATGGTAACTATAAGCAACGAAGTTGAAGGGTTTGATTATTTGAAGGAATTGTATGCTGAAGATGAAGATTTTAAAGAGGAGTTTAGAAAGTGCCAAGCAAGACAAAGAAGTGATTTATATCTCCATAAAGGCTTTCTCTTTAAGGGTTCTCGTCTTCGCATTCCAAGGTGCTCCTTGAGAGAAAAGGTGGTGAAAGAGTTGCATAGCAGTGGCCTAGCAGGACATCTTGGGCATGACAAGAGCATTGCACTAGTTGAAGAGCGCTACTACTAGCCACAACTTAAGAGGGATGTCGGTCGCTTTGTACAAAGGTGCTATGTATGCCAAACAGTCAAAGGAAGATCTCAAAACACTGGTCTGTATACCCCATTGCCTATGCCAAATGCCCCATGGGAGGATTTATCGATGGATTTTGTTTTGGGCCTCCTCAGGACTTAACAAGGCTTAGATTCAGTATTTGTTGTTGTCGACAGATTTTCCAAGATAGCACACTTCATTCCATGTAAGAAGACAGCAGATGCAACAAGGGTGGCTAATCTATTCTTTCAGGAGATTGTAAGGCTATTATATGGAGTGCCAAAGACTATCACTTCTGATCGTGACACAAAATTTCTAAGTCACTTTTGGAAGACATTGTGGAGGCGATTCGATATGTCTCTATAATTTAGCAGTGCTTATCATCCACAAATAGATGGACAAACTGAAGTGGTGAATCGAACACTTGTAAACATCATTTGCAAGAGACAAACCAAAGCAGTGGGACTGTGCACAAGCTGAATTTGCTTTCAATAACATGAAGAACAGGTCCACGGGAAAATCGCCATTTGAAATTGTCAATGGAAGAACCCCAAAGCACCCGTTGGATTTGGTGGTGTTACCCAAATTGCCAGGAACAAGCATAGCTGCAAACAATATGGTGGAGAGAATTATTGAAGTGCATATTGAGGTAAAGAAGAAATTAGAAGAATCCAATGCCAAATACAAAATTAAAGCGGACATTCATAAGCATCCAAAAGAGTTTCAAGAAGGAGATCTGGTGATGGTGCACTTGAGGAAGGAATGGTTTCCAGCTAGAACTTACAACAAACTGAAACAGAAGAAAATTGGGCCACTGAAGATACTAAGAAAGATAAACAGCAATGCCTATGTCATTGATCTCCCAAGGATTTGGGAATCTCACACATTTTTAATATTCAAGATTTGTTTGACTATCATGCACCTGAGGATTGCAAGTTACGACAAAATAACTCGAGGACGAGTTCTTTACAAGAAGGGGACACTGATGTAGAACGCTCAAAGGAAGTTCAAAAACATCAAAAGGAGCTAATTCAGAAGTCAAGGGGCCATGCAAATGATTTGATTCACTCTTTTATTTAAACGTAGGATTTACCTTACTTAGTACCTTTCTATATTTAAATTCTCTTCATTATGATGTCTTAGGTCTTATTCTCGGATTCCACTAATCCAAGACTGATTTTGGGCTAAATCCTATTCAGTTTAGGACTTGGAAAGGATGAATCCTTATTTAGGATTTTATTTTCACAGGTTAACTTATTTAGAACTTCTACCAACCCAATTAATGGGTTCAAGCTGAGTTGTATTCAGTTTAGGACTTGGGAAGCCAGAAACTTACTCAAATTGGACTTCGGGTATTTGTATAAATAGGCCTTCAGACCTATGGACAGGAGAACAACTTTTACTCTCAATAAAATTCTACTTTAGTGAATTTTCTCTCTTTCTTGTGGATTCAAGGAGTTCTTAATAGAGGCAATGGTGTTTTCCTCGTCTACCACGCTTGTTGCTACGTCAATATGCCTTCTTTATTTACCTTAAGATCTTGTATACTGCTTACATGCGAGACATTTTTTGGAATTGCATGAATTGATGTACATTACTTTCTCAGAATATGTTGTCTTGTGATAGTTAAATAAATAAGTTTTTCCACTATCCTTTTGTACTATTTTTGGTCATTGACTTCAGTACCTGTGTCTATATTTGAATCTATGGGTGTCTTTGAAATTTTGCTTTCCAGTGTGTCTATTTCAGTAAACAAATTCGATGTGTACTTCCTCTAAAATAATACCAAACCCTTTGTTAAATGAGCCGCTTCTATTTGCAAGAAATATTGCTGCTTGTCCAAGTCTTTCATCTCATATTAAGTTTTCAGAAACTCTTTGAGATCCTTGATTCCTTCACCGTCATCTCCAGTTACTAAATATCATCTATACAGACCAGCAAAATAATTCTCTTTCCTGACTTTCTGAATAATCAGATTGACTTCTTTGAAATCCATATTCTTCCAATGTTGTATTGAACCTCTCAAGCCCCAGGGGACTGTTTGAGACCATACAAAGATCTTCTCAGTTTATAGAACAGCTGTTCTCTTTCAGAGTTGAGGTCCCCATGAAAAAAAATATTCCTTACATTCATTTGTGAGAGGTTTCAGTTCAAGTTAATTGCCAAAGACAGGATTACGCTTACTGAGTTTAGCTTTACAAAGTCTGAATTATCCGAAATAGTAAATGAGAGACTTGTAGGAGTCGATCTCAGCTTTCCAACGGATAGTTATTTGCTGGATTTGGATCAATATCTTAGGAGATATGACCTTTGGACTATAGCTGTATGAATCTTGACGGATCCTAATTGGAGTTGGAATTTAACTTGGACTGGATCTCTAATTTTACTGTAAAAAGGATGTAGTTGTCCTACATCAGACCTCTAAAAAGCTGAAGCTAACTCTAAGTCAAAGAAAGAAAAGGAGCAGGTGGTTGCCTCTCAACTTCAAAAGAAGAACAACCAGATCAAGCACTTCAGATGTCTCGGCCATGGCCACATTGCTTCAGAATGCCCCAAGTGAAACTTGATGGCTATACAAGAATTTGTTAATCAAAATTCTGACCATGAAGAAATTCTTGAAGAATGAGAGAATGAACCGAACATTGACTGATGAAGGCAAATGCTTGTGATTCGAAGCCTTTCAAATACGTAGGTTAATTGTGATGAAGATAAATATTTTTCAAACCAGAAAACCTTATTCAAGTTGTTCTTTTTACCTAAGAATATCCATGCTGATGGCCTGATGAGTCATTGCACAACTAAATGCACCTCGAGGACCAGCCAAGGAGATAGGCATCATGTTCCGCTGTTGGAGTGTGAGATTGTGTCGTGTCTTCTGCTCCTAGTGAAAGAGGGGAGTTTGTTCAGCTGGATTCTTCCTTCTTTAAGCTCTTCCTCACTGTCAGACTTATAGCTAGACAATGAATCACTCGCTTTCCCTCCTCTCATCCCATCTCTGAACTTAAGCCTCACCTTCGAAAATCAAGAAATAGATCCAAGAATTTGCATAGATAGAAGGTGGAAATGAACCAACCCGGGGATCAAAAAAGAGAAATGATCAGAATGATTGAGGAAAGAAAGAAAATGGTGGCCCCTGTCACCCAAGGGACTTTGTTTAGTCTCACGAAAGCTGTGGTTTAGGGCTTAAGCAGCCAGATGAGAAATGGCAGTCAAAAGTGGAGTATACCCTGAGAGTGTGCGCCTGCAGTGCAATAAGACACCACCCTGTTGTGCCAGCAGCCAACTCCAGCATGCAAAGGGTCCATAATCTATACCGAGTATGAGCCGTAACGTCCTATAGGGGAGAAGAATACAAGGATAAGGACATCATAAATAAAGAACTTTGGCTAGTATATGAGTGGGAACAGTCTTAGCAGTTGATTTCTCAAATTCTCCGAAATCTCAACACAGGTAACACCAGCTCTCTCCTCAAATCAACACAAATCCCTCTCACAGCTAAACTTCTGCAAACATCCATGCTGTCACCTACCATGATTCCTTCCAAGTGCCTGGCATTGGCTAATAATCTCAATGCCGAAAGCAGTGGCCAGTCTCTGTCCCTGGATTCACTGATTTATGGATTAGCATCTCAAAGTCCTTTGATAGGTATAAAGAAATCGTCTTGGTAGCAATCACCAAACCAATAGAACAAAGGTTAGTTAGCCCTGCAGCTGGTCCACAAGCAAGGGTTTGGGGTCCATTACTGTCTGGCTTCTGAGAGCTAGTTGAACGTGTTCATCTTTAGGACTGATATATAAAGAGAAATTACCGGGAATTCCAGCATTGAGATCTTTCGATAACAAAGAAGAAGAAGAGATAAAGCACCTATGTAATTTTTCAAAATCATCTTTTGAAGAATAATAAATTAGCTAATGGGGGGTGGGGGGGTCAAACCTTCCTTGGGGCTGAGGATTATGTTAACATCATTCCCTAAAAATGAGGATGGAGACCCGGACCTTCACAATCAAGCTTATTATTGTAAAGAATGTGAATAGGAACCAGCTAAAATGCCTTCTGTAAAATTTAACTGACTTTGAATCTTAAGTTCAGCTTTATCTACTCTACCAACAGGCAGTGTATAGGATCAGAATATCAGGAAGTGAAACCAAATGAGATTGGAGAATATTCAATAGTCTTTTATTGCCTGGTGTTTCACCTTTTGAAAGTACTTCTCTACTTGAAAGGAAAGCCAGTATCATTATCATCATCATGAATATAAAAGCAAGGATTCATTGGAAATCTAAAGGCACTTTAGTGTTCTTCATATCTCGTATTTCTTCACCCCTCCCTAATATTTTTCTTCTTTTTCAGATCCCTTTTCCCTTTCTCTGTCAATTTATGAAATAATGAATGCATGATTCTCCTTTTTCTGCCACTCCTCCAAAGACTCAACACCTCTAAGAAAACTGGTATGAAACAGATGCCCTTAGAGATCCTATGGCAATCGATATGAGTTCCTTACATACCACTCCCTTGCAGTTTCTTCGTATGACTCCACCCTTTTTATTCATGCTTTCTTTTATCCTATGTCAACTTCAATGGTACCAAATGCATGTATTCATCAAAATTTGTTCCTCTTTCCTAGTCTAGCACTTGATTTTTCATGTTCCCATTTCAAAATCAAGCAAAGAACAATTACAGCCTACAAAGTCAAAGATTCTGCTGTTAATTGTCAAAGATGAGCATTGTTGTTTTTGCCTTATTTGTCCTGCATTAAAATTTTTACCATAATTCTGTTACAAAAATCTAGGGTGTGTTAATCTTAAACTAGGGGGTTTACAGTCTGATATAATAAACCCTAGTATCTCATCTTTAAATAGATGAGAGCTCTAATACAAGTCATAATTGTAATCTTTTTGCAACCTGTTTATTCCTTTGTTGGCCATTCTTTTCTAAGTTGCTTTTGGCTTTTATTAGACTGTGATGATCCTTGGATTTACTTGAGTATTTAGGGGATATTTTAGTGCACTCATACTTGAGATTAACCTAAATTTCATGTGGGTATTCTTAGCCTTAACTTTTCTTTTTCCTTGAGCTTTGAATGTTCTGTTATTTTCTCAACACCCACTGCATCCATCCCCTTCCAAATTAGTGCATATATATCTATCATGCCCAGCTTGTAAATATTTCTATTAAGTACTCTCTTTTTAGGGCTTTAGTGAATATATCAACTAATTATTCCTTTGATGGTGTGTACTACAAATTAATCTGTGTATTCAACACCTTTTCTCTGAAAAAATAGAGGTCAAGTTCTATGTGCTTGATTCTCCCATGGAACACAAAGTTATTCGAGATGTGTCGAGTTGATTGGTTGTCACAAAAAATTTCTGTGGCCTCTTTTCTAGGATATTCTATCTCTTGTAGGAATGATTGCAGCTATATAAGACTTCACATGTCTCCATTGCTATTGACCCGTATTATATACTTCTGTATTGTATCCTTTTGCTATACTTTTCTTTTTGCTCTTCCAAGTGATCAAATTACCTCTAATAAATATGCAATATCCTGATATTGATCTCCTATCAAAAATTGATCTTACCCAATCAGCATCTGTGTAATATCGGATGTTTAAATCTCCATATTTGCTGTAACATAGTTCCAGTCCAGATGCCTTCTTTAGTACTGTTTCTCTAGCTAAAGTTGAAATTTTTCTGCTTTGTTTCCATTAGAAGATCATAATCAAGTCCTGGAGCTTGTAGGAAAGTTAACAAATTCTTGTATTTAGTTATGGTTCTAACTTCTAGTCTAACTTATTGCATGTTTCAGCCCATATTGAATCAAAACTAATCAGAGATACACAAGATTCACTCGACAACACATAGCTAGAAAAAAAAAAAGATCACCACTTGTCTCCTAACCAATGCTAATGAGCAACGTGGACAGCCAACTTCCCTCTATGTGCCTGCAAACCATATTAAAAATCCAAACAAATCCCACATATTACAAAACAATAACAAAGAAAACTGCAAAAAAAAAAACCTAAATCCCCATACCTTTTGTTCTTTCCTATACGCATAGTTCTCAATCACCTCATAATCCAGGTTCTCTATGCCTCCATTACTGCTGCTCGCGATCCCCAGCTCCTCCAATGCCTCCGAGCTCAAGACCTGTGACCACACCTGCTTGGCCATTTCGATCCCATTATGAATGTGGCTGGAAAGCATGGTCCCCTCGTGAGAGAACCATGAGAATTCGATCAGATCCAAAACTCCACACCCCTCAGACGAGCATGCAGCATCAAAAGCAGGTGCCTTTGGGGATGAGCGAAGAGAAAGGTTGAGATTCGGAACCTAATTGGGAGATGAAGGGAAGAGGACTGTGGCGTAGAAAGGTATCTTCTTCTTCTTCTTCTTCTTCTTCTCCTTCTTTTGCTGCTTCTTCTCCTCCTTCTTCTTCTCCTTTTTCTTCTTCTTCTGCTTCTCCTTCTCCTTGTCCTTTAGCTCCTCCTTATCCTTCTACTTCTCCTTCTTCTTCTCCTTCTCCTTCTCCTTCTCCTTCTGCTTCTCCTTCTTCTGCTCCTTCTTCTTCTCCATCTTCTTCTCCTTCTGCTTCTCCTTATTCTTCTTCTCCTTTTCTTTCTTCTTCTGCTCCTTCTCCTCCTCCTCCTCATCCTCCTCCTCCTTCTTCTTCTTTAGCTAAAGTTGAAAATTTTCTTCTTTGTTTCCATTAGAAGATCATAATCAAGTCCTGGAGCTTGTAGAAAAGTTAACAAATTCTTGTGTTTACTTATGGTTCTAACTTCTAGTCTAAAACTTATGACATGTTTCTGGCCATATTGAATCAAAACTAATCAGAGATACACAACATTCACTCGACAACATAGCTAGAAAAGAAAAAGATCACCACTTGTCTCCTCACCAATGCCAATGAGCAACGCAGAACGCCAACTTCCCTCTATGTGCCTCCAAACCATATTAAAAAGCCAAACAAATCCCACATATTACAAAACAATAACAAAGAAAACTGCAAAAAAAATCTAAATCCCCATATACCTGTTGTTCTTTCCTATACGCATAGTTCTCAATCACCTCATAATCCAGGTTCTCTATGCCTCCATTACTGCTGCTCGCGATCCCCAGCTCCTCCAATGCTTCCGAGCCCAGGACCTATGACCACACCTGCCTGGCCATCTCGATCCCATTATGAATGTGGTTGGAAAGCATGGTCCACTCATGAGAGAACCATGAGAATTCGATCGGATCCAAACTCCACACCATTTAGACGAGCATGCAGCATCGAAAGCAAGTGCCTTTGGGGATGAGCGAAGAGAAAGGTTGAGATTTGGAACCTAATTGGGAGATGAAGGGAAGAGGACTGTGGCATAGAAATGCTTCTTCTTATTCTTCTTCTTCTTCTTCTCCTTCTTCTTCTTCTTCTTCTTCTTCTTCTTTGATGTAGGACACTCAAAGGAAGTTCAAGAATATCAAAAGAAGCTAATTCAGAAGTCAAGGGGCCATGACAAATGATTTGATTCACTCTTCCATTTAAACTTAGGATTTACCTTACTTAGTACCTTTCTATGTTTAAAATTCTCTTTATTATGATGTCTTGGGTCTTATTCTCGGATTCCACCAACCCAAGACCAATTTTGGACTGAATCCTATTCAGTTTAGGACTGGGAAGGCTGCATCTTATTTAGGATT
>RXID01022442.1:0-2500 GCA_005019695.1 Trichopus zeylanicus subsp. travancoricus
CCCACGGGCCGCTCGTGGCGTTCACGTGAGTCCACGGGCTGTTTCAGGCCGTTTACGGACTCCCCACGTGCTGCACGTGGCGTCCACGTGGGTGGCCGTGCTGTTTCGGGGCGTCCACTTGCGTGCCACGGCCGTTCCGGGCCGTCGGCGGACCGCCCACGGCCTGCGCGGGGCGTCCACGTGCGTGCCCGGGCTGTCGGGCCGTCCACGTGCGTGCCCGGGCCGTTGGCGGACCACCCACGGCCTGCTCGTGGCGTCCACGTGGGTGGCCGTGCTGTTTCGGGCCGTTGGCGGACCGCCGACGCCCGGAGCGTGACGTCCGCGGGGCTGTTCGTGGCGTTTACGGGAGTCCCACGGGCCGCTCGTGGCGTTCACGTGAGTCCCCGGGCGGTTTCGGGCCGTTTACGGACCCCCCACGGGCTGCACGTGGCGTCCACGTGGGTGGCCGTGCTGTTTCGGGGCGTCCACGTGCGTGCCACGGCCGTCCCGGGCCGTCCCCGTGCGTGCCCGGGCTGTTTCGGGCCGTCCACGTGCGTGCCCGGGCCGTTGGCGTACCACCCACGGCCTGCTCGTGGCGTCCACGTGGGTGGCCGTGCTGTTTCGGGCCGTTGGCGGACCCCCCCACGTGCTGCACGTGGCGTTCACGTGAGTCCCCGGGCTGTTTCAGGCCGTTTACGGACCGCCCACGTGCTGCACGTGGCGTCCACGTGGGTGGCCGTGCTGTTTCGGGGCGTCCACGTGCGTGCCACGGCCGTTCCGGGCCGTCGGCGGACCGCCCACGGCCTGCTCGGGCCGTCCCCGTGCGTGCCCGGGCTGTTTCGGGCCGTCCACGTGCGTGCCCGGGCCGTTGGCGGACCACCCACGGCCTGCTCGTGGCGTCCACGTGGGCGGCCGTGCTGTTTCGGGCCGTTGGCGGACCCCCCACGCCCTGCCCGTGGCGTCCGCGGGGCTGTTCGTGGCGTTTACGGGCGTCCCACGGGCCGCTCGTGGCGTTCACGTGCGTCCCCGGGCTGTTTCAGGCCGTTTACGGACTCCCCACGTGCTGCACGTGGCGTCCACGTGGGTGGCCGTGCTGTTTCGGGGCGTCCACGTGCGTGCCACGGCCGTTCCGGGCCGTCGGCGGACCGCCCACGGCCTGCTCGGGGCGTCCACGTGCGTGCCCGGGCTGTCGGGCGATCCACGTGCGTGCCCGGGCCGTTGGCGGACCCCCCACGCCCTGCCCGTGGCGTCCGCGGGGCTGTTCGTGGCGTTTACGGGAGTCCCACGGGCCGCTCGTGGCGTTCACGTGAGTCCCCGGTCTGTTTCAGGCCGTTTACGGACTCCCCACGTGCTGCACGTGGCGTCCACGTGGGTGGCCGTGCTGTTTCGGGGCGTCCACGTGCGTGCCACGGCCGTTCCGGGCCGTCGGCGGACCGCACACGGCCTGCTCGGGCCGTCCCCGTGCGTGCCCGGGCTGTTTCGGGCCGTCCACGTGCGTGCCCGGGCCGTTGGCGCACCACCCACGGACTGCTCGTGGCGTCCACGTGGGCGGCCGTGCTGTTTCGGGCCGTTGGCGGACCCCCCGCGCCCTGCCCGTGGCGTCCGCGGGGCTGTTCGTGGCGTTTACGGGAGTCCCACGGGCTGCTCGTGGCGTTCACGTGAGTCTCCGGGCTGTTTCAGGCCGTTTACGGACCCCCCCCACGTGCTGCACGTGGCGTCCAGTGGGGTGGCCGTGCTGTTTCGGGGCGTCCACGTGCGTGCCACGGCCGTCCGGGCCGTCGGCGGACCGCACACGGCCTGCTCGGGCCGTCCCCGTGCGTGCCCGGGCTGTTTCGGGCCGTCCACGTGCGTGCCCGGGCCGTTGGCGCACCACCCACGGCCTGCTCGTGGCGTCCACGTGGGCGGCCGTGCTGTTTCGGGCCGTTGGCGGACCGCCCACGCCCTGCCCGTGGCGTCCGCGGGGCTGTTCGTGGCGTTTACGGGAGTCCCACGGGCCGCTCGTGGCGTTCACGTGAGTCCCCGGGCTGTTTCAGGCCGTTTACGGACCCCCCACGTGCTGAACGTGGCGTCCACGTGGGTGGCCGTGCTGTTTCGGGGCGTCCACGTGCGTGCCCGGGCTGTTTCGGGCCGTCCACGTGCGTGCCGGGGCCGTTGGCGGACCACCCACGGCCTGCTCGTGGCGTCCACGTGGGTGGCCGTGCTGTTTCGGGCCGTTGGCGGACCCCCCCACGTGCTGCACGTGGCGTTCACGTGAGTCCCCGGGCTGTTTCAGGCCGTTTACGGACCCCCCACCTGCTGCACGTGGCGTCCACGTGGGTGGCCGTGCTGTTTCGGGGCGTCCACGTGCGTGCCACGGCCGTTCCGGGCCTTCGGCGGACCGCCCACGGCCTGCTCGGGCCGTCCCCGTGCGTGCCCGGGCTGTTTCGGGCCGTCCACGTGCGTGCCCGGGCCGTTGGCGGGCCACCCACGGCCTGCGCGTGGCGTCCACGTGGGGGGCCGTGCTGTTTCGGGCCGTTGGCGG
>RXID01022443.1:0-30575 GCA_005019695.1 Trichopus zeylanicus subsp. travancoricus
TGGTAGCAGTAGTAGTAGCAACAGCAGTAGTAGTAGTAACAATATTAGTAGTATTAGTAGTGGTAGTAGTAGTAGCCGTAATAGTAGTAGCAAGAGGAGGAGGTGGTGGAGTAGTCATAGTCGTAGCAGCAGCAGCAGTAGTTATAGTAGTAGTGGCAATAGTAGATGTTGTAGTAGTAGAAGTAGCAGCAACAATCGTATCCATAGTCATAGTCGTAGCAGTAGTCATAGCAGTAGTAGTGGCAATAATAGTAGTAGCAACATCAGTGGCAGCATCTACAGTAGTATCATCGGTAGCAGCAGTAATAGTTATACTAGTAGAAGTAGTAGTAGTAATAGTAGTAGTAGTAATAATATTAGTAGCAGTAGTAATAGTTACAATAGCAGTAGTAGTAGTATTATTATCAGTAGCAACGGTATTACTCAAATTAATAGTTGTAGTAGTTGTAGTGGAAGTAGCGGTAGTAGTAGCATTAGTAGTAATAGTAGTTGTAGTTGCAGTTGCAACAGTGGGAGTAGCAACATTAGTAGCAGCAATAGTAGTAGAAGTACAAGTCATAGCAGTAGCAGTAGTAGTAGCAGTAGCAACGGTAGCAACAGTAGTACTAGTAGCTATAGGAGTGGTAGTAGTTGAAGTAGTAGTTGTAGTAGTAATAGTTGTTATTGTAGTAGTAGTAGTATGATAAGTAATCGTAGTAGTAGTAGTAGTAGTAGTAGTAGCAGTAGTAGTAGTAGTAGTAGTAGTAGTAGCAGTATTAGCTATAGTAGCAATAGTAGTAGTAGAAGTAGGAGTAGTTGCATCTATAGTAGCAGTAGTAGAAGTAGTAGTAGCAGAAGTAGTAGTAGTAGCAGTAATAGAAGTTATAGTTGCAATATTTGTTGGAGAAATAGTTGTAGCTATAGCCGTAATAATAGTTGCAATAGTTGTATTAGTAGTAATAGTAGCAGTAATACTAGTAGTATGATAGGTAGTCGTAGTAGCGGTAGCAGTAGCCGTAGCAGTAGTAGTTGTAGTAGTATTAGATGTAGTAGTAGCAGTAGTACTAGAAGTAGTAGTAGTATTATCAGTAGCTATATAGTAGAAGTAATAGTAGCAGTAGTAATAGTAGCAGTAGTAGCAGAAGTAGTAGTAGCACTAGTAGTAGTAGGAGAAGTACTAGTAGTAGGAGATGTAGAAGTAGTTGTTATTGTCAGAAAAATTATAGTTGTAGTTGTAGTAATAGTAGCAGTAGTGATAATAATAGTAGTAGTAGAAGTAGTAGTAGTAGTAGTAGTAATAGAAGTAGTCGTCGTAGTAATAGTAGTAGAAGTAGAAGTAGTAGCAGTACTAGTAAGAGTAGTAGTAGTAGAAGTAGCAGTAGTATAAGTAGTTGTAGTAGTAATAGTAGTAATAGCAATAGTATAATAGTAATGGTCGTAGTAGCACTAGTTGTATCAATTGTTGTAATAGTAGTAGTTGTAGTAGCAGTTGCTGTAGTTGCAATAGTAGTACTAGTAGCAGTAATAGTAGTAGCAGCAGCAGCAACAACAATAGCAGTAATTATAGTAGCAGTAGCAGTAGTAGCTGCAGCAGCAGCAGCAGTAGTAGTTATAGTAGTAGTTGCACTAGCAATACTAGTAGTAGCAGTAGTGGTAGTAATAGTTAGAGTACTAGTTGTAGTAGTAGTTATAGCGGTTGTAACAGTATTAACTATAGTATTAGTTGTAGTACTAGCAGTTGCTATAGTAGCAATAGTAGGAGCAGTAGTAGTTCAGTTAGTTGTAGCTATAATAGTTGTAGAAGCGATTATAGTAGCAGTCATGGCAGGAGTATCATGAGTAGCTATAGTAGTAGTAGTAGTAGTAATAGTAGCAATAGTTGTCATAGTAGTGATAGTAGTAATTACAGCAGTGGGAGCAATTGTAGTTGTAATAGTAGTAGTATTTATGGTAGTAGAAGTAGCAGTACTAGTTGTAGTCGTAGTTGTAGTAGTTGTCATAGTAGAGTAGCATAACTAGTTGAAGTGGTTGTAGTAGTTATAGTAATTGTAGCAGCAGCAAGAATAATACCAAAAGTAACAGTTGTTGTAGTAGTAGGAGTAGGAGAAGTATTACTATCAGTAGTAATAGTAGCCATGGAAGATGAAGTAGCGATGGTAGTAGTTGCAGGTCCAACAGTTGTAGCTGTAGCGATATTTGTAGTTGTAGTAGTAGTATTAGAAGAAGTAATACCATTAGTAGTAGTAGCAGCAGTAGTAGTAGTAGGAGTAGTAGCAATAGTAGTAGTAGGAGTTGTAGTAGAAAAATAAGAAGTAGTAGTAGTTCTAGTGGTAGAATTAGTAGTGGTATGAGTAATAGCATTAGCAGCAGAAGTAGTACTAGTATTAGTAGGAGTAGTAGTAGAAGTAGTAATAGAAGTAGTAGTAGAGAAAGAAGTAGTAGTATGTGTAGTAGTAGTAGCAGTAGCCGTAATAGTAGTAGCAATAATAGTAGAAACAGCAGTAGTAGAAGTATTAGTAGTAGTATGGGAAGTGGTAGTTATAGCAGTAGCAGTAGTAATAGAAGTAGTACTAGTTGTAGCAGTGATAGTAGTAGTTGGAGTTTTAGTAGTACTAGTACAAGCAGCAAAAGTAGCAGCAGTAGCAGTAGTAGTAGTAGTAGTAGTAGTAGTATTAGTAGTAGCAGTAGTATTAGCAGTAGCATCAGCAGCAGTAGTAGTAGTACTAGTAGTACTAGTAGTACTAGTTGCAGTAGTAGTAGAAGTTACAGTGGTAGTAGTAGTAGTAGTAGTAGTAGTAATAGTAGCAGAAGTAGCAGCTGCAATTGTAGTAGTAGCAGTAGTTATCGTAGAAGTATTAGTCGAAGTAGTAGTAGTAGAAGAAGTAGTAGCAGTAGAAGTAGCATCAGTAGCACTAGTAGCAGTCATAGCAGCAGTAGTAGTAATAGTAGTAGCATTTGTAGTAGTAGTAGTAGCAGCAGTAGCAGCCATAGCAGCAGCAGCACTAGTAGTAGCAATACTTGTAGCAGAAGTAGAAGTACCAGTAGTAGTAGTGGTATTAGTAGTAGTAGTAGTAGTAGTAGAAGTAGTAGTAGTAGTAGCCGCAGTACTAGTAGTAGTACTGTTAGTAGTGGTAGTCACAGTTGTTGTTGTTGTGCTGGTAGTAGTAGCAAAAGTTGTTGTAGTTGTAGTTGAAGTAGAAGCAGCACTCATAGCCATAGTGGTAGTCAAAGCAGCAGTCGTAGCAGTAGTCGCAGTAGTAATCTTAGTGGTAGTAGTAGTAGTAATAGTAGTAGTAGCAGCATCAGTAGCGGCAGCAGCAGCAGTCGTGGTAGTAGTACTTATAGTAGTAGCTATAGTAGTAGTAGTAGTAGTAGCAGTAGTAGTAGTAGTAAAAGGATATTAGCAGCAACAGTAGGAATAGTAGTACTAGTTGGAGTAGTAGTAGCAGTCGTGGAAATAGTAGTGGTAGCAGCGGTAGTAACAATAGTAGTCGTGGTGGTGGTGGTGGGAGTTCCAATTGCAGCAGTTGCAGTAGGAGAAGCAGTAGTAGTAGTAGTAGTATCAGCAGTAGTAGTAGTAGTAGTTGTAGTGGTTGAAGTAGTGGTAATATGAGAAGTAGTGATAATTGCTATAGTAGTGGTAGCTATAGCAGCAGTTGTAGTAGTAGTAGAAGTATTCGTAGCAACAATTGTTGCAACAGATGTAGTAGTAGTAGTAGCAATAGTAGTGCTAGTTATAGTCTTAGCAGTAATAGTAGTAGTGCAAAAAGTAGTAGTTGTAGCAGTAGTATCTATAGGACTAGGAGTAGTGGTAGTAGCAGTAGCTTAGTGGTAGTAGTAGCAGTAGTGGTAAAAGTAGTAGTTGTAGAAGTGGAAGTAGTAGTTGCAGTAGTAGTAGAAGTGGTAATAGAAGTAGTAGTGCAAAAGCTATAGTCATAGTGGTTCTAGTTGTAGCAGTAGAAGTAGTAGTAGTTGTTGTAGTGCTAGCAGTTGTAGTAGTAGTTGTAGTGATAGTAATAGTAGTAGTTGTTGTATTAGAAGTGGTAGTAGTAGCTATTGTAGAAGTAGTTGCAGCAGTTGTAGTAGTAGCAGTAGTCAGAGGAAGAGGAGGTGTAGTAGTAGTTATGGTACTAATAGTAGTAGATGTAAAAGCAGTAGAAGTAATAGTGCTAGTAGTAGTATCAGTAGTAGTAGCAGTAGTAGTAGTACTAGTAGTAGTAGTAGTAGTAGTAATAGTATTAGAAGTAGTATTAGTTGTTGTTGTTGTTGTTCTAGTAGTAGTTGTTGTAATAGTAGTTGTAGTAGTATTAGTAGTAGTTGTTGTAGTAGTAGTTGTAGTAGTACTAGTAGCAGTAGTAGTAGTCGTGATAGCAGTAGTAGTTGTTGTTGTTGTAGAAGCAGTAGTAATATCTCTAGCAGTAGTGGTAGAAGAAGCAATGGTACTAGTGGTGGAAGGAGTAGTAGTATTAGTAGTAATAGAAGTAGTAGTTGTAGTAGTAGTAGTTGTAGTAGTAGTAGTTGTAGCAGTATTTGTTGTTATATTAGTAGTAGCAACAGTTGTAATAGCAGTAGTAGTAGCAGTAGTAGTAGCCGTAGTAGTAGCAGTAGCAGGTGTAGTAGTAGTAGTAGTTGTAGCGGCAGTAGCCGGAGTAGCAGTAGTAGCAGTATAAGTAGTATTAGTAGTTGAAGTAGCATTAGTTGTGGTACTAGTATTAGTTGTAGTAGTATTACTAGTAGTAGCATCCGTTGTAGGAGTAGCAGCAACATTAATAGTAGTAGGAGTCTTATTCCTACTAGTAGTAGTAGTAGCTGCACTAGTAGTAGTACTATTAGCAGTACTAGTAGCAATAGTAGCAGCTATTGTAGCAGCTACAGTAGTAGTAGCAGTAGTCGTAGTAGGAGAAATAACACTAGCAGTAGCAGCAGCAAAAGTAGCGGTACTAGTAGTAGTAGTAGTAGCAGCAACAACAGCCGCAGTTGTTATCATACTAGTAGTAGTAGTAGTAGTAGTAGTAGTAGTAGTAGTAGTAGTTTTTGTTGTTATTGTTGTAGTAGTAGTATTAGTAGTAGTAGTAGTAGTAGCAGTAGTGGTAGAAGTTGTAGTTGTGGTAGCAGTAGTGGTAGAAGTAGTAGTAGCAATAGTAGTTGTAGTATTAATAGTTGCATTATTAGTAGTTGCAGTGGGAGCAGTAGCACTAGCAGTAGTAGTAGAAGTAGTAGTAGTAGTAGTAGTAGTAGTAGTAGTAGGAGTAGTAGTAGTAATAGTAGTAGTAGTAGTAGTTGAAGCAGTAGCAGCAATAGTACTAGTTGTTATAGGAGTACTAGTTGTAGTAGCAGTAGCCGTAGCAGTTGTAGTAGTAGTAGTATTAGTAGTAGTAGTGCTATTTTTAGCAGCAGTAGTAGCAGTAGTAGAAGCAATTATAGTAGTAGCAGTAGCAGTGGTAGTAGTTGTTGTTGTATTTGTAATTGTAGTAGTTGTTGTAGTAGCATTAGTACAAGAAGCTATATCTGTTTTAGTAATAGCAGTAGTTGTAGCAGCAGCAGTAGTAGTAGCAGCATCAATAGTAGTAGTAGTTGTTGTAGTTGTAGGAGAAGTAGTAGTAGTAATAGAAGCAGTTGTTGAAGTAGTAGTACTTCTTGTAGCAGTAGTAGTAGTAGAAGCAGTTGTTGAAGTAGTGCTATTAGTATTAGTAGTAGTAATAGTAGTAGTAGTGGTAGTAGTAGTAATAGTGATAGTAGTTGTGGTAGCTATAGCAGCAGCAGTAGTAGTAGTACTAGTAGCTATCGTAGTAGTAGATGTCATAGTAGTTGTAGTAGTAGCAGAAGTAGTACTAGTAGCAGTAGAGCAGTAGTAGTAGTAGTGGTAGTTGCAGTAGGAGCAATTGTATTAATAGTAGTTGAAGATGTAGTAGTAGATGTAGCAGGAGCTATAATAGTTGTAGTAGCAGCAGCAGTAGTAGTAGTACTATGAGTAGTAGTAGTAGTAATAGTACTTGTAGAAGTGGTAGTTGTTGTTGTTGCTGCTGTAGTAGTAGAAGTAGTTGTTGTAGTTGTGGTAGTAGTAGTAGTAGTGGTTTTAGTAGTTGTTGTAGTAGTAGTAGTTATAGTACTAGTAGTAGTAGTAGTAGTAGTAGCAGTAGAAGAAGTTGTATTCGTTGTTGTACTAGTCGTGTTGGTAGTATCTGTTGTAGCAGTCATCGCAATAGTAGTAAAAGTAATAGTAGCAGCAGTAGCAGCTATAGCAGCAGAAGTAGCAGTAGTAGTGGCTATAATCGCAGTAGTCGCAGTGGTAGCAGTAGTAGCGATAGTGGCAATAGTGGTAGTAGTAACAGTAGTAGTAGTATTAGTTGTAGTAGTAGTAGTTGTAGTCGTAGTAGTAGTATGAGTACCGAAGTGGTAGTAGTAGTTGTAGTTGCAGTAGCAATAGTCTTAGTAGCATTATAGTATTGGTAATAATGGTGGTGCAAGCAATAGCAGTAGTAGCCGGAGGAGTGGTAGTAGTAATAGAAGTGGTAGTAATAATAGTTGTAGTAGCAACAGTAGTAGTGTCTGTAGTAGTAGCAGTAGTAGCTATAGTAGCAGCAGTGACAATATAAGTAGCTGTAGTAGTAAAAGTTGTAATTGTGGTAGGAAAAGTAGTAGTAGTAGCTGTAGCTGTAGTTATAGTGGCTAGAGTAGTAGTACCAGTAGTAGTTATAGCAGAAGTTGCAACTGTAGTAGGAGTAGTGGTAATAGTAGTAGTAGTAATAGTAGTAGTAGTAGTAGTAGTAGAAATGGTAGTATAGTAGAAGTAGTATTACCGGTAGTAGTTGCGGTAGTACTGGTAGTAGTAGTGCTAGTAGTGGTAGTAGCAGTAGTAGTAGTGGTAGTAGTGGTAGTAGTGGTAGTAGCACTAGCAATAGTGGTAGCAATATTACTAGGTATAGTAGTTATTGCATTAGTAGTAATAATAGTAATTGCAGTAGTAGCAGTAGCAATAGTAGCTGTAGCAGTCACAATAGTTATAGTAGTAGTAGTAAAAGCAACAGTAATAGTAGTAGTAGCTGTAGCAACATTAGTAGTAGTAGTGGTAGTAGTAGTAGCAAAAGTAGCAACAGTAGCAGTAGCAATATAGCAGGTACGATATTAGTAGCATTAGTAGCAATAGTTGAATGAGTTGTTGTAGCTGTAGTAGTAGTAGATTTAGTAGTAGTTCTTGTCTAGGTAGTAGCAGTAGTGGCCATAAAAGTACTGGGAGTAGAGCAGTAGTAGAAGTAGTACTAGTAGCAGCAAAGTAGTGGTAGCAGTAGTGGTGGTCGTAGTAGGAGCAGCTGTACTAGTAGTAGTAGTAGAAGATATAGTAGCAGCAGTAGTAGTAGCTATAGTAGCAACCGCAGCAGTAGTAGCATTAAGAGAAGTAATAGTAGTAGTAGTACTTAGAGTAGTAGTAGAAGTAATAATAGAAGTGTAGTGGCAGTTTTTGTTGTTGCTCCTACAGTAATTGAAGTAGTTGTTGCAGTTGTTGTAGTTGTAGTAATAGTGGTTGTAGTCGTTATAGTTGTAGTAGTAGTTATAGTTGTAGTAGCGACAGTAGTAGCAGTAGTTACAGTAGTGTTAGTAGTAGAAGCAAAAGCAATAATAGCCATAGTTGTAGTAGTACGTTTAGTAGTTGTGGCCATAGCAGTCATTGTGGTAGTAGTAGTAGTAGTAGCAGTAGCAGTTGTAGTAGTAGTATTTGTTCTTGTACAAGTTGTGTTGGTAGTAGTAGTAGTTGCAGTTGCAGCAATAGTAGTAATAGTAGTAGTAGCAGCTGTAGTACTAATAGTAGTAGCAGTAGTAGTAGTAGTAGGAATAGTAGCAATAATAGCGATAGTAGCAGTGGTAGTAGCAGTAGTAGCCATAGTCGCAATAGTCGCAGTAGTAGCAATTGTAGCGGTAGTAGCAGTGGTAGTAGTAGTAATAGTAGTAGTGGTATTAGTTATAGTTGTAGTAGTTGTACTTGTAGTACTAGAAGTAGTAGTAGTAGAAGGAGAAGTACAGTACAAGTAGTTGTAGCAGTGATTGTAGTAGTAATTGCAGTAGTGGAAGTAGTAGTCGTCATAATAGTAGCAACAGTAGTAGTAGATGGAGAAATAGAGTTGTAGCAGTAGCAATAGTCATAGTAGTAATAGTATTACGAGTAGTAGTAGTAGTAGCAGCAGAAATAGAAGTAGTAGTAGTAGTAGTAGTTGTTGTAGTAGTGGTTGTAGTTGTAGTAGTTGTTGTTGTTGTTATTGTAGTAGTAGTAGTAGTAGCAGTAGTAACGGTAGTAGCAGTAACATAGTAGTAGTATTAGTGGAAATAGTAGTAGTAGTAGCAGTAGTAGTAGCAGTAGTAGTCGCAGTTGTACTAGTATTAGTAGCAGTAGTAGTAGTAGTAGGCGAAGTAGTAGAAGTAGTAGTAGCAGTAGTAGTAGTTGTGGTAGTAATAGTAGTATTGGTAGTAGCAGTAGCAGAAGTAGCAATAGCAGTACTAGCAGCAGTAGTAGTAGTAGTGGTAGTATAAGTAGCAATAACCGCAGTAGTAGTAGTATTAGTAGTTGCAGAAGTAGTGGCAGGTGTAGGAGAGGAGGCAGCAGTAGTAGTATTAGAAATAGTAGTGGTAGTAGTGAAAGCAGCAGTAGTAGTGGCAGCAGTAGTAGTAGTAGTAGAAGGTATAGGAGTAGTAGTAGTAGTAGCAACAATAGCAATACTAGTAGTTGTTGTTGTTGTTTTTGTAGTAGTAGTAGTAGTAGCAGTAGTAGCAGCAGTAGATGCACTAGTAGTAGTAGTAATAGTAATAGTAGTAGTAGTAGGAGTACGAGCGATAGGAGTTGTAGCAGCAGCGGAAGTAGTGCTAGTAGTATTAGTAGCAGTAGCAGTAGCAACAATAGTAGCAATAGTAGTAGCAGTAGTCGTAGTAGTAGCAGAAGTAGGAGTATTAGTATTAGTAGGAGAAGCAATTCTTGGAGTAGTAGAAGTTGTACTAGGAGTAGTAGTTGTTGTTGATGTAGTAGTAGCAGCAGTAGTAGGAGAAGTGGAAGTAGTAGTATTAGTATTCTTAGTTGTAGTATTAGCGGGAGCAGTAGCTATAGTAGTAGTAGTTGTAGTAGTAGTAGTAGTCATAGTTGTAGTAGTAGTAGTAGTAGTAGTAGTCGCAGTAGTTGTTGTTTTGGTGTAGTAGTCATAGTGGTAGTAATCAGAGCGTTAGTAACAGTAGTAATGGTAGTAGTAGTAGTAGTCATAGTAGTAGTAGTAATAGTTGTCGTAGTAGTAGTAGGAGTTTCACTAGTACTAGTTGTAGTAGTTTTAGTAGTAGTAGCAGTAGCAGAAGTAGTAGTAACAATAGTAGTAGTAGCAAGAGAAGTTTTTGCTGCAGTATGAGTAGTAGCGATAGGAGTAGTAGGAGCAGTAGTAGGAGTAGTAGTTGTAGTAGTAGGAGGAGTTGTAGTCGGAGTAATCATAAGAGTAGTAGTGGCGGTAGGGGTTGGAATTGTTGTTGTTGTAGCAATAGTAGTAGCAGCAGTAGTATGAGCAGTGGTAGGAGTAGTTGTACTAGTATTAGTTGTATTTGCAGTAGTACTAGTAGTAGCAGTAGTAGAAGCAGCAGTAGTAGTAGCAAAAGTAGTAGCAGTAGTAGCAATAGTAATAGAAGCAAAATAAGTAGTAATAGTTGCAGTAGTAGCAGTAGTAGTAGTGGGAGAACACGTTGGAGTAGTAGCATTGGTGGTAGAAATAGTACTAGTAGTAGTAGTAGTAGCTTATGTTGCTGTAGTAGCTATAGTAGTAGCAGTAGTTGCAATAGTAGTAGCGGCAGTAGCAGCTGTAGCAAAAGTAGTAATAATAGTAGTAGTCGAAATAGTAGTAGTAATAACAATAGTAGCTGTAGAAACAATAAGAGATGTAGTAACAGCAATAGCAGTGTTAGCAGTAGTAGGAGCAGATGTAGTTGTAGTAGCAGTAGTACTAATAGTTTTAGGAGTAATAGTAGTAGTAGTAGCAGCAGTAGTTGTGGTGGTAGCGGTAGTAGTAGTAGTAGTAGTAGTAACGATAGCAGTAACAGTAGTAGTAGCAGGAGTTGCAGTAGCAATAGTAGATGCAGTAGTAGTAGTACAAGTAGGAGTGTTAGGAGAAGTAGTAGTAGTAGTAGTTGTTGTTGTTGTATTAGAAAAAATACTAGTACTAGTTGTAGCGATAGTAGTAGGAGAAGTAGTAGTAGCCATAGCTATAATAGTAGTCAGAGTAGTAGTAGTGCAGTTGTACCGGTAATATTCGTAGAAGGATTAGTAGTAGTAGTCGCGAAAGTAACAGTTGTAGCAGTTGTAGTAGCAATAGCGGTAGTAGGAGAGGTAGTCACACTAGTGGTATTAGCAGTAGTAGTAATAGCAGCAGTAGTAGTATTAGTAGTAGTAGTAGCAGCAGTACTAGAACTAGTAGTAGTAGTAGTTGTTGTTGTAGTAGTACTAGTAGTGGTAATAGTTATAGTACTAGTAGTAGCTGTAGTAATAGTAGTAGTATTATTAGTGGCAATAGTAGCAGCAGTAATGGTAATAGTAGTATTTGCTGTAGCAGCAGTAGCATTAGTAGTTGCAGTTATAGTAGTAGTAGTAGCAGGCGAAGTAGTAGTACTAGTAGTAGAAGAGGTAGTAGTAGTAGTAGTATTTGTGGTGGTAATAGTAGTACGTATAGCAGTAGTAGCAGTAGTAGTAATAGCAGCAGTGACAGTATAAGCAGCAACAACAGTAGTAGTAGCAATAGTAGTGATAGTAGTAGTAGTAGCAGCTATAGTAGCAGTAGTAGGAGAAGTTATAAAACTAGTTGTAGTTGCAAGAGCTAGAATAGTAGTAGTTGTTGTTGTTGTTGTCGTAGTAGTAGTAGTAGTCACAGTAGTAGTAGCAACAGCAGCAGTAGTAGTAGCAGCAGTAGCAGCAGTAGTAGTAATAAGAGTAGTAGCAGTAGTAGTAATAGCAGTAGCAGTAGTTTTAGAAGAAACTATACCGGTAGTAGTAGCAGATGTCGTGGTAGTAGCAGTAGCTGGAGTTGTAGGAGCGGTAGGAGTCGTAGTGGTTGGAGATGTAGGAGTTATAGGAGGAGTTGGAGTAGTATGAGTAGTAGTAGTATGAGTAGTAGTAGTAGGAGTAGTAGGAGTAGTAGGAGGAGTAGTAGCAGAGTAGTAGTAGTAGTAGTGGTAGTTGTAGTAGTAGTATTAGCTGGAGAACCAGTAATAGTGGTAGTAGTTGTTGTTGTAGTAGTAGTATTAGTAGTAGTAGTAGTAGTTATTGTTATTGTTGTTGTTGTTGTAGTAGTAGGAAGAGTGGTGGTAGTAGTCGTAGTAGTTGTGGTAGTGGAAGCAATAGTAGTATTAATAATAGTAGTAGTAGTAATTGGAGCATTAGTAACAGTAGTAGTAGTAGTAGTAGTTGTTGTTGTTGTTATCATAGTAGTAGTAGGATTTGTAGTAGCTGTAGTAGAACTAGTACAAGTAGTTTTTGTCGTAGCAGTAGTAATAATAGTTAGTAGTAGTTGTTGTTGTAGCAGGAGTGCTAGCATTAGGAGGAGGAGGAGTAGTAGTAGTAGTAGTAGTAGCAGTAGGAGTTGTAGTAGTAGTAGTAGTAGTAGTAGCAGTAGGAGTTGTAGTAGTGGTAGTTGTAGGAGTAGTTGTGGTGGTAGGGGTAGGAATTGTAGTTGTAGTTGTAGTAGTAGGAGCACTTGTAGTAGTAGTAATAGTAGTAGTAATATTAGTACTACTAGTAGTAGTATTTGCAGTAGTAATGGTAGTAGTAGTAGTAGAAGCAGTTGTGGTAGTAGCAGAAGTAGTAGTAGTAGTGCTAGTAGTGGTAGAAGTAATACTAGTAGTAGTAACAACAGTAGTAGTGATAATAGGAGTAGTAGGAGTAATAGCAGTGGTAGTGATAGTAGCAATAGAAGTAGTAGTAGCAGAAGTAGTAGAAGTAGTAGGACAAGCAATAGTAGTAGTAGTATTGCTAGTAGTAGCAGCAACAGATGTAATAGTAGTAGTTGTAGAAGTAGCAATAGAAGTTGTAGTAGTAGCATTAGTAGTTATAGTAGTAGTCATAGTAGTAGTGGCAGTAATAGTAGTATTAGGTGTAGTAGCAGAAGTAGCCGTAGTAATAGTAGTAGCAATAGTAGTAGTAAAAGTAGTAAGAGCTGTAGTAGTAGCAATAGCAGTATTAGTAGTAGTAGACGCAATTGTAGCAGTTGTAGCAGTAGTACTAATAGTTTTAGGAGGAGTAGTAGTAGTTGTTGTAGTAGTTGTAGTGGTAGCGACAGTAATAGTAGTAGAAGTAACAGTAGTAGTAGTAGTGGTTGAAGTAGTAGTTGTTGTACCAGTAGTAGATGTTGTGGTAGTTGTACTAGTGGAAGTGGTAGGAGAAGTAGTAGTGGCAGTAGTAGTAGCTGTATTAGTAAAAGTACTAGTAGTCGCAGCTATAGTGGTAGTAGTTGGAGAAGTAGCAGTAGTAGCAGTAGTCATAGCAGTAGTCTTAGTAGTAGTAGTACTAGTAGTAATAGCAGTAATAGTTGTAGTAGAATTAGTAGTTGCAGTCGTAGAAGCAGCAGTTGTAGGAGTAGTAGCAATAGCAATAGTAGGATAGGTAGTCGTAGTAGTCGTATTAGCAATAGTAGTAGAAGTAGGGGAAGTGGTAGTGGTAGTAGTTGGAACAGTAGCAGTAGTAGCAGTATCTATAGTAGTAGTCGTAGTAGTATTAAAAGTAAAAGTAGCAGTAGTAGTAGCAGAAGTAGTAGTAGTAGTAGTAGTAGTAGCAGTAGCAGTAGTAATAGTCACCATTGTAGCATTAGTAGTAGGAGTAAAATTGCTACTACTAGTAAAACTACTATTATTACTACTACTACTAGTAGCAGTAGTGGTAGTTGTACAAGTAGCAGTAGTAACAATAGTCGTAGTAGTAGTCGTAGTAGTATTAGTAGTAATTGTAGGAGTAGTAGCAATTGAAGTAGTAGTAGTATTAGTAGCAGTAGTTTTCGCAGTTGTAGTAGAAGTGGTAGGGGTAAAACTACTACTACTCCTCCTACTAAAACTACTATCACTACTACAACTGCTGATGCTGCTTCTAGAATTACTTCTACTACAACTACTACAACTACTTTTGCTACAAAAACTACTATGACTACTACTATGATAACAACAACAACAACTACTGCTGTAGTTGCTACGGCTACTACGACAACAACCACAACTGCTCCTACTACTACTACAACCGCTCCTACTGCAGCTACTCCTATACAACTACAACTGTTGTGTTGTTACTACTACTATTACTACTACTACTACTACTTCCATTAGTATTGCTACTCCAACTGCTACTACCCCTACTACTACTACAACTATTACATCTACTACGACTGCTACAACTGCTATTGCTGCTAGTAATACTACTATTGCTACTAACACAATTACTCCTATTCCCACTCCTGCTACTACCAATAATACGAGTAATATTACTACTACTACTACAACAACAACTATTACGACTACTACAACATCAAATACTCCTACTAATACTAATAATACTGCATCTATTAAAACAACAACTACTACTACTACATCTACTACTCCCACTAATACTTTATAATACTAATAATACTATTGCTACTAATACTAATAATACTACATCTAGTACAACTGCTACCACAACTACTTCTACTGCTACAACTACTATGAATACTACTACTCGTACGACTGCTACTACTACTGCTAATACTACTACTCTAGCTCCTACTACTACTCCAACTTGTACTCCTACTCTGACTACTACTACACCTACTAGTACTACTATTACTACAACTACTACTACTCTTACTACAACAAGAACTACAACTGTTACTTCAATTACTGCTACTACTACTAATCCTACTGCGACTACTGCTACCACTACACCAACTGTTACTACCCCTACTCCCACGACTACTACTACATCTCCTCCTCCTCCTCCTCCTACTACTACACCTATTCCTTCTGTTACTACTACTCCTACTACTCCTACTACTACGCCTACTGCTACTCCTACTCCTACTGCTCCTACTACTATTGCTACAAATCCTACTACTACTACTTCTCCTACTACTACTCCTACTCCCACCACTACTACTACTGCTCCTACTCGTACTACTACAATGACTACTAGTACTACCTATACTATTACTACTACTACTACTACCACTCATACTTCTACTTCTACAACAACAACTACTACAACTACTATTACTATTACTGCTACTACTACTACTACTACAAATACAACTCCTACAACTACTACAAATTCTACTACTCAGTATCTTCAACTTCTAGTTCTACTACAACTGCTACTACTATTGCTGCTTCTACTATTATTGTTGTTGTTGCTGCTACTACTTCTATTTTTTCTACTACTACTATTCTCATAACTCTGACTACTACTATTACTGCTACTACTACTACTACTACTACTATATTACTACTACTACTACTACTACTACTACTACTACTATTACTACTACTACTACCACCACTACTACAACTACTTCTACATCGAGTGCTACTGCTATTACTACTTCTGCTACTGCTACTGCTACTACACTACTTCTGCTACTGCTACTGCTATGACACTACTACTACTACTACTACTTCTTCTACTACTACTACTACTTCGGCTACTACATCTACTACTACTACTTGTACTAATACAACTACTATTACTCTTCCAGCTACTACAACTACTACTGCTATCAATTCTACTACAACTACTACTAACAATACAACTACTGCTATTACTACTATCTACTGCTACTGCTACTTCTTCAATTACTACTACTAGTACTATCTCTGCAACTACTACTACTCTAACCCTACTACTACAACTACAACAACAACTACTAATCCTAGTACAACTCCTCCTACTACTAGAACAATTACAGTTACTACTATTACTACTAATACTACTCCTTCTGCTGTTACTACTAGTACTACAACTGCTACTTCTACAACTCCCACTACTACTACTATTACAACTACTACTATTGTTGCTGCTGTTGGTACTACTAGTACAACTATGACTACTACTAATATTACTACTGCTTCTAATACTTCTACTACTACTACTATTACTACTTTTGCTACAGCTACAACTACTACACTACTACTACTACTACTACTACTACAATCACTGCTACTTCTACAACACTACTACTACTACTTCTTCTACTACTACTGCTGCTGCTACTACTATTACTAGTACTACTTTGGCTACTACATCTACTACTACTACTAGTACAAATACTACTAGTAGTAGTATAGACAATACTACTACTACTACTAGTACTACATTAGCAACTACTACTATTCCAACTCCTTCTATTACAACTTCTACTATTATTGCTACCCCTACGAGTACTCCTACTGCTACCACTATAATTACATCAACTACTACTACAAATACTACTACTACTGCTACAATTAGTACTCCTCCTACTACTCCTAGTCCTACTACTACTCCTACTATTGCTACTACTACTACTATTGCAACTTCTTCTACTACTACTAATACTACAACTAATGCCACAACTACTACAACTACAACAACAATATCGGAAGAGCACTATTGTTACCACTGCTACTACTACTACTACTACTACTACTACTACTACTACTACTACTACTACTACTACTACTAATACTACTACTACTACTACTAATACTACTACTACTACTGCTGCTGCTGCTACTCCTACTACTATTACAACTACTACTCTAACTTGTTCCACTTCAACTACTAACACTACTACTAGTACTACTACTTCTATTACTACTACAACGCGAACTCCAACTATTACAACTTCTACTACTACTACTAATCCTATGATTACTCCTATGGCTACTACCACAATTACAACAACTACTGCTACAAATACTACTACTATTACTACTCCTACTACTAATACTACTCTTACTACTATTACTACTACTACTACCACTACTTCTTCTTCTACTACTACTACTACTAATGCTACAACTACTACTACTCCTACTACAACTACTACTACTACAACTAATACTACTACTAATATTACTACTACTACTATTACTAGTGCTGCAACTCCTACTGCTACTACTTCCCCTACTACTATTACAACTACAACTTCAACTACTTCAACTACTAATACTACTACTAATAATACTACTTCTATTACTACCACAACAACTACTACTACTCTAAGTACTACTACTACAACTATTGCTACTACTACTACTGCTACTATTACTACTACCACTACTACTACTACTTCTTCTTCTTCTACCACTGCAACTACTACTATTGGTACTACTACAATTGCTACCATTACTACTACTACTACTACTTCTGCTACTATTTCTGCTATGACTACAACAAATAATAATACTAGTACTACTACTATTACAACAACAACTACTAGTCCTACTAGTACTGCGGCTACTCCTACTACAACTACTAGTACTACGTATACTACTGCTACTCCTACTCCAACTCCTACTCCTACTCCTACTACTACAACAACTTCTACTATTCCAACTACAACAACTATTGGTCCTGCAACTTTTGTTTCTACAACTTCTACTATAGCTACTATGACAACAACTGCTACTACGATTGCTGCTGCTACTACTATTACTTCTACTATTATTATTACTACCAATACTACTTTAGCGACAACTACTACTGCTCCTACTGCTACTTCTACTTCTACTATTGCTATGGCTACAACTAGTACCGCTACTTCTACTACTAATACTACCACTATGACTGGTACTATTACTACTATAGCTACTACTACTACTGCTACAATAATTAGTACCACAACTGCTACTACTACTACTATTGCTACTACTACAGCTACTGCTACCGCTACTATTACTACTTCTGCAACTACTACTACAACTACTACTACTATAACTACTACTGCTACTACTACTGCTAATAATACTACTAATACTACTACTACTACTACACTACCACTGCTACTATTACTACTACTGCTACTGCTACTATTACTACTACTACTACTAGACCTACTACTTCACTTACGATAACTACTACAATGACTACTCGTACTAGTATAATAATAACTACTATTACAATAACTACTACTACTACTACAACTACTATTACTACTACTACTACTACCACTACTGCGACTATAGATAATACTACAACTACAAGTACTATTGACTATTACTACTACAGCCACTACTACTATGACAACTACTGCTACTACTACGACTACTAATGCTATTGCTATCGCTGCTGCTGCTACTACTACTGCTACTACTACTACTACTCGTACTACTACAACTACTGCTACTATTGCCATTACTACTCCTACTCCTACAACGACTCATACTACTGCTCCTCCTAGTACTCTAACTTCTCCGCCACATACTACAACTACTACTACTACTCCAACTACTATTAGTTCTACCAATACAACTACTGCAACTACTACTCCTACTACTATTCCTATAACTACTATAACATCAACTACTATGTCTACTGTTGCTGTTGCTGCCACTGCAACTGCTACTACCACTTCTGCTGCAGTGGTACTACTACTACTACTACAACTACTATGACTGCTACAATTGCTACTCTTACCACAACTTCAGCTACTACTGCTTCTACTGCTACTTCTGCTGCTATTACTACTACTACTGCTACTATTACTACTATTGCTACTATCACTACAACAACAACAACTACTACTACAATTACTACTACTAGTAATACTGCTTCCACTGCTACGACACTACTACTACTGCTACTACTCCTAATGCTACTACTATTATACTATTGCGACTACTACCACTACTACCAATACTAGTTCAACTACTCCTACTACTACTATTTGTACTACTATAGCTACTATGACTTCTTTTACCACTACTACAACCACTGCTACTACCACTACTACTACAGCTAATATTCCTATAGCTACACCTACTACTGCTACTTCCACTGCTACTCCTAGTCCTACTACTATTGCTATTACTACCAATACTACAACTACTATTGCTACTACTACTACTACTTCTACTACTACTACTACTACTCCTACCGCTACTAGTATTGCTACTACTGTGCTACTACTACTATGAATACTCTGATTGCTACTTCCACCACTACTACAACTGCTATGACCACAACTACTACTGCTACTACTACTGCTACTAATAATTTTGCTACTCCTCCTACTACTTCTCCAACAACTACTACTTCTCCTACTGCTATGACAACTACCACTACTACTACTGCTTCTACTATTTCCACTACTGCTACTACTGCTACTACTACTACTAGTACTACTATTACTATTACTACTACTATCACTATTACTACTACTACTACTACTATTATTAATACTAGTACAACTACTACTACTTCTGCTATTAATGCTACTACTGCTACTATTATTACTGTTATAACTACTACTACTGCTGCTGCAACTACTTCTACATCTACTACTGCTGTTGCTGCTACTACTACGACTACTTCTACAACTGCTACTATACTACTACAGCTACTGCTACTATTATAGCTACTGCTACTATTGCTACTACTACTATTATTGCTTCCATTCCTACTACTAGTCATACTATGGTAGCTTCTAGTACCCCTAATAATCTTCTACTACTACTACTATATCTCTACTTCCACTACTACTATGACTACCATGACTCATAATGCTAATCCTATAACTAATACTGCTACTACTACTACAACTACTACTGCTACAACTATTACTATGACTACTACTGCTACTACTACTGCTATTATTGCTATAACTTCTATCACTAGGGGCTGCTGTTAAAACTACTACCTCTACTACTACTACTACTAACTCTACTACTACTACTCTCGCTCCTACTACTAATATTGCTGCTACACCTACTGTTATAACTACTCTTAATACTACTACTTCTGATGCTAATACTACCACTACCATTACAACAAGAACAACAACTACTGTTGCTACTACTACTACTACTATTACTACTCCTACTTCTATGATTATTGCTGCTACTACTATTACTACTATTTTTACTATTACTCTGCTACTACTGCTACTACTACTACTACTACTATAGCAACTACTATTACTACTATGACTGTATCTAATACTATAGCTACTACTAGTACTACTACTACTACTACTATTGCTACTACTACTACTATAGCTACCACTACAACTTCTGCTTCTACCACTCCTTTGACTACTATTGCTACTACAACTACTGCTGTTGCAACTACTGCTACTGCTATTGCTACCACTGCTGCTACTACTACTATATCTATTGCCTGTAGTCGCAGCGAAAACAATCATAGCAGTTGTAGCAGTAGTAGTCACAGGTGAAATAGTAGTAGTAGAAGTAGTAGTAGTATTAGTAGTAGTAGTAGTAGTAGTACTAATAGTAGTAGTACTACTACTAGCTTTGGTGTTTGTAGGAGTAGTAGTAGCAATAGTAACAGAAGTAGTAGTAGTAGTAATAGTAGTCGAAGAAGTATTAGTAGTAGCAGTAGTATTAGCTGTGGTAGAAGAAATAGTGTAGCAGTAGTAGTAGTAGTAGTAGCAAAAGTAGTTGCAAAAGTAGTAGTAGTAGTACTAGAAGTTTGAGTAGTCATAGTAGTAGTAGTGCTTGTAGTGGTAGTAGAAGCAGCATTAGTAGTTGTAGTAGTATTGATAGTAGTAGTAGTAGTAGTAGTAATTGTAGCAGTAGGAGTAGTAGTTGTAGTAGTAGAAATAGTGGCAGTAGAAGTAGTAGTGGTTGAAGCAACAAGAGCTGAAGAATTAATTATAGTAGCAGTACGAGTAGCAATAGTGGTAGTAGTAGTAGTTGCAGTAGTATTAGTAGTAATAGAAGTGGTAGCCGTAGTAAGTCATAATAGTAGTAGTAGTAGTAGTATCAATTGTAGTAGTAGCAGTAGCAGTTGTGGTAGTAGTGGTCATGGTAGCAGAAGTAGCAAAAGTTGAAGTAGTAGTAATAGTAGTAGTGAAAGTAGTAGTAGTAGTAGCAGTAGTAGTAGTAGTAGTACTAGTAGTTGTACCAGTAGTAGTAGTAGCAACAATAGTAGTAGTAGTAGTAATTGGAGTAGTAGTAGTAGTAGTAGTATCAGAAGGAGTAGTAGTAGAAATATCAATTGTAGTAGTTACAGTAGTTATAGTAGTAGGAGGAGTAGGAGTACTAGTTAGAATAGGTGTAGGAGAAATTGTAGTAGTATTAGCAATAGTAGTAGCAATTATAGTGGTAGTAGCTATCGTAGCGACAATAGCAATCGTAGTACTAGTAGTATCAGTAGTGGTAGTAGTAGCAGCAGCAGTAGTCGTTATAGCAGAAATAGTAGTAGTTCTAATAGTACAAGTAATAGTAGAAATAGTAGTTCTAGAAGTAGTAGTAGTAGTAGTAGTAGCATTAGCAGCAATAGTCATGACAATAGTAGTAGTAGTATTAGCATTAGGAGAACAATCAGTAGTAGTAGCAGTAGTAGTAGAAAAAGCAGTAGCAAAATTAGTAATAGTTGTAGGATTAGTAATAGTAGATGTATTGTTAGGATTAGTAATAGTAGCATTAGTAAAAGTCGTATTGTAGTATTAGCATTAGCTTTAGTAGTATTTACTATAGCAAAAATAGTAGTAGTAGTAGTAGTAGTAGCAGGAAGAATAGTAATAGTAATCGGTTTAGTAGTAGTAGTAGTAGCAATAGTAGTAGTAGTAGTAGTAGTAGTAGTAGTAGTAGTAGTAGTAGTAGTAGTAGTAGTAGTCGTAGTAGCTGGAGGAGGTGGAGGAGGAGGAGGAGTAGTAGTGGTAGTAGTAATAGTAGTAGTAGTAGTAGTAGTAATAGAAGTAGTAGTAGTAGTAGTGCCAGCAGTAGAGGGAGCAATAGTAGTAGCGAAAGTAGTAGAAGTAGTATTAGTAGTAGTAGGGGTAATAATAGTTATAGTAGTCATAGTAGTAGTTGGAGTAGGAGTAGCAGTAGCAGCAGCAGCAGTAGTAGTAGCAGTAGTAGTAGTAATAGTAGTAGTGGTGCTAATAGTAATAGTAGTGGTAGTAGTAGTAGTGCAAGCAGTAGTAATAGTGCTAATAGTAATAGTAGTGGTAGTAGCAGCGGCAGCAATAGTAGTAATAGTGCTAGTAATGATGGTAGTAGTAGTAGTAGCAGTAGTAGTAATAATAGTAGTAGTAGCAGTAGTATTATCGGATGGAGTAGAAGTAGTAGTAGTAGCAGCATTAGCACTAGTAGTAGTAGCAGCGGCTATAGTAGCACTACTACTAGTAGTAGGAATAGTTGCAGTAGCAGTGGTAGCAGTAGTAGCTGTTGTTGTTGTTGTTATAGTAGTGTAATGGTTGGAGTAGCAGTAGCACTAGTAGAAGCGCTAGTATTAGCAGCAAAAGTAATACTTGTAGTACTAGTAGTGGTAGTAGTAGATGCTATACTATTAGTGGTGTGGTAGTAGTAGTAGCAATAATCATTGTAGTAGGTGGAGTAGTGGTAGATGTAATAGTAGCAGCAACAGCAACAATGTTGGAGAAATAGTAGCAATAGCAGCAGAAGTAGTAGCAGTAGTAGTAGTAGTACTAATAGCAGTATAGTACTAGTAGCAGCACTAGTTTCAGTAGTAGCAACAGTAGTTGTAGGAGTAGTAGTAGTAGTATCAGTAGTAGTCAAAATATTAGAAGTAGTAGTAATAGGTGAAGTGGTAGGAGTAGTAGTAGCAATAGCTATAGTAGTGACAATAATAGTATTAATAGTGGAAGTAGCGGCGGTGGCCGTAGAAGTGGCAACAAAAGTAGTAGGAGTAGAAATAGAAGCTAGAGCAGCAGCAGTAGTAGTAGTAATAGTAACAGTAGTAGGAGCTGGAGTTGTAGTAGTAGTTGTGGTAATAATAGAAGGAGAAGAGTAGTAGTTGTGGTAATAGAAGTAGTAGTAGTAGGAGTTGCAGTAGTAGTAGTACTAGTAGTAGCTGTTGTTGTTGTAGTAGTAGTGGTAATAGTAGCAGTAGTTATTATTACAGCAGTAGTTATAGTAATAACAATAGTAGTTAGTAGTAGTAATTATAGTCGTCGTAGGTGGAGTAGTAGCAATAGGAGAAGTACTAGTAGTAGTCATCGTATTTGTAATGGTAGTAGTGGGAGTAGGAGCCATAGTAGTGGTATTAGTTGTCGTTGAAGTGATAGTACTTGTAGTACTAATCATAGTAGCAGTAGTAGCTGGTGTATTGGTGGTAGTAGTAGTAGTGGTAGTAGTAGTAGTAGTAGTAGAAGTGGTAGTAGTACTCATAGTAGTAGATGTTATAGTAATAGCTATAGTAGTAGTACTAGTTGGACTTGTAGTAGTAGTGGTACTCCTAGTAGGAGTCATTTTAGAAGAAGTAGTTGTAGTAGTAGTAGCAGCAGTAGTAGTAGTAATAGTTGAATTAGTAGTAGCAGTAGTAGCAGTATTCTTAGTAGAAGTAGTAGGAGTAGTAGTAGTAACAGTAGTAGTAATAGTTTTAGTATCTATAGTACTTGTAGCAGTAGTAGTTGTAGTGTAGTAGTCATAGCAGTAGTAGTAGCAGTAGTAGTTTTAGTAGCAGTAGTAGTTGTTGTGTAGTAGTCATAGTAGTAGTAGTTATTATTGTTGTACTAGTCGGAGAAGTAGCATCAGCAGCATTAGTAGTAGTAATAGAAGAAGTAGTAGTGGTAATTGTAGTAGTAGTGATGGAAGTAGTAGTAGCAGGAGGAGTACTAGTAGTAGTAGTAGCAGCAGCAGCGCAAGTAGTAGTATTAGTAGTAGTAGTAATAGTAGTAAAAGTAGTAATAGTAGCAACAGCAGCAGCAGTAGTAGTAGTAGTAGTTGTTGTTGTTGTAGTAGTAGTAGTTGTTGTTGTTGCTATTGTTGTAGTAGTATTAGGATTAGTAGTAGGATTAGTAGTAGTAATAGTAGTAGTAGTGGTAATAGCAATAGTAGTAGGAGTAGTAGCAGTAGTAGTAGTAGTAGTATTAATAGCCACAGTAGAAGTAGCAGTAATAGTAGTAGTACCCGTAGTTGTAGTAGTAGTTGTAGTAGCAATAAAAGTAGTAGTAGCAGTAACTGTAATAGTAGGAGAAGTAGTGATTGTTGAAGCTATAGTTGTAGTAGTAGTGGAAGTAGTGGAAGTAGTAGTAGCCATAGCGGCAGTAGTAGAAGTATTAGCAGTGGCAGCAGTAGTAGCAATAGTTGTAGTAGTAGTAGCAACACTAGTAGTAGTAGTAGTAGTTGCGGTCGCAAAATGTATCGTCGCAGCAGTACTAGTAGTAGTAGTAGTAGTACCATTAGTAGTAGTATTAGCAACTATAGCTGTAGTTGTAGTAGTAATACTTGTTGTTCTAGTTGTAGTAGAATTAGTAGTAGTAGTAGTAGCAATAGGAGTAGTAATAGGATAAGAAGTAGTAGTAGAAGTAGTAGTAGAAGTAGTAGTCGAAGTACTTGTAGTAGTAGTAGGAGTAGCAGTGGTAGTAGTAATAGTAGTAGCATTAATTGTAGTAGTTGTAGCACAGTAGTAATAAAAGTCATAGTATTAATGGGAGCAATACTAGTAGTAGGAGCAGTAGTACAAGTAGTAGTAGCAATAGTAGTAGTAATAGTAGTAGTAGTAGGAGTAGTAGAAGAAGTAGCAGAAGAAGTAGGAGCAATAATAGTAGTAGTTGTAGTCGTAGTTGTTATAGTACTAGTAGGAGTAGTCATAGTAGTCGTAGTAGTAATGGCCGTAACAGTAGTAATAATAATAGCGTTAGTAACAATAGTAGTTGTAGTAGTAGCAGTAATAATACTAGTAGTATTAGTTGTTGTAGTAGTAGCAGTAATAGTAGTAGTTGTAGTTGTTATTGTCGTTATTGTAGTAGTAGTTGTTATTATTGTTGTAGTAGCAGTAGTAGCAATAGTAGAAGTAGTAGGAGCAATAGTAGTAGTTGTAGTAGTAGTACCGGTAGTAGTAGAAGATGTGGTTGTTGCAGAAATAGTAAAACAGTAGTAGTATAGTTGCAGTAGTAGTAGCAATAGTAGAAATTGTAGTAGTTGGAGTTGCAGTAATAGTAGCAGGAATAGCAGCAAATGCAATAGTAGCAATAATTGTAGAAGTAGTAGTATTAATAGCCATAGTAGAAGTAGCTGTAGTAGTAGCGGTTGTAGTACCCATAGTAGTAGTTGTAGAAGAAGTAGTAGTAGCAGAAATAGTAGTAGTAGAAATAGTCACAACGACAATAGTAGTTGTAGTAGCAGTAGTCGTAGTAGTAGTAGTAGTAGTAGGACTAGTAGAAGTTGTAGCAGCAACAGTAGTAGTAGTAGCAGTAGCAGTCGATATAGTAGTAGTAGTAGTAGAAGCAATAGTTGTAGTCCTAGTAGTAGTACAAGTAGTAGTAGTTATAGAAGTAGTATTAGTAGTAGTAGCAGTACTAGCAGAATTAATGTAAGTACCAATAGCAGTAGTTCTAATAGCATTAGTTGTTGTCATTGTAGCAATTGTTTCAGTAATAGCATTAGTTGTAGTAACAGTAGTAGTGTTAGCAGCAGTAGAAGTAGTGATAGTTGTAGTAGTAGTAGTAGTACTAGTAGCATTTGTGTAGTAGTACTAATAGTAGTAGTAGTTATCATAATAATAGTATTTGTAGTAGTCGCAATAGTAGTAATTGTAGTAGTAGATGTAGATGTAATAGTAGATGTAGTAGTAGTAGCAGTAGTAGTTGTCAGCAAAGTAAAAGTAGTAGTAGTAGTAGTAGTAGCAATACTAGCAGTAGCGGTATTACCTGTTGTAGTAGTAGCAATCGCAGTAATCGTACTAGTAGTAGTAGTCACAGTAGTAGTAGTGGGAGAAGTAGTAGTAGTAGTAGTAGTAGCGGTAGTAGTACTAATTTTAGTAGCAATATTAGTAAAACTAATTATAGTTGTAGTAGTAGCAGTAGTTGCAATGGAAGTAGTAGGAGGAGTAGTAGTTGTTGCAGTAGTAATAGTAATGGTAGTAGTAGTTCCAGAGGGAGCAGTAATAGTAGTAGTCGGGGTAGTAGCAGTTGCAATGGTAGTGCTACTACTACTACTACTTCTACTGCTGCTACTACTACTACTCTAGTTGCTAGTATTGCTACTACTACTACTACTACTACTCCGATTGCGAGTACTACTACTACTGCCGCTACTGCTACTACTACTATTTTTACTACTACTACAACAACTACTACTGCTACTTCTGTCACGACTAGTGCACTACTACTACAACTACCACTATTAGCACTGCTACTACTCCAACAACTACTACAATTACTACTACTAATACTACTACTTCTACTACACCTTCTACAACTCCTACTACTACTGCTATTGCAACTACTGCTACCATTACTATTACGGTTACTACTACTACTTTTATAACTACTACTACTACCACACCTACAACTATTACTACTGCTGCTACTGTTGCTACTACTAATACTACTAGTACTACTAGTAATACTACAACTTCTCCTATTGCTACTATTACTCCTACTACTTCTGCTACTACTACTACTGCTGTTACCACTTCTACTACTACTCCTACTACTACAACAACTACCACTTCTACTACTGCTGCTGCTGCTACTACTACAACAACAACTACTACTACTTCAACTCTTACTCCTACTGCTACACCTAGCACTACTTCTACTGCTACAACTACAGCTACAGCTACTACCACTGTAATTACTACTTCTACTACTACTACTGCTAGTCTTGAAATTATTGCTACTCCTACTACTACTACTACTACTGTTGCCACTAGTAGTACTACTACTACTCCTATTACTACAACTAGTACGGCTACTACTGCTACTCTTACGGTGACTACAGCTACTACTTCTGTTGCTACTCATACTACTACTACTACTATGAATACTCCTAATACTACTACTAATACTGCTACTATTCCTACTAATACTTTTGCTCTTACACCTACTACTCCTACTACTACTTCTACAACTACTACTACTACTGCTATTGCTGCTACTACTACTACTTCTACTTCTACTTCTACTGCTACTACAACTATTGCTAATAGTACTACTACCACCACCACTACTACTACTACTACTACAAGACCAACTACTACTGCTGCAACTACTACTGCTACTATTGCTACTACTACTACTACTAATACTACTAATACTACTACTTCTACTGCTACTACTGCTACTAATACTAGTACAACTCCTGGTACTATTACTAGTTCTATAACAACAACAACTTTTGTTACTAGTACTTCTACTACTACTACTACTAGTCGAACTACTACTGTTACTACTTCTACTACCACAACTACTACAACAATAACTACTACTACTACTACTACACCTACTAGTACTAGAACTACTACTACTGCTGCCACTGCTACTACTAACTAATACTACTACTACAACAGCCACTTCTACTACTGCTACTACTGGTAGTACTACAACTACTACTGCAACTTCTACTTCTACTACTACAACAACTTCAACTTCTACTACTCCTACTTGTACTCTACTACTGTTACTGCTAGTACTATTACTACTATTACTCCTATTACTACTTCTACTACTATTTCTACTACTACTGCTACTTCTACTACTACTTCTAGTTCTACGACTTCTACCACTACTACCACCACTACTACTGCTACTATTACTACTTCTACTACAAATGTGATGACTACTACTACTATAATTACTACTTCTACCACTGATACTACTTCTACTACTACTTCTACTACTATTGCTTCCGCTACTGCAACTACTACTGCTACTACAACTACTACTATGACTCCTACTACTACTCCTACTACTTCTACTACTGCTACTATGCTACAACTACTATGATCAATACTCCTACAACTACTACAACTACTACTTCTAGTACTACTAATATTACTACGACTACTACTACTACTGCTGCTGCTGCTGTGAGTCCTACGACTACTACTACTACTCCTCCTCCTACTACTATTATGACTTCTATAGCCGCTATTGCTAATCCTATAGCAATAACTACTACTACTATTATTTCTCCTATCAATACTGCTACCCGTACTCGTACTCCTCCTGTGATTCCTTCTACTACACGCATTTCTACTAATACTGCCACTACTACCACTACAACTGCTACTAGTACTGCTACAACTACTATGACGATGACTACTATGACTATTACTTCTACTTCCACAACTACTACTACTACTACTACTAATAGTACTACTACCACTACTACTGCTACTACAACGACAGGTGTTCCTGTTGTTGCTATTGTGACTATTACTACAACTACTACTGCCACTACTACTCCTATTGCTACTACTATTACTACTACTACTACTGCTGCTATATCTCCTACTACAACTACCACTGCTACTGCTATTGTTGTTGCTTCTACTAATTTAGTTACTATGATTAAAACTATCACTACTACTGCTACTGCTACTATGATTGCTCAAACTACTACTGCTATTGTACTACTACTGCAACTACTACTACTTACGACAACTAGCACTACCTGTATAGCGGCTATCCTGTGGCTGCGGTTCTTGTTGCTACGAGTTTACTACCACGCTGAGGCTGCTCTGGCTTACCATGACGCTGCAACTGAATAAAGACTGTACTAGTACTAACACACTACTTACTACTGCTGCTACTACTACTTCGACTAATCACTACTTTGGACTACTTCTACAACTATGCCTACTCGTATTACTAACCGTAAGCCTACTACTACGCGACTCCTACTTCTACTACTACTATATTATACTACGACTAAGGCTACTGGCTATCCTACTACTGGGACGCCGGGCGACTTGCGCGACGACGACTAGTATCTACTTCTGCCACGACGAAAGACCACTACAACTAGTGCTCCTAGTACGCCAACTATAACTACAACCAGTACTGCTACAACTACTATAATTTCTTAAACTACTACTATTATTATTATTACCACTACTACTACTACGACTGGTTCAGATACTACTACTACTACTACTATTGCTACTTCTACTGCTACTACTGCTTCTGCTGCTGCTACTACTCCTACTACTACTGCTACTGATGCTGCTACTGCTACAGCTACTACTACTATTACTAGTACCACTAATACAATTTATTCTACTACACCTACATTTGCGCCTACTACTAATTCTACAACTAATATTACTACTTACATTACAACCACAACTAATATTACTATTGCCACAACAACAACTACTACTACTTTTATGATCACTTCGACTACTACAACTACAACTACTAGTATTACTACTACTACTACTACTACTAAAACTACTACCACTACTTCTAGTACTAATAGTACGACTACTACTTCTACTGCTACAACTACTAATACTACTACTATTACTATTGCTTCTACTACTACTACTACTACTACTATTACTACTGCTACAACTTATGCTACTACTATTTCTACTACTAATGCTACTACTACTACAACTACTATTACCTCTACTAATACAAATATAGCTACTACAACTGCACTACCATAAGCACTACTATGACTAGTACTACATCTACTCCTACAACTACTACTATTACTGTTGTTAATACTACTACTACTGCAACTACTACTACTATTACTTCTACTCTTACTACTACTACTACAACTACAACTACCACTACTATATCTGCAATTACAACCACCACCACTACTACTACTACTCCTCGTCCTACTAATAATATTACCACTCTTAGTGTGACTACTACCATTCCTACAACAACAACAACTACTACTACTACTACCACCACCCCTACTACTACTCCACCTACTACTACTATAGCTACTACTACTATTATACAACTATACTACAACTACTACTTCTGGTACAACTACCGCCACTACTACTACAACTACTACCACTTTAACTACTAATACTTCTACTCGTACTATTGCTGCTGCTATTGCCGGTAGAACTTCTCCTACTTATGTTGCTAGTACTACTACTACTGCTGTTGCTACTACTGCTGCAACTACTACTACTGCCGCTAACACCACTAATCCAACTACTACTACTAATACTACTACTGCTGCTACTATTGCTACTACTATTGCACCTACTGCTTCTTTTTGTACTAGTCTAAATTCTACTACTAATGCTGCTAGTAGTACTTTTACTATTACTACTACTACTGCTACTACTACAACTACTACAGCTACTTCAACTACTACTGCTACTACTACAGCTATTGTTACCACTACTATGACTGGTACTATTGCTACTACAACAACTACTACTATTATTACTACTACTACTACTACAACTGCTGCTATTGCAGCTACTATTGATTTTACTGCTACAATAACAACTACTACTATTATTGCTGGTACTACTACTACTAAAACTATTGCTAGTCCTACTACTACTGCTACTACTGCTGCTGTTGCTACTACAGCTACTACTACTATAACTTTTGGTACTACTACAACTATTGCATTAATAACTTTTGCTACTGCTACTACTACTACTACAGCAACTGCTACTAGTACTACAACACCACTACTTCTACAGTAGTTGCCACTACTACTAGTGCTTCTATAACTATAGTAGCTACGACTACTGCTACTACTATTGCTACTACAATTGTTGTTGTTCTTATAACTACTATTACTATTATTGCTACTACTACTACTTGTACAACTACTACAACTATTAATACAACTACAACTATTGCAACTAATACTACTACTTCACCTATAATAATAACTACTACTACAAATACAACTACTTCTGCAACAACTATAACTAATACTACTAATACTGCTCCTACTATTACTGTTACTACTACTACAATTACAACTACTCCTACAACAACTATTATTACTAATATTACTTTTATTATTACTATTACTGCTACTACTACTGCTACAACTACCACTCCTCCTCCTCCTTCTACTCCTAATACTACTACTACTACTACTATTAGTGATACTATTTCTACTACTTCTGATGCTGCTTCTTCTATTACTCCTACTACTACTACTACTATTACTACTGCAACTACTACTGCTGCTGCTGCTGCTGCTACTTCTATTACTATTACTACCACTACTACTTCTAGTGCTACTCCTACTACTACTCCTCCTCCTAGTACTACTCCAACTACTACTATGACTACTATTACTACTGTTTCTACTACTGCTACTGCTAATACTACTACTATTACAATTACTACTACTACTACTACTACTACTACCACCACCACCACCACCACCACCACCACTACAAATAAAACTACAACTACTACCGCAAATACAACTATAACTACTACTAGTATTCCTACCCCTATTACTACTCCTACTACTTCTACAACAATAACTACTATTACAACCACCACCACTACTTCTACTACTACTAGAATTACTACTACTATTATAACTACTACTATTACTACTAATAATACTACTTCTACTGCTACTACCACAACCACTACTCCTACTTCAACTGCTACTCCTCCTCCTACTATTATTATTACTACTAATGCTACTACTACTGCTCCTACTACTATGACTATTATTACTATTGTAATTGCTAC
>RXID01022450.1:0-10632 GCA_005019695.1 Trichopus zeylanicus subsp. travancoricus
GAAGTAGCAGTTGTAGTAGTAGTAGTAGTAGCGGTAGTAGTAGTCGTCAGAGAAGTAATAGTAGTAGTAGATGTAGTACTATTAGTATTAGTAATAGTAGTTGTTGTAGTAGTAGTAGTAGTAATCATAGTAGTAATTGAAGTTGCACTAGTAGTAAGGATAACAATATGTGTAGCAAACAAAGTAGTAGGTAAAGTGGTAGTAATATTAGAAGTCTGAGTAGTAGTAGTACTAGTACGAGTAGTAGTAGTAGTAATAACTACAGTAGTTGGAGCAGTAGCTGCATTAGTAGTACTTGTTGTTGTAGTAGAAGCAGTAGTTGTTGTATTTCTTGTAATAATAGTAGTAGTAGTAGTAATAGTAGTAGTCATAGTAGTAGTAGTTGTAGTAGTACTAATAGTAATTGTTGCAGTAGTAGTAGTTGTAGTAGTAGTAGATGTAGTTGTAGTTGTTGTTGTAGTAGTAGTAGTAGTAATAGTAGTTAGAGTAGTAGTAGGAGTAGTAGTAATAATTGTAGAAGTAGCAGTAGTAGTTGTAGTTGTTGCAGTAGAAGTAATATTAGTTGTAATAGTAGTAGTAGTAATAGTAGAAGGGGTTGGCATAGAAGTTGGATCAATAGTAGTAGTAGTAAGAAGAAACGTAATAGTAGTAGTAGTAGTAGCGGCAGCAGTAGTAGTAGTGGTGGTGGTGGTCGTGGCGGTGGTGGCGGTGGTAGTAGCAGTAGCAGTAGCAACAGTTGTAGAAGTTGTAGCAGTAACAATAGTAGTTGTAGTAGTAGAAGTTGTTGTTCTAGGAGCAGCAACGGTAGTAGTTGTAGAAGTTGTTATTGTAGTAGTACCAGTACAAGTAGTTGTTGAAGTAGTAGTAGTAGTAGTTGTCACAGCAATAGTAGTCGTCATAGTAATAGTAGTAGTAGAAGCAGTAACTATAGCACTATAAGTAGTATAAGTAGTTGTAGTTATAGAAGTAGAAGTAGTTGCCGTAGAAGTACTTGTGGTAGTAGTAGTAGTAGTAGTAATAATAGTAGTAGTAGTAGTAGTAGTAGTAGTAGTAGTATTACTAGTAGTAGTAGTATTAGAAGTAGTAGAAATAGCAGCATTAGGAGTAGTAGCAGAAGTAGTAGTTGTTGTTGCTGTAGAAGCAATATTAGTAGTGGTAGAAGTAGTAGTAGTAGTATTAGTAATATTAGTCGTAGTAGCAGCAGTAGTAGTGGTAGTTGTAGTAGAAATAGTAGTAGTAGTAGTAGAGGTTGTAGTAGTTGTAGTAGTAAAAGCAGTTGTGGTAGTTGCAGCAACAGCAGCAGTACTAGTAGTAGTAGTTGTCGTAGTATAAGTAATACTAGTATTAGAAGTAGTAGAAGTAGTAGTAGTAGTAGTAGTAGTAGTAGTAGTAGTAGTAGTAGTAGTAGTAGTAGTAGTATTAGTAGAAGAAGAAGAAGTAGTAGTAGTAGAACTAGTAGCGATAGTTGTTGTAGTAGTAGAAGTAGTAGTATTGGTATTAGTAATAGTAGTTGTAACAGTAGTAGTAGCAGTAATAGTACTAGTAGTAGAAGTTGTACTAGTAGTAGGGATACCAATACTTGTAGCAACCAAAGTAGTAAGAAAAGTGGCAGTACTATTAGAAGTCTCGGTAGTATTAGTAGTACTATGAGTAGTAGTAGTAATAATAACTTCAGTAGTTGGAGCAGTAGCTGCATTAGTAGTACTTGTAATTGTAGTAGCAGCAATAGTTGTTGTATTTGTAGTAATAATAATAGTAGTAGTAATAGTAGCAGTCGTGGTAGTAGTAGTTGTAGTAGTACTAGTAGTAATAGGAGTAGTTGTAATTGTTGTAGCAGTAGCAGTAGTAGTAGTTACAGTAAAAGTAATATTAGTTGTAGTAGTTGTAGTAGTAATAGCAAAAGGGGTAGGAGTAGATGTAGTAGCAACAGTAATAGTAGTTGTAGTAAGAAAAGTAATAGTTGCAGTAGTAGTAATAGTAGTAGTTGTAGTAGTGATAGTAGTAGTAGTTGCATTAGTGGCAGTAGTAGTAGAGGAAGTAATAGTAGTAATAGTACTAGTAGTAGTACTAGTAGTAGTACTAGTAGTAGTGGTGGTGGTAGTAGCTGTCGTAGTAGTAGCGAGTGTTGTAGTAGTAGAAGTAGTAGTTGTAGTAGTAGCAGTAGTAGTTGTAGTATTTGTAGAAGTACTAGTAGCAGTAGTAGTAATAGGTGTTGTAGTAGTAGTAGTAGTGGTGGTAGTAGTAGTAGTGGTAGTAGTAGTAGTAATGGAAGTGGAAGTAGTAGTCGTAGTAGTGGTAGTAGCAGCAACGGGGGTGGTAGTAGTAGTAGTAGTAGTAGCAACAACAGCAATAGTTGTAGTAGTCCTAGTAAAAGTAGTACTAGCAATAGTAGAAGCAGTGGTCGTGGTACTAGTTGTCGTATTAGCAAGAACAGTAATAGTAGTAGTGGTTGCTATTGTAGTACTAGAAGCAGTAATAGTACTAGTAGTAATAGTAGTAGTAGTAGTAGTAGTTGCAGTTGTAGTAGTAGTAGTAGTAGTAGCAGTAGTAGTGGTAGTAGTAGTAGCAGAATCAATAGTGGCATTAGTAGTTGTAGTTGTAGTAGAAGTAGAAGTACTAATAATAGTTGTAGTAGTAGTCGCAGTACTAGCAGTCGTAGTAATGGTAGCTGTAGTAGTAGTAATAGTAGTAGTAGTAGTAGTCATCGTTGTAGTCTTGGTAGTAGTAGCAATAGCAGTGATAATAGTAGTAGTAGTAGTAGCAGTTCTAGTAGTAGAAGAAGTAGTGTTAGGAAAAGTAGTAGTAGCAGTAGCAGTAGTAGTATTAGCTATAGCAGTAGTATTTGGATTAGTAGTAGTAGCTGCAGTAGTAGAAGTAGTTGCAGCAGTTGTAGCCATAGTAGATGTAGAAGTTATAGTAGTAGTAGTAATGCTAGTAGTAGTAGAAGTAATAGTTGTAGCAGTAGTAGCAGTAGCAGCTGTAAGAGTAGAAGAAGTAGTAGTTAAAGTAGTGGTAGTAGTAGCACTATTAGTAGTAGCAGTGGTAACAGAAGCAGTAGTTGCAGTAGCAGTATGTGTGGTAGTGGTAGTAGTGGTAGTAGTAGTAGCGGTAATAGTTCCAGTAACAATAGTAATAGCAGTAGTAGAAGTAGTAGTACTAGTACTAGTAGTCATACTAGCAAGAACAATACTATTAGTAGTTGTTGTAGTAGTACTTGTAGCATTAGTAGTAGTACTTGTTATAGTAGTACTAGTAGCAGTAGTAGTAATGGTAGAAGTGGTAGTGGTAGTAGTAGTTGTTGTTGTTGTTGTCGCCGTAGGGGTAGTAACCAGAGTAGGAGTGGGAGGAGAAGCAGTTGCAGCAGCAGCAGCAGCAGTAGTAACCGTAGTAATAGTTGGAGTAGCCCTAGTAGCTCTAGGAGTTGCAGCAGTAGTAGGAGAAGCCACAATCGTAGTAGTAGAAACAGTAGTAGTAGCACTAGTAGTAGTAGTAGTAGTAGCACTAATAGTAGTAGCAGAAGTAGTAGTAGAGCAGTAGCTATAGTAGTAGCTCTAGTAGTAGTTGTAAAAGTAGTAGAAGTAGTAGTTATTGTAGGAGGAGGAGAAGTGGTAGTAGTAGTAGTAGTGGAAACAGCAGCAGCAGTAGTATTAGCAAGAATAGTAGTTGTAGCACTAGCTCTAGAAGTAGTAGTTGTAGTAGTTAGAGAAGTAGCAGCAGTAGCAGTAGTACTAGTAATAGCAATAGTAGTAGGAGTAGTATCAGTAGCAGTAGTGGAAGTAGTTGTAGTACTACTACTAGTAGTAGTATTTGTAGTAGTAGTAGTAGTAGTAGTAGTAGTAGTAGTAGTAGTAGTAGTAGTAGTAGTAGTAGTAGCAATAGTAGTGTCAACACTAGTAGTAGGAGTAGTAGGAGCAGTATAGTAATAAAAGTAGCGGCAGTAGTAGTTGGAGTAGGAGTCGTAGTATCTATAGTAGCAGGGGCAGTTGGAGTAGCAGTAGTAGTAATAGTAGCTGATGTAGCAGGAGAAGTAGGATCAGTAGTTGTTATCGCAGTAGTAGGTATAACAATAGTAAGAAGTAGCAGTAGCAGAAGTAGAATTAGTAGTACTGGTAGTAGTAGTAGTAGCAACAGTAGTAGTAGTAGTGGTCGTCATAGTGGTAGTAGTAGTAATAGTGGTAGTAGTAGTAATATTAGCAGCAGTAGCAACAGCAGTAGTAGTAGTAGTAGTGGTTATAGTAGGTGTGGTAGTAGGAATAGTAGTAGTTGGAGTAGTAGTAGTTGGAGATGGGGAAGTAGTAATTGTAGGAATAGTACTAACAGAAGGAGTTGGAGTGGGAATAGCAAAAGCAGTAGTAGTAGTAGGGGGAGGAGTATTAGTAGCAGCAGTAGTACAATAATTTAGGAATAGTAGTAGTAGTAGTAGTAGTAGTAGTAGTAGTAGTAGTAGTAGCTGTAGTAGTACTAGCCATCGTAAAGGGAGTCGTAGCATTAGCAGTTATACTAGAAGTAGCGGAAGTAGTAGTTGTAGAAGTAGTAGTAGTAGCAGTATTAGTAGTAATAGTAGTAATAGTAGTGGAAGCAATAGGAGTAATTGCAGTAGTAGCTGTAGCATTAGCAAAAGTAGTATAGTACTAGTAGTTCTTATAGAAGTATAGTTGTAGTAGTAGTAACAGTCGTAGTAGGGGTGGTAATAAGGGCAGTAGTAGCAGAAGTAGTAGTAGTAGGAGGAGGAGGAGAAGTAGTAGTAGCAGAAATAGTAGTAGTAACAGTAGTGGGAGAAGGAGTAGGAATAGTAGTTGTTGTTATTGTCGTCACCGTAGTAGTCGCCAGTGTAGTAGTAGTAGTAGTAACAGTAGTAGTAGTAATAGTGATAGTAGCAGTAGTAGGAGGAGGAGGAGTAGAAGTAGTGGTTGTTGCAGCAATAGTAGTTGTAGTTATAGTAGTAGAGTAGTAGGAGTAGCAGTAGCTATAGTAGTAGTAGAAGTAGCTATAGTAGTAGTAGCAGTAGTAGAAGTAGTGCTAATAGTAATATAAGTAGTAGTAGTAGCAGTAGTAGAAGTAGTGCTAATAGTAATATAAGTAGTAGTAGTAGTAGCAGTAGTAGCAGCGGTAATAGTAGCGGCAATAGTATTAGTAGTAGAGATAGTAGTTGAAGTAGTTGTAGTAGTAGTAGTAGGAGGAGTAGTAGTAGGAGTAGGAGTTGGAGTAGGAATTGTAGTATTGGTAGTAGTAATAGTTGTCGTAGTACTAGTAATAGTAGTAGTAGTAATAGTAGTAGAAGTAGTAGTAATGGTAGGAGTAGTAGCATTTATAGTAGTAGCTGGAGCAGGAGTAGTCATAGTAGTTGTAGTTGTTGCCGAGGAAGCTGTAGCTGTAGTAGGAGGAGTAATACTATTAATAGCGGTACTGGGAGTACTAGTAATAGTTGTATCAGTTATAGTTGTAGTAGTAGCAGCAGCAGCAGCAGTAGCAGCTGTAATAGTAATACTTGTAATAGTTATAGTAGTACTAGTAGTAGTAGTAGTAGTAGTAGTAGCAGGTATAGTAGGAATAGTAGTATTAGTAGTAGTAGAGGTAGTGGTGTAGTAGTAGTAGTATGAGTAGTACTAGTAGTAGTATAAGTAGTAGTAGTAGGAGTAGTAGTAGAAGTATTAGTGGTAGTTGTAGAAGTAGTAGGAATAGTGACAACAGTATTACTAGTAGTAATAGCCGTCGTAGTAGTAGTAGTATTAGTAATAGCAATAGTAGTAGGAGTAGTAGTTTTAGTAGTGGGAGTGTTAGTTGTAGTAGTAGTTGGAGTAGTAATAGTAGTAGTTCCTGCAGCTATAGTAGTTGTAGTTGTTGCAGTAATAGTATTGGTAGTAGAATGGTGTAGGAGGAGTAATACTAGTAGTAGGAGTTGTAATAGTATTAGTGGTGGTAGTAGAAGTCGTAGGAATAGTGACAGCAGTAGTTGTAGTAGTAATAGCCATCGTAGTAGTAGTAGTATCAGTAATAACAGCAGCAGCAGTAGTAGTTCTAGTAGTGGGAGTGTTAGGTGTAGTAGTAGTAGTTGGAGTAATAGTAGTAGCAGTTGCCGCAATTGCAGTTGTAATAGTAGTAGTTATAGTTATAGTAGGATTAGTTTTAGAAGTTGTAGGAGTAAAAGTACTAGTAGTCATAGGAGTAGTAGTCGTAGTAGTAATACGAGTACTAATAGTTGTAGGAGTAGTAGCAGTAATAGTAGTAGTAAGAGTAGTAGTAGTAGTAGCCGTAGCTGTAACAGAAGTAGCAGTAGCTCTAGTTTCAGTAGCAGTAGTAGTAGTACAAGGACAAGTATAATAGTATCGGTAGCTATAATAGTAGTAGCAGGATTTTTAGTAGTAGTAGTAATAGTTGTATCAGCAGTTGAAGAAGTAGTAACTATAGTTGTAGTAGTAGCAATAGTAACAGTAGTAGCAATAGTAACAGTAGTAGCAGTAGTAGTAGTGGTTGCAGTAGTAGAATTCGTAGTAGTAGCAGTAGTAGTAATAATAGTAGTTCCCACAGTAGTAGTAGTAACAACAATAATAGTAGGAGGAGATTTAGTAGTAGTAGTAGTAGCAGTACTAGTATTAGCAGTTGTAGTAATAATGAAATTAGTAGTAGCAGTATTAGTAGTAGTAGTAGTATAAGCAGCAGTAGCAGTAGTAGAGGTAATAGTAGTAGTAGAAGTAGCAGCAGTAGAAGTAGAAGTAGTCGGAATTACTACAATTGTAGTAGAGGCAATAGTAGCAGTAGCCGTGGTAGTAGTAGCAGTAATAACAGTAGCATTAGTAGCAGTACTAGTAGTAGTAGTGGAAGTAGTAGCAGTAGTTTCCTTAATAGTAGCAATAGCAGTAGTTGCCTTAATAGTAGCAATAGCAATAGTAGCGGAGGTAGCAATAGCAGCAGTACCAGTACCAGTAGTAGAAGTAGTAGCAATGGTTTTAGTAGCAATAGTAGTAGCACAAGTAGTAGTGGCAGGAGAAGTAGTAGTAACAGTCATAATAGTAGTAGCGACAACATAATTACTACTACTAACCAACTCCTACTTGTGCTACTACTACTACTACTACTACTGCCACTTCTCCTACTCCTACTACTGCTACTATTATTACTACTTTTACACATATTCCGACTCTTGCTGCTACTACTACTACTCCTACACCTACTTTAGCTATTCCTACTCCTATTGTTCTTGCTACTGCTACTACAACTTCAACTACTAGTACTGCTACTGTTGTTGCTGCTACTTCTACTACTGCTCCTACTACTACTACTAATACTACTACTACTAGTAGTAGTCATAATACTACTCGTCTTATTACTACCACCACTACCACTCCTACTACTACTACTACTTCTAGTAGCAGTAGGAGCGGCAGTAGTCGTAGAGGTAGTCGTAGTTGCATTAGTATTAGTTGTAGCAGTAGTAGTAGAAGCTACAGAGTATTAGTAGTATTCGTAGCTGTAGCAGTTGTTGTAGCAGTTGTTGTGGTAGTGGTACCAGCAGCAGTACTACGTATCTTATTACTACCATCACCACCGCCACCACCACCACTACTACTACTTGTACTACTACTGCTGCTGCTGCTACCACTACCACTACAACTGCTACAACTATAACTACTACTATGAATACTACTAATACACTACTGCTTCTACTACTACTACTAATAATACTAATACAACTACGACTACTTCTACTACTGCTGCTACTACTACTCCTCCTACTACCACTACCACTATTACTACTACTACTACTACTACTACTACTACTACTAATACAATTACAAGTACTACTACAACTCAACTACTACCATTCCTACTCCTACTCCTACGGCTACTACTACCACTATTACTATTACTGCGACTACTAGGATCATTACTACTACTACTGCTACCATTAATACTACTACTGCAACTAGCACTTTTACTACTACTACAACAGCTACTACTACTCCTACTCCAACTCGTACTACTACTACAACTACTTATACTACTATTACTTCTACTGCAACTACTACTACTGCTCCAACTCGTACTACGGTTGTTACTACAATTGCTACTACTACTACTACTGCTGCTGCTACTACTACTACTACTAATGCTACTATTACCATTACTACTACTACTACTACAACTATAACCATTACTCCTTCTGCTTCTGCTACTACAACTACTTCAATTACTACTGCTACTACAACTACTACACCAACTATTATTGTGACTACTACTACTATTATAACTCCTTCCGCTGCTGCTACTCCTATAACTATTACTACTCCGATTACAATCACTACTACTACTACTACTACTACTACTACTACTATAACTACTACAACTACTACAACTACTACACCTACTACACCTACTAGTATTGTGACTACTACTACTGCTACACCTACCACTACTGTAACTCCTTCCATTGCTGCTATTGCTATAACTATTACTACTCCTATTACAACCACTACTAGTATAACTACTACTACTAATACTAGTACAACTGCAACTACTACAACTCCGCCTACTATAACTACTACTACTACTACCACTACTACTACTACTACTACTACTACTACTACTACTACTACTACTACTACTACTACTATTATTAACACTACTACTATAACTATTCTTACACGGACTCCTACTTCTACTATTTCTACTCCTACCACTACTACTGCTACTACAACTACTCGTACTCCAACTCCCATTACTACGATAATTCCATCTACCGCTACTACCCCTACTCCGACAACTAGTACTCTAATTATGACTACGACAGCTACAACTATTATTACTGTTTCTACTTCTATTACTAGTACTATTATTATTACTACTCCTACTACTACTACAATTGCTACAGCTACTCTTACTACTACTACCAATACTAATTCTAATACTCCTACTACAACTGGTATTAATACTACTACTGCTACTACTACTATTTTAACTACTACTACTACCACTCCTAAAGCTACTACTACTACATCTACTTCTGCTGCTCCGATTAGTACTGCTGCTGCTGCAGCTACTACTGCTACTACTACTACTACTACTACTACTACTACTATTGTTACTACAACTACTAGAACAACTGCTACTACCACTGCTTGCCCTACTGCTACTACTCTTCTATTGCTACTATTGCTCCAACTAGTACTGCTACTATTAGCACTACTGCAACAACAACTACTGCTGCTACTAGAATTGCCATTGCTACTATTACTATAACTACTACTAACATTACTACTGCAACAACTACTCCTTCTACAACTACTACAACAACTACTTGTCCTATTATTACTACTACTTCAACTACTTCTACAGCTACTCCTACTCCTACTACGACTCCTGCTACTACTACTACTGCACCTACTCCTACAACAACCATTACTAACCCTACTTCGTCTACTGCTACTTCTAGTACAACTAGAGCTACCAATACTACTACTACTACTTCTACTACTACTTTTACTACTACCGCTACTACTGCTACTTCTACTGGTACTACTACTACTACTAATCCTATTACTACAACAACAACAACTACTACTGCTACTTCTACTAGTACTACTACTACTAATGCTATTACTACAACAACAACAACAACTACTACTATTACTACTACTACTACTACTACAACTACAATTACTACTACCACTCATACTATCAATTCTAATGCTACTACTACTTCTACTGTAATTACTACTTCCACTCATACAATCACTAAAAATGCTACTACTAGTACTACTAGTACTATAACCACTACTATTACTACTACTGCTCCTACAACTACTACTTCTACTATTACCATTGTAGCTACTACTCCAACTTCTACTCCTACTACAACTACTACTACTCCTACTCCTACTATTATGACTGCTACTACTGTTACTATTCTTCTAGTACAATTGCAACTACTAGTACTCCTACCACAACAACTACTACTGCTACTACTACTACTACTGCTACTACTACTACTACTAATACTACCACTCCTATTACTACTACTGCTCCTACAACTACTACTGCTACTACTCCTACCAATGTAGCTACTACTCCAACTTCTACTCCTACAACAACTACTACTACTCCTACTCCTACTATTATGACTTCTACTACTACTACTAATCTACTAGTACAATTGCAACTACTAGTACTCCTACAACAACTATTACTACTGCTACTACTACTACTACAACAACAACAACAACTACTGCTACTGTTACTATGACTACTACTACTACTACTACTACTACTTTTTCTACTACAACAACTACTGCTGCTGCACATGCTGCTTCTACTACTATTACTACTACGACAACTACTACTACACCTAGTATGACAAATACTCATACTCCTACTACTGCTACTACTATTACACCTACTACTAGAACTACTTCCATTACTCTAACTACTAGTGCTGCTACTCTTATTATTCCTACTACTACTTCTACTCATACTCCTACGATTAGTACTACTACTACCACTCCTACCCCGACTCTTACTACGACTACTACTACTACTCTGACTATTACAACTACAACTACTACTACTCTACTAGTACAACTACTACTTCTAGTAGTCCTACTACAACAACAACTACTACTACTACTACTACTACTT
>RXID01022450.1:13401-37215 GCA_005019695.1 Trichopus zeylanicus subsp. travancoricus
TAGCAATAGTACTAGTAGGAGTAGGAGTACTAGTAGTAGCACGAGTAGGACTAGTAGTAGTAATTATGCTCTTACTGCTACTACTACCACTACAACTACAACAAACTACTATTGCTACAACTACTAATTCTACTACTCTGCTACAAATACTACTACTAATACTACAAAACTACTACCCCTACTGTTACTACTGCTGCTGCTATTACTATTACAACAACTACTGCTACTACTACTACAACTACTACTACTCAAACTTGTACTACTGCTGCTACTGCTGCTGCTACTATTTCTACTACAACTACTACTATTACTAGTTCTGCTACTACTACTAGTACTAGCACAATACTATTACAACTATGACTGCTACTACAGCTACTACTACAACTATTACTACTTCTATTGCTACTAATACTACTACCACCACCACTACTACTACTACTACTACAACTACTATTGCTACTATTGCTACTGAGACAACTACAACTACTACTACTTCTACTACTACTTGTACAACTGCTACTACTTCTACTACTTCTACTACCACTACTACTACTACTATAACAACTACTACTTCTATAGTTATAACAATGACTGCAATAACAACTACTAGTACTTCTCCTACTTTTGCAACTACTACAACTACTACTTCTGCTCCTACTACTACTACTACTTTTACAGCCTCTACAACAACAATAACAACAACTAATATTACTGCTACTACTACTAGGACAACTACTACTACTGCGACTATCACTACTGCTATTAGTACTACTACTCCTGCTGCTACTACTACTATTACTTCTTCTACTACTACAACTACTACTTTTACTACTGCTACTACTAGTAGTACTACTACTACAACTACAACTTCTACTACTACTGCTATTACTACTTTTGTTGTTATTAATATTACAACAACAACTACTACTACTACTACTCCTACTACTACTTTTACTCCTACTACAACCTACTACAACAACAACAACTACTACTACAACTACTACTCCTACAAGAATAATAAGTACTACTTTCTTACTACTACTGCTACAACTACTGCTTCTTCTACGGCCACTAAGACTACTACTACTATTCTACTACTACTGTTATTGCTACTACTGCTACTACTAATTCTAGTACTACGATTGCTACTACAGCTACTACTACTTATGTTATGGCTACTACTGCTACTTCTCATGCTACTGCTACTGCTACTACTATCGCTGCTACTACTACTACTCCCACGACAATAGCTACTACTACATTTGTTACTACTACTACTACTACTACTAGTCCTGCCACTACTACTAATGCTACTACTGGTACTACTGGTAATACTACTCCTACTACTACTACTCCAGCTACTGCTATTACTGCAACTACTACTACTGCTGCTGCTGCTACTACTACTACTACTACGACTACTACTACAAGTACTTTTGCTACTACTTCTGCTACAACTACTACTGCTACCACTACTACTCCTACTACTGCTACAATGGCTACTACTACAACTACTACTACTACTACAACTCCAACGGCTACGACTATCGCTACTACTAATACTACAACTAGTACTACTACTATTACTGCTACTACTGCTACTATTGCCACTAATACTACTGCTGCTGCTGCTGCTGCTGCTACTGCTACTACTACTACTACTACAACTACTACTGTAATTATTACTACTACTACTACAACTACTCCTACTACTACTACTACTATTATTGCTACTACTTCTTCTTCTGCTACTACTGCTACCGCTACTGCTACTATTGCTAGCACCACCACTACTACTAATACAACAACTACAACTATGACAACTACTCGTGCTACTACTCTACTTCTCCTACTACTACAACGACTGCTACTACTATGACTACTACTACTTCTATGACTGCTGCTATTGCTAATAGTACCACTAGTACTACTACTACTATTCTACTTCTCTTGCTACTACGACTACTACTGCCACTACTTCACCTACTACTACTCTACTTCTCTTACTACTATGACTACTTCTACTACTTTGACTACTGCTACTACTACTACAACTAATACTATAACTATTATTACAGCAACTACTACTCCTACTATTGCTACTACTGCCACTAGTATGACTACTGCAACTTGTGTCACTACCACTGCTACTACTGCAACTACTGCTGCTGCTGTTGCTTCCACTACTAATGCTGCTACTACTGTTACTACTACTACTATTACTACTCCTCATATGACTGCTACTACTGCAACTACGAACACAACTTGTACGACAACGACCACTAATACTATTGCTGGTACTACTAGCACTACTACTACTATTACTACTACTACTATTACTGCTACAACTACTGCTATTACCACTACTACTACTACTACCACTATAACTACAGCCACAACTACTTCTGCTGCTACTACTACTTCTGCTACTACTACAACTACTGAGACTACTACTACAACTACAACGACAACAACAACTACTACTACTACTATAACCATAACTACAACAGCTACAACAACAACAACAACAACTACCACTACTACTACTATTCCTATAGCTACAACTCATAGTACTACTGTTGCTACTAGTACTTCTCTTACTACTACAACAATTGCTACTACAGCAACTACTACTGCTACTACTATAAATGCTCCTATTGCAACTACCACTACTACTACAGCTATTCTTCGACTACTAGTACTACTGCTACAACTACTACCACTACCACTACGTTTATTGCTACTTGACTTCTGCTCCTATTACTGCCATTACTGCTACTAATATAACAACAACAACAACTGCTACTACTGCTGCTACTACTACCACTCCTACTACTACTAATACTTCTACTACTACTACAATACTTACTACTATTTCTACTGCTACTGCTGTTATTACTGCCACTAGTACAATTGCTACTACTACTACTGCTACTCTACTATGCCCCCCCACTACTACTACTACAACAATAATAGCTATTGCTACCACTACAATAGTAATACTATTACTGCTACGACTACTACTATGGCTACTGCTACAACTGCTTCTGCCAGTACTGATACTACTACTACTACTGCCACTAATATTACTACTACTACTAATGCTGCTATTGCTACTGCTACTACTACTACTACTACTGCAACTGGTACTGCTACTACTCCTACGACCCCTACTGCTTCAACTACTACTACTAATGTTGCAAATGCTACTACTACTACTAGTTCTACTACTACTACTACTCTACGATTAATACTTCTACTACTACTCCTATTGCTACTGCAACTGCTACTGCTACTATGACTACTACTACTACTACTACTACTACTACTAGAATGGCTACTACTGCTACCATTACAATGATTGCTACTACTACTACTGCTACAACTAGTACAACGACGATGACAACAACAACTACTACTAGTATGACTACTACTACTATTACTACGACTACTACTAATAGTACTACTTCTATAAGTACTTCTACAACTATAACTATTACTACTACACCTACAACAACAACAACAACTACTACTACTTCTCTAACAACTACTTACACTACTATTGCTACTACAGCTACAACTACTTCTCCAACAACTACTACTACTGCTACTGCTACTACTGTTACAACTACTGCTAGTGATAGAACAACGACGACTACTACTACTACTATTGTTGCTGCTGCTACAGCTACCACTGCAACTACTAGTACTGCTACTACTGCTAATGCTACTAATGCTACTACTACTACCACTACTTCTACTTCTACTACTGCTACTGCAACTATGACTGCTATGACTATTACTACTATTTACACAAGTACTACTACTGCTACTGCTACTACAACTACAACAACAACAACTACTATTGCTACTACTAGTACTACTGCTACAACCACTATTACAACCACTACAACTACTACAACAACAACTACAACAACAACTGCTTTGACTACCACTACAACAACATCAACTACTACTACTACTACTACAACTGCTACTACTACTACCGCTACTACTAAAGCTACTACTCCTACTGCAACTAGAAAAACTACTACTACCATAACTACTAGTGCTACTACTACTGCTGTTGCTACTACTACTACTACTGCTCCTACAACAACTACTATTGCTACTGCTTCCACAGCTACAACTACTACTACCGCTAGTACTACTACTATTACTACAACCACCACCACTACTGCTACTACTATTGCAACTACTGCTACTACTTCTGCTATTGCAACTCCAACTACTTCTCATACTACTACTGCTACTGCTACAACTACTGCTACAACTACTATTATTAATACTACTGCTACTACTACAGCTGCTACCACAACTACTACTACTATGATCACTACTACTACTATTGCTACTATTGCTACAATTGCCACTACTGCTATTGCTACTACTACTACTCCTCCTACTATTGCTACTACTGCTATTATTGCAATTACTGCTACTGCTTCAACTACTATTACTATTACTACTACTACTATGGCTACTACTACTACTACCACCACCACTACTACTATTACTACTCTTGCTAGTTCAACAACAACTACTACTACTACTTCCGCTACGGCTACTACTAGTACTACTACTACTGTTGCTACTGCTACTACACCTACTACTAGCACAACTACTTCTTATACTACTGCTACAACTCCAAATACTACTGCTACTATTGCTGCTCCAAATACTACTACTGCTGCTACTACTACTATCGCTACTGCTGCTACTATACTTTTGCTACTACTACTGCTACTACTACTACTCCAAGCACTGCTGCTATTACAAATATAGCTACTACTAGTGCTACTACTTCTGCTGCTGCTACTACTACTACTTCTTCTCCTACTGCTACTCCTTCTGCCATTGCCACTAATACTATTACTACTACCACTACTACTACTGCAATTTCTACTGCCAATCCTAGTATAACAAATACCGCTACTACTCCTGTTGTTACTGCCACTAATAATATTATTACTATTGCTGCTACTACTTTTTCTATGACTACTACTTCTCCCACTACTCTTGTTACTGCTCCTACTTTTGCTACTCCTACTATTGCTAATCCTACTTATGCAACCATTGACACAACAACTACTTGGTTCTTATTACGACGACTACTACTACTAATACTACACTAACTACTACTTCTACTATGATTATTGCAACTACCGCTACTACTGGTACCACTAGGACTACTACTATGGCTACTACTACTGTTACTATTTCTACTACTACTGCTACTACTATTACTACTACTACTACTCCAAATGCTACTACAACTACTACAGCTACTTCTACTACTACTACTATTACCACAACTATGACAAATACTACTACTTTTACTACCACAACTACTACTATTACTAGTTTTATAGCTTACACTATCACAACTGCTACTACCGCGGCTACTGCTACTGGCGCCCGTACTACTACAAGTTCTACTACTGCTTCTACTACTGGTACTATCACTACTACTACTATTACCACCACGACTATGGCTACTACTTCTACGGCTTCTACTACTACTTCTACTACTACACCTACTACTACTACAACTACTACTAGTACAACAACTACTAATACTACTACTATAACTACTACTACAACTGCTTCTACTACTACTACTACTACTACTACTACTGCAACTGCAACTGCAACTAGTACTACTACTATTACTGCTACTACTACTATTATTGCTGCTAATACTACTATAACTATTACAGCTACTATTGCTACTACTAAAACAACAACAGCAACTACTACTACTACTAGTACAACAACAACAACTACCACTAGTACAAAAACAACAATAACAACGACTACTATTACTACTACTACTAATGCTACTAATGCTACTACTACTACTACTACTGCTAGTACTACTACTCCTGCTATAACAACTGCTGTTAGCACCACCACTACTACTAATAGTACTACTGCTACTACGACTATCACTACTACAACTACTCAACTCCTCCTCCTCCTCCTCCTACTACTACTTCTATGACTCTTGCTAATTCTACTAGTGCTACTACTGCTACTACTACTTCTACTACAATTACTCTATTTTTCTACTACTACTACTACTTCTACAATTATGACTATTGCTCCTACTACTACAACTAATACTACTACTACTACTACTTTCACAACTACTACTACAACTGCGACTATTGCCTCTACTGCCACTGCTACTGCTACCAGTACTGCTACTGCTGTTGTTGCTGCTACTACTATTATTGCTACTGCTACTGCTGCTATAACTACCATTGCAACTACGGTGGCGATTGCTACTACTGCTACCACTAACAGGACCAGTACAACAATGACTACTACTACTACTTCAGCTATTGCCAATAGAACTACTATTACTACTGCTGCTGTTGCTATTACCACTGCTACTATAGCATCTACTACAAATACTACTACTACTATTTATGCTATTACTCCTACTACAACTACTACTACAACCACTATTACTACAACTACAACAACTTCAACAACTACTACTTCTACTACTACTACTATAACAATAACAACTACCACCACAACCACTATTACTACAATAACTACTACTACTACTCATAGTACTACTACTATTAATTCTCTTACTACTGCTACTACTGCAACAGCTACCATAGCTACTACTACTACTTCTACTACAACTGCTACTACAGTGACTACCTCTCCTATTACTACTTCTACTACTACTACTACAAATGCTACTACAACAACAACTACTACTTCTACTCCTACAACTATTGCTACAACTACGACTAATACTACTACTTTTACTACAACTACTGCAACTACTACTAGTTCTGGTACTTATACTATCGCAACTGCTACTACTGCTGCTACTACTACTACTACCACTACTACTACAACTGATACTACTGCTCCTACTAGTATTACCACCACAACTACGACTACTGCTACTCCGGCTTCTACTGCTACTTCTACTACTTCTTCACCTACTACTACTACTACTACTACTACTACTACTACTACTACTACTACTGCTGCTGCTGCTCCTACTACTACTACTACTACTACTACTACTACTACTACAAAAACTACTACTGCTACTATTACTACTACTACTACTACTACTACTACAAAAACTACTACTGCTACTACTGCTACTACTAATACTACAATAGCAACTACTACTATGACTAGTACAACAACAACTACTACAATTTCTACTACTACTTATACTAATGCTACTAATACTATTACTACTACTACTACTACTACTACTAGTACTACTACTGCTACAACTGCTGCTTCTAGCACCACCACCACTACTAATACTACTAATGCTACTTCGACTACTGCTACTACTACTACTCAACTTCTCCTACTAATACTACTACAACAACAACTACTATACTTTTCCTACTACTGCTACCACTTCTACTACTATGACTACTGCTACTACTACTACTACTTTTACTACTACTGCTGCTGCTACTTTCGCAACTATTGCTAAGAATGTGAGTACTACCTCTACTACCACTACGGCTGCTAATAGTACTACTGTTGCTACTACTACTGCTACTACTGTCACTACCGCTACTACTGCTACTACAACTACCATTACTACTACTCCTGTGATTCCCACTGCTGCTACTATAAACACAACAAGTACAACAATGACAACTACTACTACTTCTGCTACTGCCACTGCAATACTATTACTACTACTACTACTGTTATTGCCACTGTTATGACAGCTACTACTACAACTATTGCTACTACAACTACAACTACTGCAACTACTGCTACTATAACTTCTAGTAATACTACAACTACTACAACCACTATTGCTGCAACTACAACCACTACAACAACAACCACTTCTACTACTACAACAACAAGAATAACAACTACCACCACAACAACTACTATTACTACCACTACTACTCCTTGTACTACTACTACTATTACTTCTCTTACAACTACTACTACTACAACTGCTACTATAGCTACCACTACTGCTACTACTACAACTTCTACTATTTCTACTACAACTACTACTACTCCTACTACTACTCCTCGACTACCACTACTACTGCGGCTGCTCTACTGCAACTAGTTCAACTTCTACTACTACAACAACTATTGTTCCTTCTATTGCTACTCCACTACTACTAGTATCTTTACTACTACTGCTTCTACTACGACAACAACAATAAAAACAACAACAACACCAACTACTATTACTACTGTTGCTACTACTACCACTCATACTAGTACTACAACTGCTACGATTACTTTCTTACTACCATTGCAATTGCATCTACTGCTACTACTGCTATTGCTACTCCTACTATAGCTCCTACTACTACTACGACTACAACAACTACGGCTATTAACGCTACAACTACTACTACGACTACTGTTATAGTAGCTACTCCAACTACTACTACTACTATTACAACTACTCCTATATCTACTACAACTAATCCTACTACTACTACTAATTCTGCTACTACTAATGCTGCTTTAACAACTGCTACTACTCTTACTACAACAACAATAACTACTACTATAACTACTTCTATTGCTACTGCTACTGCTACTACTACTGCTATAACGGCTACTACTACTACCAGTACTATGATTGCTACTACTACTACTAATGCTACTACTATTACAATAACAACAACAATAACAACTACGACTACTACTACTACAACAACAACAACTACTACTACCACTACTGCTACTACTACAACTACTACCACTGTTGCTACTAATGCTACTACTGCTACTGCTACAACAACAACTACTACTGCCATTATAACTACTACTCCTACTAGTCCTACTACTTCTACTATTATGACTACTGCTACTACTACTACAACTAATACTACTACTTTTGTTACTACTACTACTGCTGCTACTATCACTACTACTGCGACTACTGCCACTACTACTGTGACCACTAATGCTGCTACCGCTACTACTGCTACTACTACTACAATGACTATGCCATCACTACTACTACTACTACTAGTACTGTGACAGCTACTACTGCTGCTACCAACACAACTAGCACAACAATGACTACTACTACCACTACTGCTATTGCAAATAATACTACTAATATTGCTGCTACTGCCACTGCGACTACTACTACTACTACAACTACTACTACTACTCCTACTACTACTACACCCACTACTACTGCGGCTAGCACTAGTACTACTGCTACTACTGCCACGATTATAGTTACTACTACAACTACTATTGGTATTACAACTAGAACTACTGATATTGCTACTACTGCTACTACAACTACAACTCGTATTATTACTGCAGCTACTACTACTAACGCTTGTCCTATCGTTACCGCTATGACTACTACTACTGCTACAACAACTACTACTGCTAATACTACTACAACAACTACCGCTAGCACTACTGCCACTACTACTCTACTATCGCTGCTACTACAAATAATACTACTTCTTCAGCAACTACCAATACTAGTATGACTACTACTACTACTGCTAATATAGATGTTACAACTACTAATACTACTTGTACAACTAGTACTGCTACTAATACTACTACTTGCGCAACTACTGCTTCTACTACTACTCTTACTACTTCTACTACTACTACTGCTATTGCTACTACTACTCCTACTACTACTATACTACTGTTGCTACTGTTGTGGCTACTACTACTGCTACTGCTACTCCTACTATCGGTACTACTATTGCTTCTACTGCTGCTACTACTACTACTATAATTCTTACTACAACTGCTGCTACTACAACTGCTACTTCTACCACTACTACTACTACTACTACTACTAGTACCACAACAACAGCTACTGCTACTACTACTGCTATTGTTGCTGCTTCTGCTGTTGCTGCTAGTACTACTACTACTACTTCTGCTGATGTTGCTGATGCTACTGCTATTTCTACTGCAACTACTACTCCTACTCCTACTCCTGTGACTACTACTACTATGCCTACTCCTACTACTGCTACTATAACTACTACTTCTACTACCACTACAACTACTACTACTATCCAAATTCTACTACTGCTACTACTACATCTACCACTCTTACTACTACTACTTCTACTACTGCTGCAACTACTACACTAATATTACTTCTACTACTGCGGCTACCACTACTACTACTGCTAGTAGTGCGGCTACTACTACACTAATACTACTTCTACTAATGCGACTACCACTACTACTACTGCTAGTACTGCTGCTGCTACTACTAATCAACCTACTACAGCTACTGCTAATACTAATGCGACTACTGCAACTACTGCCAGTACTACTACTGTTGCTACTACTACTACTTGTTCTCCTACTACAACCACTTGTACTATTACTATAAATACATTTACAACAACTACTACTACAGCTGCTACTACACTACTACTACTACTGCTAGTGCTGCTACAACTACTCCTAGTACTACTACTACTGCTGCTACTTCTCTTACAACTATTGCAATTGCTACTACAGCTACCACAACTTCAAGTACTACTAGAATAAATGCTCCTTTTCTTACTACCACTACTACTATTACTATTCTTGTACTACTACTACCACTACTTTCTCTTTCAGTGCTGCTCTACCACTACTGCTATTACTGCCATTACTTCTACTACTATAACCATAACAACTGCCACTACTGTTATTATTCTGACAGTCACTCCAGCTATAGCTTTTGCTAGCACTACCATAGCTACTAATATTACAGATACGACTGCTCTACGGTTGTTGCTACAACTACTACTGCTAAAATTTCTATGACTGCTTCTAATATTACTACTACAACTATTACTACTAATCCAACTTCTACTATTGCAAATTCTCCAGCTGCTACTACTTTTGATACTACTAATGCCACTATTGCTACTTCTATTATTACTTCTACTATGACTACTATAATTACTACGACTATTATTATTACTACTACTATTGCTGTTGCTGCTACTGCAACTGCTAGTGCTACTACGACTACAACTGCTACTGCTACTGCTATTACTACTACTAATGCTACTACTACAACTACTACGACTGCTTCTACTACTTCTACTACTAGTACTACTACTACTACTACTACTAATGCTACTACTGCTGCTACTGTTACCCCTGCTATGACTGTAAGTACTACTACTATTGCTACAACTGGTACTACTGCTACCACTACTATGACAGCTGCTTCTACTGCTACTGTTACTAATATTACAATAACAACAACTACTACTACTACCACTACTACTGCTACTACTGCTATTGCTAAACAATTACTACACCACTAGAACTACTACTACTGTGCGACGACTCCACCTCCTACGACTATTACAACAACACTTCTAGCTACTATAGCTAAACTACGACTATGTCGAGGTTACTACCATTACTACTACATGCTGCTACTGGTATGACTAGTGCTACTACTACTAATATACTGGTACTGCTACTACTGCTGCTGCTACTATGTCTACTATAGCTACTAATAGTACTACTTCTACAAGTACTTCTACTACTCTACTACTACAACAACAACTACTACTACTACAACTACTTCTCCTACAACTACAACTGCTACTTCTACTACCACTTTTTCTATAATTGCTACTATTACTATTGTTACCATAGTTACAACTACTGCTAGTGATAGTACTATGACTGCTTCTACTACTGCTACTACAGCTACTATTGCTACTATTACTACTACTGCTACTACTACTATTGCCACTACTACTACTACTACTATTCCAACTACTTCCCCTTCTACTACTGCTACTGCTACTAGGACTGCTATGACAACCACCACTATTACTACTAATACTACACTACTATTGCTACTACAACTGCTATGACTAGTACAACTACCACTACAGCTGCTTCTACTGCTGCTACTACTACTGCTTCAGCTATAATTGCTACTACTACTCCTGCTACTACTACTACCACTTCTACTAGTACTACTACTGCTACTACAACAATAACTACTACTATCGCTATTACTATTACTATAACTGCTAGTTATAGTTTTGCTTCTACAACTGCTTCTATTACTACTGCTACTACTACTGTTACTACTGCTGCTGTTGTTGCCACAACTACTATAACCATTGCTATTATGGCCGCTACTATGTGTACTAGTACAATTGCTGCTGCTACTGCTATTAACACTGCTAGTACTACAACTAAGTTGTTGCTATTACTAACCTTGCTGCTACCACACCTATGACTATTGCTACTATAACTACTTTTCCTACTACTATAACTACTGCTACAACTTCTACCAATATTACTATTGCTACTCCGACTAACACTACTGTTGCTACTACAACTAATGAAACTACTAGTATTACTACTACTACTGTTACTACAAATACTACTAGTAGTTCTAATACCTTTACTACTATTATTATTACTACTACTACTATTACTATTGCTACTATAGCAATGACGGATACTACTATTAATACTGTTACTATAGCTACTACTGCTACTACTACTACCAATACCATCATTGTAGTAGCAGTTGTAGTAGCAATAGTAGTGGTTGTCACAGTAGTAGCGAGAGCAATAGTAGGTGTTGTTGCAGAAGTATTAATATTAGTAGTAGTAGTCATATCGATAGTAGTAGTTGCACCTACAGCAGCAGCAACATCAGTAATAGTAGTAGTATTAGTAGTAGTAGTAGTAGTAATAGTAATAGTAGTGGTCGCAATAGTTATAGTAGTAGGAGGAGTAGTAGTAGTAGAAGTAATAGTACTAGTAGTCATAGTAGCAGTCTAGCAGTAGTAGTAGCAGTAGTAGCAATAGTATCAGCAATAGCAAAAGTTGTAATAGCAGAAGTAGTTGGGCGAGTACTAGCAGTAGTAATAGCAGTTATAGTTGTAAGATATAGTAGTGATAGTTGTGGTAGTAATAGTATTAGTAGAAGTAGAAGTAGCAATAGGAGTAGTAGTAGTAGTAGTTATTGTGATAGAAGTAGTAGTAGTAGTAGTAGTTGTTGTTGTTGTTATTATTGTTGTGAAGTAGTGGAAGCAATAGTTGGAGTAGTAGCAATAGCAGCAATAGGAGTAGTACTAGTAGCAGTCGTATTAGGTGTGGCAGCAGCAATAGTAGTTGTTGTAGTAATAGTTGTAACAGTCGAAGTAGTAGAAGTAGTAGTAGTAGTATTAGTGGTAGAAGTAGTAGTGGTAGTAGTTATTATTGTAGTAGTAGCAATAGTTGCAATAGTAGTAGTAGTAGTAGCACTAGTAGAGGCAGCAGTATAGTAGCAGTAGTTGTAGTAGTAGTATTAATAGTAGTAATAGTAGTAATAGTAGTAATAGTAGTAGTAGTACCAAAAGAAGTAGTGGTGGATACACCAAAAGTAGTAGTCATAGAAGTAGTAGTGGCAAAGGTAATCGTTGTAGAAGAACAAAAACTACTAGTAGTAGTAGTTGTAGTAGTAGTAGTAATAGTAGTAGTAGTAGAAGCAGTAGTGGCAGTTGTAGCAGTGGCTATAGTAGTAGTAATAAGAAGTAGCAGTAGTAGTAGTAGGAGTAGAAGTATGGGTTGTAGTAGTAGCAGCAGCTGTAGAAGAAGAAGTAGTAGTGGCAATAGCAGCAGATGTGGCAATACTAGGAGTGGTAGTAGTAGTGGTAGCTTTGTTATAGTAGTAGTAGTAGTAGTAGTAGTGGTAGTAGCAGCAGTAGTAGTAGTAGTAGTAATAATAATAGCTGTAGCAGCAGTAGCTATAGTAGTGGTTGGAACAATAGTAGTACTAGTAGTAGTATAGCAGTAGTAGTGCTGTTAGTAGTAGTAATAACAGCAGCAGTAACAGAAGTTGTTGTAATAGTAGCAGTAGTTGTAGTGGAAGTAGTAGTAGCAGTAGCAGTAGTAAGAATAGTAGTAGTAGTAGTGGTCGTAGTAGTAGTAGTAGTAGCACAGGTAGGAGTAGTATTAACTATAGTTAGAGTAATAGTAGTAATAGCAGTAGTAGTAGTAGCAATACCAGAAGTAGTAGTAGCATTAGTTGTAGTGGCAGCAACAGTAGTGGCAGAAGTAGTAGTAGCAGTAGTAGTATTATTAATAGTAGTTGCTATAGCCATAGTAGTTGTAGGAGTATTAGTTGTTGTAGTAGCAGCTGTAGTACCAACAAAAGTAGTAATAGTAGTAGTACTAGTAGTAGTATAGTAGTAGTAATTACAACATCAATAGTATTAGTATTAGGAGTAGTATTAGTAGTAGCCATAACAGTAAAAGCAATAGCAGCATTAGTTGTTGTAATAGTAGCCATAACGATAGTAGTAATAGCAGTATTAGGAGGAGTAGTAGCAACAATAGCAGCGTTAGAAGTAGTAATAGCAGTAGCAGCATTAGAAGTAGTAGTAGGAGTAGCAGTAGTAGTTGTTGTAGTAGTAGAAGCAGCATTAGTAGTAATAATGCTACTAGTTGCAATCGTAGTAATAATAGTAGCAGAAGAATTAGTAGTTGCAGTGGTAGTAATAGTTCTCATAGTAGTAGAACTAGTTGTAGTAGTACTAGTATTAGTAGTGATAGTAGTAGTAGTAGTATTTGTTGTTGTTGTTATTTTGGTAGCAGTAGTGGTAGTAGTCGTAGTAGCAAAAGTAGTAGTAGTAGTAGTAATATCTGTTGTTGTTGTTGTTATTTTAGTAATAGTAGTCGTATCGGTGGTACGAGTATAGCTGTAGTACTAGTAGCAGCAGCAGCAGCAGTAGTTGTTGTTGTTGTTATTGTTATAGTAGTAGTAGTAGTAGTAGTTGTAGTAGTAGTAGTAGTAGCAGCAGCATCAGTAGTAGTAGTTTTAGTAGAAGTAGTAGGAGTAGGAGTAGTAGTTGTTGTAGTAGTACAAATAGTATTAATAGTAGTAGTCATAGTAGTAGTAATAATGGTAGTAGTAGTAGAAATAGTTGTAGTTGTAGTCATAGGAGTAGTAGTTGTAGCTGTGGTAGAAGTAGTAGTAGTAGTAGTAGTAGTTGGAGTAGTAATAGTAGTAGTAGTCATTGTTGTTGTAGTCGTAGTGGCAGTAGAAGTAGGTGTTGTAGTAGTAGTAGTCGTAGAGAAGTAGTAGTAGGAGAAGAAGTAGCAGTAGTAGCAATAGTATCAGCAGTAGCAAAAGTAGTAATAGCAGAAGTAGTTGGGCAAGTACAAGCAGTAGTAATGGCAGTTATAGTTGTAAGATATAGTAGTAATAGTATTAGGAGAAGTAGAAGTAGCAATAGGAGTAGTAGTAGTAGTAGTAGTAGTTATTGTGGTAGAAGTAGTAGTTGTTGTTGTTGTAGTTGTTGTTGTTGTGAAGTAGTGGAAGCAATAGTTGGAGTAGTAGCAATAGCAGCAATAGGAGTAGTAGTAGTAGCAGTCGTGTTAGGTGTGGCAGTAGCAGCAGTAGTTGTTGTAGTAACCGTTGTAGTAGTCGAAGTAGTAGAAGTAGTAGTAGTAGTATTAGTGGTAGAAGTAGTAGTGGTAGTTGTTAATATTGTAGTAGTAGCAATAGTTGCAATAGTAGTAGTAGTAGTAGCACTAGTTGAGGCAGCAGTATAGTAGCAGTAATTGTAGTAGTAGTATTAATAATAGTAATAGTAGTAATAGTAGTAATAGTAGTAATATTAGTAGTAGTACCAAACGAAGTAGTGGTGGAAGCACCAAAAGTAGTAGTCGTAGAAGCAGTAGCGGCAAAGGTAGTAGTCGTAGAGGAACAAAAAGTAGTAATAGTAGTAGTTATAGTAGTAGTAGTTGTAGTAGTAGTAGTAGCACCGAAAGTAGTAGTAGTAGAAGCAGTAGTGGCAGTTGTAGTAATAGCTATAGTAGTAGTAGTAAGAAGTAGCGGTAGTAGTAGTTGGAGTAGAAGTAGGGGTAGTAGTATGAGCAGCAGCAGCAGAAGAAGTAGTAGTAGTAGCGATAGTAGCAGATGTGGCAATAATAGGAGTGGTAGTAGTAGTAGTAGCATTGTTATATTAGTAATAGCAGTAGTAGTGGTAGTAGCAGCAGTAGTAGTAGCAGTAGTAATAATAGCTGCAGCAGTTGTAGTTGTAGTAGTGGTTGGAACAATAGTAGTGTAGCAGTAGTCGCAGTAGTAGTGCCGTTAGTAGTAGTAGTAATAGAAGCAACAACAGAAGTTGTTGTAGTAGTAGCAGTAGTTGTAGTGGAAGTAGTAGTAGCAGTAGCAGTAGTAGTAATAGTAGTAGTAGTAGTAGTAGCACAGGTAGGATTAGTATTAACTATAGTAAGAGTAATAGGAGTAATAGGAGTAGTAGTAGTAGCAACAGCAGAAGTAGTAGTGGCATTAGTTGTAGTAGCAGCAACAGTAGTCTTCGGAGTAGTAGAAGTAGTAGTTGCTATAGCCATAGAAGTAATTGGAGTATTAGTTGTAGTAGTAGCAACTGTAGTACCAACAAAAGTTGTAATAGTAGTAGTACAAGTAGTAGTAGTAATGGTAGTAAGAGCAGCATCAATAGTATTAGTATTAGGAGGAGTAGTAGTAGCAGCCATAACAGTAGAAGCAATAGCAGCATTAGTAGTAGTAATAGTAGCCATAACAGTAGTAGCAATAGTAGTATTAGGAGCAGTAGTAGTATCAGTAGCAGCATTAGAAGTAGTAGTAGCAATAGCAGCAATAGAAGTAGTAGTAGGAGTAGCAGTAGTAGTTGTAATAGTAGTATAAGCAGTATTAGTAATAATGCTAGTAGTTGCAATCGTATTAATAATAATAGCAGAAGAATTAGTAGTTGCAGTGGTAGTAATAGTTTTCATAGTAGTAGAATTAGTTGTAGTAGTAATAGTATTAGTAGTGATAGTAGTAGTAGTAGTATTAGTTGTTGTTGTTATTTTAGTAGCAGTAGTGGTAGTAGTCGTAGAAGTGTAACAGTAGTACTAGTAGCAAAAGTAGTAGTAGTAGTAGTAATAGCTATTGTCGTTGTTGTTATTTTAGTAGTAGTAGTCATAGCTGTGGTACGAGTATAGCTGTAGTACTAGCAGCAGCAGCAGCAGTAGTAGTAGTAGTTGTTGTTATTGTTATAGTAGTAGTAGTAGTAGTAGTAGTAGTAATATTAGCAGCAGCAGCAGTAGTTTTAGTAGAAGAAGTAGGAGTAGCAGTAGTAGTTGTTGTAGTAGTACAGATCGCATTAATAGTAGTAGTCGTAGTAGTAGTAATAATAGTAGTAGTAGTAGAAATAGTTGTAGTTGTAGTCGTAGGAGTAGTAGTTGTAGCAGTGGTAGAAGTAGTAGTAGTAGTAGTAGTTGGAGTAGTAGTAGTAGTAGTAGTCATTGTTGTTGTAGACGTAGTGGCGGTAGCAGCAGGTGTTGTAGTAGTAGTAGTCGTTGAGTAGTAGTAGTAGGACTAGAAGTAGCAGTAGTAGCAATAGTATCAGCAGTAGCAAAATTAGTAATAGCAGAAGTAGTTGGACGAGTACTTGCAGTAGTAATAGCAGTTATACTTGTAAGATATATTAGTGATAGTTGCATTAGTAATAGTATTAGTAGAAGTAGAAGTAGCAATAAGAGTAATAGTAGTAGTAGTTATTGTTGTTGTTATTGTGAAGTAGTGGAAGCAATAGTTGGAGTAGTAGCAATAGCAGCAATAGGAGTAGTAGTAGTAGCAGTCGTATTAGGTGTGGCAGCAGCAGCAGTAGTTGTTGTAGTAACAGTTGTAGTAGTCGAAGTAGTAGAAGTAGTAGTAGTGGTATTAGTGGTAGAAGTAGTAGTGGTAGTAGTTATTCTTGTAGTAGTAGTAATAGTTGCAATAGTAGTAATAGTAGTAGCACTAGTAGAGGCTACAGTATAGTAGCAGTAGTTGTAGTACTAGTGTTAATAGTAGTAATAGTAGTAATAGTAGTAATAGTAGTAATATTAGTAGTAGTACCAAACGTAGCAGTAGTGGCAGTAGTCGTAGGAGTGTAGCAGTAGTACTAGTAGCAAAAGTAGTAGTAGTAGTAGTAATAGTTGTTGTTGTTTTAGTAGTAGTAGTCATAATGGTGGTACGAGTATAGCTGTAGTACTAGTAGCAGCTGTAGCAGCAGTAGTAGTTGTTGTTCTTCTTGTTATAGTCATAGTAGTAGTATTAGTAGTATTTGTAGTAGTAGTAGTAGTAGTAGTAGTAGTAGTTGTAGTAGTAATAGTAGTAGTAGTAGCAGCAGTAGCAGCAGTAGTAGTTTTAGTAGAAATTGTAGGAGTAGCAGTTGTAGTTGTTGTAGTAGTACAAATAGTATTAATAACAGTAGTCATAGTAGTAGTAGTAATAGTAGTAGTAGTAGAAATAGTTGTAGTTGTAGTAGTAGGAGTAGTAGTTGTAGCAGTGGTAGAAGTAGTAGTAGTAGTAGTAGTTGGAGTGGTGGTAGTAGTAGTAGTAGTCGTAGTGGCAATAGAAGCAGGAGTTGTAGTAGTATTAGTCGTAGAGTAGTAGTAGGAGTAGAAGTAGCAGTAGTAGCAGTAGCAGTAGTCATAGCAGCAGTAGTAGCAGTAGCAGTAGAAGTTGCTGGAGTAGTGGTAGCAATACTAGTAGTAGCGGTAACAGTAGTAGCGGAAGCGGCAGTAGTTGCAGCAGCAGTAGTAGTTGCAGTTGTAGTAATAGTAGTAGTTGTCATAGCAGTATGAGTTGTCGTAAGATTAGTTGTGGTAGTAATAGTTGTAGTGGTAGAAGAAGTAGCAGTAGCATTTGGAGCGGTATTAGTAGTAGTAGTCATAGTAGCAGCAATAGTAGGAGTAGTAGTAGTAGGAGTAGTAGTAGTAGTAGTAGTGGTAGAAATAGTAGTAGTAGTAGTAGTAGGACTAGTAGTGGCATTAGTAGTTGTAGAAGGAGTAGGAGTAGTATTATTAGTAGTAGTAGGAGCAGTAGTAGTCGCAGTAGTAGTGGCAATAGTAGTAGCAGCAGTAGTAGCCTTAGAAGCAGTAGTTGCAGTAGTAGTAGTGGTAGCAGTAGTAGTACTAGTGGTAGTAGTAGTAGTAGTATCGGTTGCAACATTAGTTGTAGCAATAGAAAAAGTACCGGTTGCATTAGTAGTAGTAGTAGTAGTAGCAGTTGTTGTAGTAGTGCCAAAAGCAGCAGTAGTTGTAGCAGTTGTTGCAGTAGTGCCAGAAGCAGAAGTAGTATAGAAGCAGCTATAGTAGTTGTTGTAGTAGTAGTAGATGTAACATCACCAGAAGTCGCAGTAGTAATAATAGCAGTAGTAGTAGTAGAAATAGTAGCTGGAGCAGCAGTAGGAGTAGTAGTAGTGGCTACTGTAGTAGTAGGAGGATTAGGGGTAATAGTAGTAATAATAGTCGAAGTAGTAGAAGTAGCAGTAGTATCAGTAGTTGTCGTAGTAGCTATAGTAGTAGAAGCCATATTAGTTGTAGGCGGAGCATTAGGAGTTGCAGAAGCTGTAGTGCCTATAGTAGTAGTAATAAGTAGTACTACTAGTAGTAGTAGTTGTAGTTAGTAGTAGTAGTGGTAGCAGCAGTAGTAAGTAGTAGTAGTTGTTATTGTTGCTGTGAGTAATAGTAGCAGTAGTAGTAGTTATTGTGGTAGTAGGAGTAATAGCAGTAGGAGCAGTAGTAGTAGTAGTAGTAGGAGTAGTAGTGGTAGTAGTAGGAGTAGTAGTGGTAGTAGTAGGAGTAGTAGTAGTAGTAGCTGAAGTAGCTATAGTAGTAGCAGTAGCAGTAGTTGTAGTGGAAGCATCAGTAGTAGCAGTTGTGGTAGCATTAATAGTAGTAATAGCAGTAGTAGTCGAAGTAGTAGTAGTAATAGCTATCGTAGTAGTAGCAGTAGTAGTAGTTGTAGTCGTAGTAGTAGTAATAAAAGTAGTAGTTGTAGAAGTAGCGGTAGTGCGAGTGGCAGTTGCGGTTGTAGCAGTAGTAGCAGTTGCGGCAGCATTAGTATTGGTAGCAATAGTATATGTTGCAGTAGCAATTGCGGTTGTAATAGTAGCAGTAGCCATAGTTGTTGTAGTAGTAGTAGCAGTAATAGTAGTAGTAGTGGCAGTAGTAGTACTAGTACTAGCAATAGCAGTAGTAGTAGTTATTATTGTCTTACTAGTAGTAGTAGTAATAGAAGTAGTAATAGGGGTAGCTGCAGGAGAAGTTGTAGCAATCGTAGTAGAAATGGTAGTTTTATTTATAATAGAAGAAGTCATACTAGGAAAGCTTGTAGGAAGAGTAGTAGTTGCAGTAGGAGTAGTAGGAGTAGCTGTAGTAGTAGTAGCAATAGTAGTAGTAGTATTAGCAGTAGTATTGGTAGTATTATTAGTAGCTGTACTAGTAGTAGCAACAGTAGTATCTGTAGTAGTTGTAGTAGTAGTAGTAGCAGTAGTGGTATTATTAGCAGTAGTAGTAATAGTAGTAGCAGTAGTAACATTAGCTATAGTAGTAGTAGCAGCTATAGTAGAAGTAGTAGTAGCAGTATTAGTAGTAGCAATAGCTATAGTAGTAGTAGTAGTAGCTGTAGCAGTTATGGCACAACTAGCAGTAGTAGTATCCGTACCAGTAGTATTTGTTGTAGCACTAGTAGTAGTAGCAGTAGTTGTAGTAGTAGTAGCAGTAGTCGTAGAAGTAGTAGTAGTAGTAGCAGTAATACTAGTTTTAGTTGGAGTAGAAGTTGTAGTAGTAGCTACAATAGTAGTAGTACTTGTAGCATCGTAGTAGTAGGACTAGTAGTAGTGGCAGAAGCATTTCTAGATGTTGAAGAGGCAGTAGTAGTAGCAAGTAGTAGTAATAGTAATAATGGTAGTAGTAGTAACAATAGTTGTTGTAGTTGTAGTAGGAGTACTAATAGGAATAGTGGTATTAGAAGTTGTAGTAGTAAGAGTAGTAGAAGTAGTAGCAATAGTAGTGGTAGTAGTAGCACCAGCAGCAGAAGTTGTAGTAATAGTAGAAGTAGTAGTTTTTGGAAGAGTAGTAGTAGTAAGAGTTGTAGTAGTAGTAAGAGCTATAGTAGTAGTAGTAGTAGTGGAAGTGGAAGTATTTGGACTAGTAGTAGTAGCAATAGTAGCAGGAGTAGTAGTTGTAGCAGTATTAGCAATAGTAGTGGCAGTTGTAGTAGTAGTAGGAGTAGTAGTAGGAGGAGTCATAGTAGTAGTAGGAGTAGCTATAGTCGTACTACTAGTAGTAGAAGCAGTAGTAGTAGTAGTAGTAATAGTAGTAGTAATAGTAGTAGTAGTAGTTGTTGTTGTTGTATTAATAGTTGTAGTAGGTGTAGCAGTAGTAGGAGTAGCAATAGGAGCAACAACAGTTATTGTTGTTGTAGCAGTGCGAGTAGTCATACTAGTAGTAATTGTAAGAGATGTAGTAGGACTAGTAGTAGTAGTAATAGTAGTAGTAGTAGTAGCAGCAGCAGCAGTAGTAGTCATTGTAGCAGCAGTAGGAGTAGTAGTAGCAGTAGTAGTATAGTTGTAGTAGTATTAGCAGTAGTATTAGCAGTAGAAGTTGAAGTAGTAGTTGTAGTTATAGCAATAGAAGTAGTAGTAGTAGCAGTAGTGGTAGCAGTAGCAGTAGTAGTAGGAGTAGTAGTAGCAAGTAGTAGTAGTAGTAGTAGTAGTATTTGTAGTAGTTGAAGTATTTGTAGAAGTAGTTGTAGTTGATGTAGTGGGAGTAGTAGCAATAGTTGTAGTAATAGTAGAAGTAGAAGTAGAAGTGGTAGTAGTATTAGTAGTACTAGTAGTAGTAGAACTACTACTAGTAGTAGTTGTAGTAGTAGTAGTGCTAGTAGTAGTGTAGTAGTAGATGTAGTATTGGTAGTAGTAGTAGTAGTAGTAGTAGTAGTAGTAGTAGTAACAGTAGTAGCAGTAGTAACAGTAGTAGCAGTAGTAGTACGAGGAGAAGTAGTAGTAGTAGCAATAGTTGTAGTAGCAGTAGAAATAGTAGCAGTTGTAGTTGTAGCAGTAGAAATAGTAGTAGTAGCTATAGTAGTAATAGCAGTTATGGTTGTAGGGGAGTAGTAGTAGTAGTAATAGCAGTAGTAGTAGTAGTAGAATTAGTAGTAGTTGAAGTAGAAGCCGAAGTAGTAGTAGTAGCAGTTGGAATATTAGTAGGAGTAGCAGGAGTATCAATGGTAATAGGGGTAGTAGGAATACTCGTAGGAGAAGTAGTAGTAGTAGTAGTAGCAGTAGCATTAGTTGTACGAGTAGTAGTTATAGTAGTAGTATGGTAGTAGTATAGTAGTAGTAGTTGTAGTGGTAGCAGTAGTAGTGGTAGCAGTAGTAGCAGTAGTAGTAGTAGCGGTAGTAGTAATGGCAGCAGCAGCAGTTATTGTCTTACTAGCAGTAGTAGTAATAGAAGTAGCAATAGGAGTAGCTAAAGGAGTAGTTGTGACAGTATTAGTAGAAGTAGTAGTTGTATTTGTAATTGGAGAAGTCATACTAGTAGTAGTTGTAAGATGAGTAGTAGCAGTAGTAGTAGTGTAGTAATAATAGTAGTAGTATTAGCAGTAGTAGTGGTAGTATTAGGTGAAGTTGTAGTAGTAGTAGCAGTAGTTGTATTAGTAGTGGTTGCAGTAGAAGTAGTGGCAGTAGCAGTAGTATTAGCAGCAGTAGCAAAAGTAGTAGCTTCAGTATTAGCTGTTATAGTAATAGCAGTATTAGTAGCATTTGCAGTAGTAGCAGTAGCAGCAGCATTAGTAGCTGTGGCAGTTGCGATAGTATTAGCATTAGCAATTGCAGCCGTGGTAGTATCTGTACCAATAGTATCAATATTAGTAGTAGTAGCAGTAATAGTAGTGGTCACAGTAGTTGTAGTAGCCATAGTAGTAGTAGCACTAGCGGTAGCCATAGTAGTAGCTGTGGCAGTGTAGTAGTAGTAGTATTAGTAGTAGTCTTAGTAGTAGCAGTAGAACTAATAGTTGTAGTAATAGCAGCAGAAATAGTAGTAGCAGTAGTTGTAGCTGTAGGGGTAGCAGTAGTAGTAGTATTTGTAGTAGTTGAAGTAGGTGTATAAGTGGTTGTAGTCGAAGTAGTTGGAGTAGTAGCAGTAGTTGTAGTGGTAGCAGCAGTAGTAGTAGAAGTAAAACTGGTAGTAGTGTTAGTAGTACTAGTAGTAGTAGAAGTTCTAGTAGTTGTAGTCGTAATAGTAGTAGTACTAGTTGTAGAGTAGTACCAGTAGTGGTAGTAGTAGTAGTAGAAGTAGTAGTAGCAGCAGCAGCAGCAGCAGCAGCAGTAGTAGTAGTAGTAGTAGGAGTAGTAGCAGTGGTAATAATAGTAATTATGGTTGTAGGGGAGTAGTAGCAGTAGTAATAGAAGCAGTAGTAGTAAGTTGTAGTAGTAGTAGTAGTAGTAGGAGTAGTAGCAGTGGCAGTAGCAATAGTAGTATAAGTAGCAGTAGTAGCAATGGTAGGCGTAGTAGCAATATTGGTACGAAAAGTAACAGTAGTTGTAGTCATAGTAGTAGCACTTGCATTAGTAATAGTAGTAGTAGTTCTAGTAGTAGTATAGTAGTTGTAGAAGTAATCATATCAGTAGTACTCGTAGCAATAGTAGCAGTAGTGGCAGTAGTAGTAGCAATAGTGGCAGCAGCAGTAGCAGCATAGTTGTTGTCATACTAGTAGTAGTAGCGATAGAAGTAGCGATAGGAGTAGCAGTAGGATTAGTTGTAGCAGTAGTAGTAGAAATAGTTGTTGTATTTGTAATTCGAGAAGTTATTCTAGCGGCAGTTGTAAGAGAAGTATTAGTAGGAGTAAGAGTAGTTGCGATGGTAGTAGTGCTAGCAGTAGTAGTGGTAGTATTAGTTGAGGTTGTAGTAGTAGTAGCAGTAGTATTATTAGTGGTAGTTACTGTAGCAGTAGTAGCAGTAGTGGTGGTGTTAGGAGTGGTA
>RXID01022452.1:1741-29857 GCA_005019695.1 Trichopus zeylanicus subsp. travancoricus
CAGTTAGTTATTGTTGTATTTGTAGCAGTAGCAGCAGTAATAGTAGTTGCGGTAGTAATAGTAGTGGTAGTAGTAGTAGTAGTAGTAGTAGTAGTAGTAGTAGTTGCAGCAACATTAGTTGTTGTAGCAGTAATAATATTAGCACTAGTAGTAGTAGGAGTAGGAGTTGGAGTAGGAGTAGAAGTAGTAGTAGTGGTAGTAGTAGTAGTAGCAGCACTAGTTGTAGCAGAAGTAATAGTTGCAGTAGTAGGATTAGTTGCAGTAGCAGTAGTAGGTGTAGAAGTAGGAGTTGGAGTTGGAGTAGCAGTTGTTGTTGTAGCAAAGGTAGTAATAGTAGTAATAGGAGTAGTAGTAGGAGTAGTAGCAGTAGTAGTTTGTTGTCATAGTAGGAGTTGTATTTGTAGAAGTAGTAGTAGGAGTAGTAACAAGAGTAAGAATTCGAGTGGTGGGAGCAGTAGTAGTAGTCGCAGTTGTAATAATAGAAATAGTAGTAGGAGTGGTAATAGGAGTAGGAGTTGGAGTACAAGTAGTAGTAGCCATTGTAGTACTAGTAGTCATAGTAGTAGCAGTAGTAGGAGCTGCAGTAGTAGTCGTTGCGGTAGTAGGAGGAGTGGTAGCAATAGTAATAGTTGTTGTTGCTGTAGAAGTAGTAGTAGCAGTAGTAGAAATAGTAGTAGTAGTAGTAGTAGTAGGAGTAATAGCAGCAGCAGCTGTACTAGCATTTGTTGTAGTAGTAGTTGTAGTTATTGTAGTAGTTATATTACTAGTTGCAGTAGTAATTGTCGTAGTATTAGTAATAGGAGTATAGTCGTAGTAGTAGGAGTAGTAAAGGTAGTAATAGGAGTAGTAGTATAAGTAGTAGTAGAAGGATTAGCTGTAGTAGCAGGAATACTAGTAGTAGTAGCAGCAGGAGTAGTAGTAGTAGTAACAGTAGAAGCAGTAGTAGTACTAATTATAGTAGTAGGAGTAGTCGTTGGAGTAACAACAGCAGTAGTAGTAGTACTAGAAGTAGTAGTTGCAGGAGTAGTAGTAGTAGCAGCAATAGAAGTAGTAGCAGAAGTAGGAGTAATAGTAGTAGAAGTCACAGTACTAGTATTTGTAGTAGTATTAGTTGTAGTGGTAATTGCAACAAAAGGAGTTGAAGTTGTAGTAGTAGCAGTAGTAGTAGCAAAAGTAGTTGTACTAGAAATAGCGGTAGTAGTAGTAGCAGTAGCAGTAGTAGACATTGTAGTAGTAGTAATAGGAGTAGGAGGAGTAGTAGTAGAAGTAGTAACAATAGTAGGAGTAGCGATAGTTGTAGCTGTAGTAGTAATAGCAGTAGTTGTTGTAGTTGTAGTAGAAGCAACAACAGCAGTTGCAGTTGTAGCAGTAGTAGTGGTAGTATTAGTGGCCACAGTAATTGTAGTCACAGTAGTAGTAGCAGCAGCAGTAGTAGTAGTAATAGAAGTAGTAGCAGTAATAGCAATAGTAGTAGTAATAGTAGTAATAGTAGCAGTAACGGCATCAGTAGTATTAGTACCAGTAGAAGTAGTAGTAGGGGTAGCAGAAGTAGTATTAGCCATTGAAGTAGTAATAGTAGCAATAATAGTGGAAGTAGTAGTAGTAGCAGCCGCATTAGCATTAGTAGTAGTAGTAGGAGTAGTAACAATAGCAGTAGTAGCTGTAATACTAGTAGTAGCAATAGAAGCAGCAGCTGCATCTGTAGTATTAATACTAGTAGTAGTATTAGTAGTAGTAGTAGTCATAGTAGTTGTTGCAGTAGTAGGAGTAGTAGTAGTAACAGTTGTAGTTGCAGGTACCAGTAGCACTAGTAATGGGAAGTAGTTGGAGTAGTAGTAGTAGCAACAGTAGCAGCAACAACAACAGTAGCAGCTGTAGCTGAAGTAGTAGTAGCAAGAGTAGCATTTGCAATAGTGGCACTTGTAGTTGTAGTAGAAGCAGTAACAGTAGTGGTGGTAGTAGTAGTAGTAGTAGTAGCGTAGTAGTTGGAGCAGTAGCATTAGCAATAGCAACTGTAGAAGTAGTAGTAGCAGTTCACTAGTTGTAGTTATAGTAGAAGCAATAGTAGTAGTAGCTGTAGTAGTAGTAGTGGTGCTAGTGGTAGTAGTAATAGTAGCGGTAGCAGCAGTAGCAATAGAGTTGTAGTAGCAGCTACAATAATAGTAGTAGCGTAAGTAGTAGCAGTAGTAATTATAACTGTTGTAGCAGATGCAGTTGTAGTAGGTGTGATAGTAGCACAGTAGTAGCAGTAGCAGAAGCAGTATTAGTAGTAGTATTAGTAGTAACAATAGCAGTAGCAACAGCAGTAGTAGTGGAAGTTATTGTACTAGTAGTTGCTATTGTTGTAGTCGTAATCGTAGTGGTAGTAGTAGTAGTAGTAATAGTAGTAGTTGTAGTAGTAGTATCTGCAATTGTAGCATTAGAAATAGAAGTTGAGGCAACAATAATAGAAGTATTAGCGGACCAGTAGTCGATGTAGTGGTAGTAGCAGTTGTAGTAGTAATTATAGTAGTAGTAATAGTAGTAGCAGCAGTAGTACTAGTTGTTATTATTGTTGTAGTAGTACTAGCAGTAGTATTAGTAGTAGTAGCTGTAGAAGTAATAGCAGTAGCAGTAGCAGTGGTAGCAATAGTAGAAGTAGTAGTAGTAGCAGTAGTAGTAGCAGTGGTAGTAGTAGTAGAAGTAGTAGTACAAATAATAATAGTAGTTGAAGTAGTAGTAGAAGTAGCAATAGTAGCCAAAGTAGCAGTAGTTGTAGTTGTAGTAGCAGTAGTATCAATTATCGCAATAAGAATAGTCGTAGTAGTAGTAGGCATATTAGTACGAGTAGCAGTAGTTGTAGTTGCAGAAGTAGTAGTAGAAGGAGAAGTAGTAGTAGTAGTAGTAGTAGTAGTAGTATTAGTAGTAGTAGTAGTAGTAGTAGTAGTAGTAGTAGTAGTAGTAAGTAAGTAGTAGTAGATGTAGTAGTAATTCGTGTGGTGTGGTAGTAGTAGTAGTAGTATCCGTAGTAAGTAGTAGTGTAGTAGTACTTCGTAGTATTGGTAGTAGGTAGTATAGTTCGTCGTCTCCTCGTCGTTGTTGTTATTTGTCTTGTGGCCTCAGCAGCTGCCGTCTTTCCGCAGTAGCAGTCAGCGGAGCCAAGTTGTAGATCGAAGCAGTGTAGGGCTATTGTAGCAATAGTGTGAGCAGCCGCAGAAGTAGTAGTAGTAGTAGCAGTAGTGGTAGTAGCAGAAGTAGTAGTAGCGGTAGTAGTAGGAGAAGTAGTAGTAGAGGCAGAAGCAATAGTCGAAATAGAAGTCATAGTTGATATAGTGGAAGTAGAAGTAGTAGTTGTAGCACAAGTTGCAATTGTTGTAGTAGTAGCTATTGTCATAGTAATAGTAGTAGCAGTAGTAGCAGTAGAATTAGTAGCAGAAGTAGTAGTTGTAGTAGTTGTAGTAGTTGTAACCTCCATAATAGTAGTAAAAGTAGTAGCAGAAATCATAGTGGTAGCAATAGTAGTAGAAGTAGTAGTAAGAGCATCAATAGTTGCCACTGTTGTAGTAGTAGTAGTTGTAGCAGCAGCAGAAGTTGTAGCAAGAGCATCAATAGTAGCCACTGTAGTAGTAGTAGTTGTTGTTGCAGCAGCGGAAGTAATAGTAGTAGTTGGAGTAGTAGTTGTAGTTGTAGTAGGAGGGGTAAGAACAATAATAGTAGTACTAGTTGGTGTAGTAGTTGAGTATTAGTAGTAGCTATTAAGGTAGTAGTAGTAGTAGTAGCCAGAGCTGCAGTAGTTGTGGTAGTAGTAGTCGTAGTAGTAGGAGTTGTGGCACTTGTTGTCATAGTTGCAATAGCATTGGGAGTTCTAGCATTAATAGTAGAAGCAGTTGGAGCGGTATTACTAGAAGTTGTAGTAGTAGCAGTCGTAGAAGTAGCAAAAATAGCGGGACTAGTGGGAGTAGTAGTTTTTGTACCAATAGTTGATGTAGTAGTACGAATACTTTTAGTAGTAGTTGTCATAGCTGTGTTGGGAATAGTACAACAATTGTAGTAGTAGGAGCAGTAGTAGTAGTAGTAGCAACAACAGTAGTCGTAGTAGAAGCAATAGTATTATTAGTAGGAGTACTGGTAGCAGTATTAGTAGTAGTAGTATTAGTAGTAGCAGTACCAGAAGTAGCAGTAGTAGCAATTGTAGTGGTAATAGCTGTAGTAGTAGCAGTAGTAGTAGTAGTAGTAGCAGCAGTGGTAGTAGGAGGAGGAGTAGTAGTAGCAATAGTCATAATTGTAGGGGAAGTAGAAGTAGTAGTAGTAGTAGTGGTAGTAGCCGTAGTAGTGGTAGTAGTTGTTGTTGTTGTTGTTGTTGTTGTAGTAGTAGTAGTAATAGTACCAGTAGTGCCAGCAGCAGCAGCAGCAGCAGTAGTAGTGGTAGTAGTAGTAATAGTAGCATTAGTAGTAGTAGTTGTTGTTGTTGTAGTCGTAGTAGTTGTAATAGTAGTTTTAGTAGTAGTAGTAGTAGTACTAGTAGTAGTAGTAGTAGTAGTAATAGTAGTGGCAGTAGTAGAATTAGTAGTAGTAGTAGTAATAGTAGCAGAAGTTGGAGTGGCAGAAGTAGTAGTAGTAGTCGTGGCGGCCGTAGCAGAAGCGGTGGCAGTAGTTGTAGTTGAAGAAGTTGTAGTTGTAGTGGTAGTAGAAAAAGTAGTCATAGTTGTTGTAGTAGTATTATAAGTAGGAATAGTTGCAATACTAGTAGTAGTATTATTGATAGGAGCAACAGCAGCAGCAGTAGTAGTAGTAATATTGGTAGTACTAGTAGTAGTAGCCATAGTAGAAGTAGAAGTAGTAGTAGTTGTTGTAGTAGTAGTAGTAGTCGTAGTAGCCGTAGTAGTAGTGGAAGTAGAAGCTGTAGTAGTAATTATAGCAGTAGTAGTAGCAGAAGCAGTAATAGCAACATTAATTGCCACTATTTAGTAGTAGTGGTATTATTAGTAGTAGTAGTAGAAGGAGGAGGAGAAGTACTAGTAGAAGTAGCAATTGCAGTTGCAGTAGTAGTAGTAGCAGTAGTAGAAGTAGCAGTAGCATTAGTAGTATCATTAGTAAAAATATTAGTAGTTGTAGTTGTAGCAGGAGTAGTAGTAATAGTAGCAGTAGGAGCAGAAAAAATAGTAGCAATAGCAATAGTAATAGAACAGCAACAGTAGTTGTAGTAGCAGCAGTAGTAGTAGTAGGAGAAGAAGTAGTAGTATTAGTAGCCGTAGCACTAGTTGCAGTAGTAGTTATTGTAGTAGTAGCAGTTGTGACAGAAATATTAGTTGTAAAGTAGCAGTTATGATAGTAGTTGTAGTAGTAGCAGTAGTCAGAGAAGTAGTAGAAGTAGCAGTAGCAGTAGCAGTAGCCACAGCGGCAGCAGCCGCAACAATAGTAGGAGTGGTAGTAGTGGCAGTAGCAAAAGTAGTAGTAGTAGAAATTGTAGTAATCGTAGTCATAGGGGTAGTAGAAGTAGTATTAGAAAGAGTAGAAGTTGTACTAGTAATAGTAGCTGTAGCAAAATGCGTAGTCAAAGTTGTAGTAGTTGTAGAAGCAATAGTAGGAATAGTAGTAGTAGTAGTAGGGTTTAGCTGTAGCAGTAGCTGCAGTAGTAGCAGTGGAAGTAGTAGTAGTAGTTTCAGTAGTTAGGGTAGTAGTAGTTGTTGTTGTAGCAGCTGGAACAGCAGAAGTAGTACCGGTAGTAGTAGTAGTAGTAGTATTAGTAGTAGTAGTAGTTGTTGTTGTTGTTGTTTTTGTTGTTGTTGTTGTTGTTGTAGTAGTAGTAGTAGTAGTAGTAGTAGTTGGAACAACAGCAGCAGTAGGTGTAGTATTAGTATTATTTTTTGTAGTAGTAGTAGTGGTAGCAGTATTAGTTGTTGTAGTAGTAGTTATTGTAGTCATAGTAGTAGTAATAGTAGCACTTGTAGCAGTAATAGTAGCACTTCTAGTAATAGTAGCACTCGTAGTACTATTAGTAGTAATAGTAATAGGAGTAGTACTTGTAGTAGTAGGAGTAGGTATAGGAGTAGGAGAGGTAGTAAGAGTTGTAGTAGTAGTTGTTGTTGTAGGAGTAATAGTAGGAGTAGGAACCAAAGTTGTAGCAGTAGTAGCAGTAATACTAATAGAACTAGCAGTATTTGTAGTAGTAGCAGTAGTAGGATTAGTTGTAGTAGTTGTTACAGTAGCAGTAGTGGTAGTAGTAGTAGTAGTAGTAGTAGTAGTAGTAATAGTAGTCGTAATGGTAGTAGAAGTAGTTAAAGTTGTAGTAGTAGCAGTAGTAGTAGGAGTAGTTGTAATAAAAGTAGTTGTAGTAGTAATAATAGTAGTAGCTGTCGTAGTAGCAGCAGCAGTAGAAGTAGTGCTAGTAGTAGCAACAATAGTAGCAGTAGTACTACTAGCAGCAGCAGTAATTGTCGTAGTGGCTATTGTAGTAGTAGAAGCAGTAGTAAGGGGAGTGGTATTACCAGTAGTAGTTATTGTAGTAGTAGTAGTTGTAGTAGTAGTAGTACGAATAGTCATAGCACTAGTAGCAGTAGCTATTGTAGTAGTTGTTGTAGTAGTAGTAGTAGTAGTTGTCGTAGTAGAAGTAGTAGTAGTAGTAGTAGTAGTAGTAGTAATAGTAGTAGTAGTAGTAGTAGTAGTAGTAGTAGTAGTAGTAGTAGTAGTAGTAGTAGTAGTAGTAGTTGTCGTGGTGGTAATAGTAGTAGTTTTTGTAGTAGTAGTATTGTAGTAGTTGCAGTAGTAGGAGTAGTAGTTGTAGTAGCAGTAATAGTACTTGTAGTAGTAGTAGTTGTTATAGTAGTAATAGTAGTTGTAGTTGTAGTAGTAGTTGTTGTTGTTCTAGTAGTAGTAGTAGTCGTTGTACTAGTATTAGCAGGAGTATTAATTGTATTAATAGTACTAGTAGTAGTCGTAGCTATAGTAGAAGAATTCATAATTGCAGTAGTAGCAATAGTAGTAGTGGTAGTAGTACTAGTAGTAGTGGTAGTAGTAGTAGTAGTAGGAGTAGTAGTAGTAGTAGTAGTAGTAGTACTAGTAGTTGTAGTAGTAGTGGTGGTGGTAGTAGTAGTAGGAGGAGTAGTAGTAGTCGTAGTAGTAGTAGCAGCAGTAGCAGTAGTACTTGTAGCAATAATAGTACTAATAATAGTTGTTATTGTAGAAGTAGTAGTTGTTAATATAATAGTAGTAGGCAAAGTAGTAGTTGTATTAGTAGTTGTACTAGTAGCTATAGTATTTGAGGTAGTTGTAGTAGTAGAGATAATAGTAGTAATAGTAAAAGTAGCTGTAGTAGGACTAGTAGTACTAGTGGTAGTAGGAGTAGCAGTAGCAGCAATAGTAGTATTAGTATTAGTCGAAGTAGTAGTAGAAGTAGGAGCAGCATTAGTGGTAGTAGTAGTACTAGGAGTAGTAGCAGTTGTAGTAGGACCAGCAACAACAGTAGTAGCAATTGTACTAGTTGTAATAGTAGTAGTAGTTGTTATTATAGTAATAGTAGTAGTAGTATTAGTAGTAGTAGTAGTAGGAGGAGGAGGAGGAGGAGCCGGAGGAGGAGGAGCGACAGTAGTAGCAGAAGTACTAGTAGTAATAGTTATAGTAGTAGTAGTTGTTGGCATAGTATTTGTAGTCATAGTAGTACTTGTTGTTGTATTTATAGCAGTAGTAGTGGTAATAGTAGTACTAGTTGTAGTAGTAGCAGTAGTAGTAGTAATAGGGGTAGGAGTAGTAGTAGTAGCAACAGTTGTAGCACTAGTTGTAGCAGCTGTAGTAGTTGTAGACGTAGCAATTGTGATAGCACTGGTAGTTGTAGGGGTAGGAGTTTGAGTAGGAATAGTAGTAGTAGTAATAGTAGTGGTAGTAGTTGTATCATCTGTAGCAATAGTAGCAGAAGTAGTAGTTGCAGTAGTAGGATCTGTTTCAGAAGTAGTATTAGCCGTAGAGGTAGGAGTAGGAGTTGGAGTAGGTGGAGTAGCAGTAGTAGTGGCAGTTGCAGTAGTAGCAGCAGCAGTAGTAGCAGAAGTAGTAGCTGTTGTAGTAGTAGTAGTAGTAGCAGTAGCAATAGTAGCAATAGTAGTACTAGCAATAGTAGTAGTTGCAGTAGTAGGAGGTGTAGTGGGAGTAATAGGAGCAGTAGTTGCAGAAGTTGAAGTTGAAGTTGTAAAAGAGGTAGCAGCAGCATTATTTTTAGTAGCAGTACGAAGTAGTAGTAGTAGTAGTGGCAGTTATAGTTGTAGAAGAAGTAGTAGTAGTAGTAATAGTTATTGTTGTTATTGTTGTTGTAGTGGGAGTTGTTGTAGCAGAAGCTGTAGTAGTAGTAATAAGAGTAGGAGTTGGAGTGGTAGTGATGGTAGTAGTAGTTGCAGGAGTTGTAGTAGTAGTACTAGTAGTACTAGTTGTAGTTGTAGTAGTTGTAGTGGTATAAGTAGTTGCAGGAGTAGTTGTTGTAGTATGTGTTGTAGTACAAAATGCACTAGAAGTAGTAGTAGTGGTAGTAGTTGTAGTTGTAGTAGTAGTACTAGTAGTTTTTGTTGTTGTTGTTATTGTTGTATTAGTAGTTGTAGTTATATTAGTAGTAGTTATATTAGTAGCAGTTGCAAGATCTACAATAGTAGTAGTCGCAGTAGTTGGAGGAGTAATAGTAGTAATTTTTGTTGTTGTTGTAGAAGAAGAAGAAGAAGAAGAAGTAGTAGTAGTAGTAGTAGTTGTAGTAGTAGCAGCAACTATAGTAGTAGTTGTAGTAATATTAGCAGTAGTTGTAGCAATATTAGTAGTTGCAGTATTTACAGTACTAGCAGTAGCAATTATTGCAGCAGTTGAAGCAGTAGTATGAGAAGAACTAGTAGTAGTTGAAGGAGTAGTAGTAAGAGTAGTAGTTGTTGTTGTAGTAGTAGCAGCAGTAGCAGTAGTAGTGGTAGTAGCAGTGGGAGTAGTGGTAGCCGTAGTAGCCGTAGCATTAGTAGTAATAGTTGCAGTAGTAGTAGTAGTAGCAGTAGTAGTAGGTGAAGTAGTTGTAGCAATAGTAGAAATGGTAGTAATAGTAGTAGTAGTAGTAGCAGCAATAGTAGTAGTTGTAGCAATAGTGGTAGTAGCCGGAGTCAAAGTAGTAGGAGAGGTAGTAGTCCTTGTTATTGTTGGAAACATAGTAGTAGTAGTAGTTGTTGAAGTAGTAGTAGCTGTTATAGTTGTCATGGTAATAGTAGTAGTAGCAGTGGTTGTTGTAGCAGACGTAGCAGAAGTAGTGATAATAGTAGTTGTAGAAGCAGTGGCTGTATAGTTGCAGAAGTAGAAGTACTAGGAGATGTTATAGTAGTAGTAGAAGTAGCAGCAGTTGCAACGGTAACAGTAATAGTAGTGGAAGTAATAGTAGTAGTAGTTATTATTGCTGCAGTACAAGTTGTAGTAGTTGTTGTATTAAGAGCCGCAGTAGTAGTAGCAGTCGTAGCATTAGTAGTAGTAGCAACAGCAGCAGCAGTAGTAGCAATAATAGTAGCAGAAATAGTAGTAGTAGAAGTAGTAGTAACAGTAGCAGTAGCAGTAGCAGTAGCAGTGGTGGTAGTAGTTGTAGTCATAGTAATAGAAGTCATAGCAGTTGTAGTAGTATTAGTTGCAGCCCCTACAGCCGCAGCAACATTAGTGTCGGTAGTAGTATTACTAGCAGCAGCAGTAGTAGTAGCAACTATCATATTAGTAGTAGTAGTAGTAGTAGTAGTTGTTGTAGTAGTAGTAGTATTAGTAGTAGTAGCAGCAATAGTGGTAGCAGAAGTAGTCGTAGTAACAACAAGAACAGTAGTAGTGGTAGTGGTAGTAGTAGCAGAAGTAGTAGTAGTAGTAGTACTTGTAGAAGTTTTAGTAGATGCAGTAGCAATAGTAGCAGCAGTGGCAGTAGTAGTGGTAGTGGTAGCCGAAGCAGTAGTTGTACTAGTAGTAGTAGTAGTTGTTGTTGTAGTTGTAGTAGTACTAGTAGCAACAAATGTGGTAGTAGTTGTAGTAGTAGTGGCAACATATGTGGTAGTCATTGTAGCAGCAGTAGTAGCAGTATTAGTTGTCGTAGTAGTAGTATTAGTAGTAGTAGTAGGAGGAGGAGGAGGAGGAGGAGGAGGAGGAGGAGGAGGAGCAATAGTAGTAGTTGTAGGGGAAGTAGTAGTAGTAGTAGTAGTATTAGCAATAGTATCAACAGCAGTAGTAGTTATAGTAGCAGCAATAATAGTAGCTGTAGCAGCAAAAGTAGCAGTAGTTGTAGAAATAGTAGTAGTAGTGGAAGCAGCTGTAGTAATAGTAGCAATAGTCATAGTAGCAGTAGTTGTAATAGAAAGATAAATAGTGGGAGCAGTAGTAGTAACAGCAGCAATAGCAACAGAAGTAGTAGTAGTAGTACAGTAGTAGTTGTAGTAACAACAGTAGCAACAGAAGTAGTAGTAGTAGTATATTAATAGTAGTATTATTAGTAGCAGTAGAAGTAGTATTAGTAGTACTAGGAGTAATAGTAGCAGTAGTAGTATCAATAGTAGTAGTAGTAGTAGCAGTAGTAGCGGTAGTAGGAGCAGCAGTAGCGGTAATAGTAGTAGTAGTAGAAATAGTAGTAGTAGTGTTGTAGCTATTGAAGTAATAGTAGTTGCAGTAGCAGCCACAATAGTAGTTAAAGTAGTAGCAGCAGTAGTAGTAGTAGTTGTTGTTGTTGTAGCAGTAGTAGTAGTCATTATAGTGTAGTAGCGGAGTAGTAGTTGTGTTAGTAGTAGTAGTAGTCATTGTTGTAGTCGAAGAATTAGGATTAGTAGTTGTAGTAATAGTAGTAGAAGTAATCATTGTAGTAGCAGCAATAGCAGTTGTAGCATTAGTAGTAGCAATAGCAGTTATAGTGGTAGTAGCAGTAGTAGTAGTAGTAGTTTTACTAGTAGTAGTAGTAGTTGTAGTATTAGTAGTAGTAGTAGTAGTAGTAGCAGTTGAAGTAGTACTTGCAGGAGTAGCAGTAGTACTAGTAGTTGTAGTTGTAGTAGTAGTAGCAAGAGTAGTAGTTATATTAGCAGTAGTATTATTAGTAGCTACAGTAGAAGAAGAAGTGGTAGTAGTAGTAGTAATAGTTGTTTTTGTTGTAGCTAAAGAAGAAGAAGATGTAGTAGTAGCCGTAGTAGTAGTAGTAGTTGCAGCTGTAGTAGGAGTAGTTTCAGTAGTAGTAGTAGTACCAGCAGCAGCAGCAGGAGTAGTAGTAGTAGTAGCAGTATTAGTTGCAGTAGTTGCAGCAATATTTGTAGTTGTAGTATTTGCTATACTAGTAGTAGCAGTTGTTGTCGCAGTTGTAGCAGTAGCAGCAACAGCAGCAGTATTAGTAGAACTAGTAGCAGTTGGAGGAGTAGTAGTATGAGTAGTAGTAGTTTGTGTAGCAATAGGTGCGGCAGCAATAGTAGTGGTAGTAGCAGTCGGAGTTGTAGTAGTAGCAGTCGAAATATTAGCAATCATAGTAGTAATAGAAGTAGTTGTTTGAGAGTAGTAGTAGTAGCGATAGTTGTAGCAACAGCAGCAACAGTAGTAGTAGTAGTAGTAGTCGTATAGTAGCAGTAGTAGTAATAAAAGTAGTTATAGCAGTAGTAGTAGTAGTAGGAGTAGTTATAGCAGTAGTAGAAGTAGTAGTAATATGAGTAGTAGCAGTAGCAATAGTAGTGGTTGTGGCAGTAGTTGTAGTTGAATGAGTCATAGTAGTAGGAGAGGTAGTAGTCCTTGTTATTGTTGGAAACGTAGTAGTAGTAGTAGTTGTAGTAGTAGTAGCAGTCATAGTTGTGTGGTAATAGTAGTGGTAGCAGTGGCAGTTGTAGCAGAGCTAGCAAAAGTAGTGGTAAAAGTAGTTGTAGTAGTAGCTATATAGTTGCAGCAGCAGAAATACTAGGAGATGTAGTAGTAGGAGTAGAAGTAGTAGCAGTTGCAACAACAGCTGTAATAGTAGTGGAAGTAATAGTAGTAGTCGTAGTAGTAGAAGTTGTAGTAGTAGTAGTATTAATAGCCGCAGTAGTAGTAGCAGTCGTAGCATTAGTAGTAGCAGCAACATCTTCAGCAGCAGCAGAAGCAGCAGTAGTACTAGTAGCAGCAGCAGCAGCTGTAGTAATAGTAGTAGCAGAAATAGTAGTAGTATAAGTAGTAGCAACAACAGTAGTAGTAACAATAGTAGTAGCAGTAGCTGTGGTGGTAGTAGTCGTAGTCGTAGTAGTAGCAGTCATAGCAGTTGTACTAGTATTAGTTGTTGCAGCTACAGCAGCAGCAATATTAGTTGCGGTAGTAGTATTACTAGCAGTAGTAGTTGTTGTTGAAGCAGTAGTAGTAGCAGCAGCAGTCGTGGTAGTAGTAGTAGTAGTAGTAGTAGGAGGAGGAGGAGGAGGAGTAGTAGGAGTAGGAGGAGTAGTAGTAGTTGTTGTTGTTGTTGTTGTAGTAGTAGTGGTAGTAATATAAGCAGTAGCAGTAGTAGTAGTAATAGAAGCAGCAGCAGCAGCAGTAGCAGTAGCAGTAGTAGTGATAGAAAGATAAATAGTGGGAGTAGTAGTAGTGGTAGCAGCAAGGGCAACAAAAGTAGTAGTTGTAGTATAGTTGTAGTACTTCTAGTAGCAGCAGTACTAGTATTAGTAGTACTAGGAGTAATAGTAGTAGTAGTAGCAATAAGTGTAGTAGTAGTAATAGCAGTAGTAGGAGCAGCAGCAATAGTAGCGGTGATAGTAGGAGCATTAGCAATAGTAGTTGTTGTATTGCAACTATTGCAGTAGCAGTAGTAGTAGTAGTAGCAGCAATAGTAGTTATAGTAGTAGTAATAGTAGTAATAGTAGTAATAGTAGTAGTAGTAGTAGCAGCAATAGTAGTAGCATTAGCAGTAGTAATAGTAGTAGCAGTAGAAGTAGTAGTAGTAGTCATCATTGTAGTAGTTGCAGAAATAGTAGTTGTAGTAGTTGCGGTAGCAATAGTAGTTATAGTGGTAGTAGCAGCAGTAGTAGCAGTTGTTGCAGTAGTAGTAGTAGTTGTAGTAGTAGCAGTTGTAGTAGTAGTAGCAGTTGTAGTAGTAGTAGCAGCAGTAGCAGTAATACTAGTAGTTGTAGTTGTAGTAGTAGCAGCAAGAGTAGTAGTATTATCAGTAGCTATAGTAGACGAAGAAGTAGTAGTAGTAGTAATAGTAGTAGTAGTAGTAGTAATAGTAGTAGTAGTAGTAATAATAGTAGTAGTAGTAGTAGTCGTGGTATTAGTAGTAGTTGGAGTAGCAGCTGCAGCTGCTGTAGTATTAGTATTAGTTGAAGTAGTAGTAGTAGTAGCAGTATTTCTAGTAGTTGTAGTAGGAGGAGTAGTAGTACTATTAGTTGTAGTAGTATTAGCAATGGTAGTTGTAGTAGTACTAGTTTTAGTTGCAGTTGTAGTAGCACCAACAGCAGTAGCTGTTGTTGTTATTGTTGTTGTTGTAGTTGTAGTAGTAGTAGTAGGGGAAGTAGTGGTAGTTGTAATACTAGTAGTAGAAGTTGTTGTAGTAGTAGTAGTAGTAGTAGTAGTAGTAGTAATAGTAGTAGTAGCTGCAGCAGTAGTAACAATAGTAGTAATAGTATTTATAGTAATAGTAGTAGTAGCTGTTGTATTTGTAGCAGCAACAGTCGTAATAGTAGTAGCAGTAGTATTAATAGTACTAGTAGTACTAGTAGTAGTAGCAGTAATAGGGGTAGGATTAGTGGTAGTAGTAGCAACAGTCATAGTAGTTGTTATAATAGTTGTGGTAGTAATAGTAGTAGCGACAGCAACTGTAGTAGAAGTAGTAGTTGCGGTAGTAGTATTAGTTGCAAAAGTAGTAGTAGGTGTTGAAGTAAGAGTAGGAGTTGGAGTTGGAGTTGGAGTAGTAGTTGTTGTTGTAGTAATGGTAGTAATAGTAGTAATAAGAGTAGTAGTAGTAGTAGCAATACTAGTAGTTCTTGTAGTAGGATTTGTAGTAGTAGTAGTAGTAGTTGTAGTAGTTGCAGTTGTAGTAGTGGTTGTAGTAGTAATTGTAGCAGTTGTAGTAGTAGTTGCAGTAGTAGAAGTAGTAGTAGGAGTAGTAATAGGATTAGGAGTTGGAGTATAAGTAGTAGTCGTAATAGTAGTAGTAGTGTAGTCATAGTAGTAGTGGTAGTAGTAGTTGTAGTAGTAGGAGTAGTAGTAGTAGTAATAGTTGTTGTCATTGTAGTAGTAGCAATAGTAGTAGAAATAGTAGTAGTTGTTGTTGTAGTAGTAGGTGTAATTGCAGCAGCAGTAGTATTAGCATTAGTTGTAGTAATAGTACTAGTAGTTGTAGTAGTAGCAGAATTAGTAGTGGTAGTAGTTGTAGTAGTATTAGTTGTAGTAGTAGTTGTAGTACTGGGGTCAGTAGTAATAGTAGTAGTAGTAGTAGTTGGAGTAGTAACTGAAGTAATTGGAGTAATAGTAGGAGTAGCAATGGAAGTAGTGGCAATAGTTGCAGTAATACTAGTTGAAGTCGTAGTAGCAGTAGTAGTAGTGATAATTATAGCAGTAGCAGTAGGCGTTCGAGTAGGAGAAGTAGTAGGAGTAGTAGTAGTAGTAGTAATAGTAGTAGGAGTATTAGGAGTAGTAGTTGTTGTTGTTGTAGTAGTAGTAGCAATATAAGTAGTAGCAGAAGTAGCAGTAACGATTGTAGTTGTAGTAGGACTAGTAGTAGTATTGGCAAAAGAAGTAATCACAGTAGTACAAGTCGCAGTACTGGTACTAGTAGTAGTAGTAGTGGTAATAGTAACAGAAGGAGTTGAAGTCGTAGTAGTAGCTGTAGTAGTAGCACAAGTAGTTATACTAGTAATCGTAGTAGTTGTTTATGTATTTGTAGTAGCAATAGTAGTAATAGTAGTACTAGTAGCAGTAGTTGTAGTAGTAGTAGAAGTAGAAGTAGCAGGGGTAGGAGTAGTGGTAGTTGTAGCAATAGTAGTAGTAGTAGTTATAGCAATGACATTAGTTGTTGTAGTAGTAACAGTATTAGCACTAGTAGGAGTAGGAGTAGGAGTTGGAGTAGGAATAGAAGTAGTAGTAGTAAAAGTCGTGGTAGTAATAGTAGCAGCAGCAGCAGTAGTAGCAAAAGTAATAGTTGCAGTAGTTGGATTAGTTACAAAAGTAGTAGTAGGTGTAGAAGTAGTAGGAGTTGGAGTAGAAGTAGTAGTTGTTGTTGTAGTAGTGGTATTAATAGTAGTAATAGGAGCAGTAGTTGGAGTTGTAGCATAAGTAGTAGGAGTTGTAGTAGCATAAGTAGTAGGAGTTGTAGCATAAGTAGTAGTTGTTGTAGGAGGTGTTGTATTAACAAAATTAGTAGTAGGAGTAGTAATAGGAGTAGGAGTTGGAGTGGTGGGAGCAGTTGTAGTAGTAATAGTAGCAGTTGTAGTAGTAGTTGTAGTTGTAGATGTAGTAGTAGTAGTAATAGGAGTAGGAGTTTGAGTACAAGTAGTAGTAGTACTAGTAGTACTAGTAGTCCTAGTAGTAGCAGTAGTAGGAGCAGCAGTAGCAGTAGTTGCAGTAGTAGGAGGAGTAGTAGCAGTAGTAATAGTTGTTATTGTTGTAGAACTAGTTGTAGTAGTAGTAGAAATAGTAGTAGTAGTAGTAGTAGTTGGAGTAATGCTAGCAGCAACAGTATTAGCATTAGTTGCAGTAGTAGTAGTTGTAGTTGTAGCAGGATTAGTAGTAGTAATAGTAGTAGTAGTATTAGTTATAGTAGTAGTTGTAGTATTGGTTATAGTACTAATAGTTGTAATAGTAGTAGTAATAAATAATAGTAGCAGTAGTAGGAATAGTAATAGTAGTAATAGGAGTAGTAGTAGGAGTAGCAGTAGAAGTGATAGCAGTAGTAGCAATAATAGTAGTAGAATAAGAAGTAGTACTCGTAGCAGCAGTAGTAGTAGTAGTAGCAGTAGCAGCAGCAATAGTAGTAATTATAGTAGTAGGAGTTGGTGTTGGAGTAGGAGAAGTAGTAGGAGTAGTAGTTGTTGTTGTTGTTGTCGGACTAGTAGTAGTATTAGCAATAGAAGTAGTAGCTGAAGTAGCAGTAACAATAGTTGAAGTAGTAGTAGGACTAGTAGTAGTAGTCACAGTAGTAGAAGTCGCAGTACTAGTATTAGTACTAGTAGTAGTAGTAGTAGTAGTGGTAATAGTAACTGAAGGAGTTGAAATTGTAATAGTAGCAATAGTAGAAGCAAAAGTTGTTGTAGTAGTAATAGGAGGAGTAGTAGTAGTAGTAGCAGCAGCAGTAGTAGGAGTAGCAGTAGTTGCAGTTGTAGTAGTAATAACAGTAGTAGTTGTAGTTGTAGGAGAAGTAACAATAGCAGTTGTAGTTGTAGCAGTAGTGGTGGTGGTAGTATTAGTGGCCGCAGTAGTAGTAGTCGTAGTAGTAGTAGCAGCAGCAGCAGTAGTAATATAAGTAATTGCAGTAGTAGTGGTAATAGTAGTAATAGTAGCAGTAGTGGTAGCAGACGTAGTATTAGTAGCAGTTGGAGTAGTAGGAGTACTGGTAGCAGAAGTAGTATTAGTAGTCGTATAGGTAGTAATAATAGCAACAGTAGCAAAAGTAGTAGCAGTAGTAGCCGTAGCAGCGTTAGTAGTGTAGTAGGAGTGGTAGTAGCAGCTGTAGTAGCTATAGTAGTTGTAATACTAGTAGTAGCAATGGAAGTAGCAGCAACATCAGTAGCAGCAACATCAGTAGTACTAACAGTAGTAGCAGGAATAGTAGTATTAGAAGAAGTAGTAGTCGTACTAGTTGTTGCAGCAGTAGGAGTAGTAGCAGTAGCAGTAGTAGTTGCAGCAAAATTAGTACCTGTAGCACTAGTTGTGGGCAGTAGCTGCAGTAGTAGTAGTAGTATTAGTAGTAGTAGCAGCAGCAGCAGCAGTAGTAGTAGCAACTGTAGTAGTAATAGCAAGAGTAGCAGTTGCAATAGGCGAAATTGTAGTAGTATTAGAAGCATTAACTGTAGCGATAGTAGTAGTAGTAGTAGTGGTAGTAGGAGCAGTAGTATTAGCAACAACAGCAACAGTAGTAGCAACAGTAGTTGCACTAGTAGTAGTTGTAGTAGAAACAGTAACAGTAGTAGCTGTAGTAGTAGTAGTAGTAGTAGTAGTAGTAGTAGTAATAATAGTAGTAGTAACAGTAGCAGCAGCAATTGTAACAGTAGCAGTAGTAGTAGTAGCTGCAATAATAGTTATAGCAGAAGTAGTACCAATAGTAATTATAGCCGTTGTAGTAGAAGAAGTAGTAGAAGCAGTATTAGTAGTAGTAGTCTTAGCAGTAGTAGTGGTAATTACAATAGTAGTAGAGATAGCAGTAGTAGTGGAAGTTGTTGTACTAGTAGTTATTGTTGTTGTAGTAGTGGCAGTAGTGGTATTACTAATAGTAGTAATAGTAGTAGTAATTGTAGTAGTTGCAATTGTAGCATTATTAATAGTAGTTACGGCAACAACAACATAAGTATTAGAGTCGCAATAGTCGTTGTAGTGGTTGTGGCAATAGTAGTAGTAGTAGTAGTAATTATAGTACTACACCTACCAAAACTACTATTATTACTAACAGTACTAATACGAATACTATTACTACTAGTACAATTAGTACTTCTAATATGATTTCAACTACTGCTGTTGCTACTACTACTAGTAGTAGTAGTAGTAGTAGTACTAGTAATAGTAGTAGTAGTAGGAGTACTAGTAGTTGTTGTGGTAGAAGTACTAGTAGTGGTAGTAGTAGTTGTTGTTGTTGTTGTTGTCGTAGTACTAATAGAAGTAGGAGGAGTAGTGGTAGTAGTAGGAGTTGCGGTACAAGTAGTAGTAGTACTAGTAGTCGTAGTAGTAGTTGTTGTAATAGGAGTTGGTGTAGGGGTAGGGGTAGTATAGTAATAGGAGAAGTGGTGGTAGTAGAACAAGTAGTAGTAGGAGGAGTAGTAGTAGAGTCATAAGAGTAGAAATTGAAATAGTAGCTATAGTAGAGTTAATTGTAGAACTAGTAGTAGTAATATGAGTAGTAGTTGTAGTTGTAGCAGTTGTAGCAGTAGCAGTAGTGGTAGTAGCAATAGTAGTAGCAATAACAGTGGTAATTGCTTTGGTAGGATTTGTAGTAGCAGTTGTAGTGGTAGTAGTAATAATAGTAGTAGAAGTATTTATAGCAATAGCAGTCATCATATTAGTAGTAGTAGTAGCAGTAGTAATTGTATTAGTAGTAATAGGTGTAATAGTAGTAGTAGCAACTGTAGTGGAGGTAGTAGTAGGAGTAGTAGTAGCAATAGCAGTAGTTGTCGTAGTAGTAGTAGTAGTAGTAATAGTAGTAGCAGTAGTAGTAGCAGTAGGAGTTCTTGTAGTAGTAGCAATAGTATTAGTAGTAGTAGAAGTAGTAGTAGTAGTAGTAGTAGTAGTTGTAGCAGTAGGAGTAGTAGTAGTAGTCGCAGCAGGAGTAGTGGTCGTAGTAGTAGTAAAAATAGTACATGTAGTACTAGTAGTGGAAGTAGTAGAAGAAGTAGCATTAGTAGTGGCAGTAGTAGTAGAAGCAGTAGTAGTAGCAGAAGCAGGAGTAGTAGTAGCAGCAACAACAACAGTAGTAGTAGCCATAGTAGTAGTAGTAGTAATACTCGCAGTAGTTGTAGTTGTAGTAGTTGTATTTGCAATAGAAACTACAGCAGCAGCAGTAGTAATAATAATAGCAGTAGCAGCAGCAGCGGTCATAGTAGTAGTAGTATTAGTAATGATAGTATTAATAGTGGTAATAGCAGTTGTATTAGTTGTAGTTGTACTAGTAATTGAAGTAGTAGTAGTAATACTAGTAGCAAAAGTAGCAGCAGCAGCAGTAGTCATAGTAGTAGTAATAGTAGTAGTAGTAGTAGAAGAAGAAGAAGAGGAAGAATATGAAGAGGTAGTAGTAGTAGTAGCAGTAGTGATTGTAGTTGTAGTGATAGTTGCAGTAATTGTAGTACTAGTGGCAGTAGGAACTGCTGTAATAGTAGTAGTAGTAGTAGCAGCAGTAATAGTAGGATTAGTGGCACAAGTATTAGCAGTAGCAGTAGTAGCAGTTGTAGTAGTAGCAGTATCAATAGCTGTAGTAGAAGTAGTAGTAGTAGTAGTAGGTAGTAGTAGCAGTTGTAGTTGTAGTAGTAGTAGTAGTAGTAGCAGTAGCAGTGGTAGCCGTAGTAGTCATATATTTGGTAGTAGTAGTAGTTGTAGTGGTAGTAGAAGAAGTTTTAGTAGTAGCAGAAGTAGTAGCAGCGGAGGTAGGAGCAGTACTAGTAGTAGTAGTAGCAGTAATAGTAGTTGTAGTTGTAGTAGTAGCAGCCACAGTAGTAGTAGTAGTGGTTGCAGTAATAGTAGTAGTTGTAGTAGAAGTAGTAGCTGTAGTAGTAACATTAGTAGTAGTATTGGCAGTAGTAGTACTAGTAGCCGCTTTGTAGTAGTAGTAGTAGTAGTAGTAGAAGAAGAAGAAGCAGTATTAGTAATAGTAGTAGTAGTAGTAGTAGTAGTAGTAGTAGTAGTAGTAGTAGTAGTAGTAGTAGTAGAAGTAGTAGTAGTAGTAGTAGTAGTAGTAGTAATAGTAGCAGTAGTAGTTGTAGCAGTAGTAGAAGTAGCTGCAGCACTTGTAGCGGTACTAGTAGTCGCAACAACAGTCGTAGCAGTAGTACTACTATTGCTATTCCGACTTCTGTTGCTATTACTACCATTGTTACTACTACTGCTGCTACATCTGCTCCTACTACTCCTCGTAATACACCTACCAAAAGTACTACTTTTACTAATAGTACTACTACGATTACTACTGCTACTATGATTAATACTACTACTATTGTTTCAACTACTACAACTACTACTACTACTATTACTACAATTACTACAGCTACTACTACAACTCCTACTTCTACTAGTACTGCTGCTGCTGTTGTTGTTGCAGCTAATGATGCTGCTACTACTATTATTATTACTGCTACTGCTACGAATACTGCTAAGACTACAACCATGGCTACGAGGGCTACTACAACTTCTACTACTACTACAACTACTATTGCTACTACTACAACTACGATTGCTACTACTACCGCTATTACCACTGCTATTGCAATCACTACTACAACAACAACAACAACTACTACTATTAATACTAGTACTACTGTTACTAGTACCACTACTACTACTAGTACTACTACTGCTATTACTTCTACTACTACTACTACTACTACTACTACTGCTACTACTACTACTACTGCTACTACTACTACCACCGCCACCACTTATGTTGCTGCTACTACTGGAACTGCTACTACTATTGCTACTACTACTACTTTTGCTGCAAGTACTACTACTACTACTTATATTGCTACTACCTCTGCTACTCCTACTACTGCTACAACCACTACTATGACTAACTACTACCACTATGACCACTACTGCTACTACTCCTACTACTATTGCTACTACCACTACCGTTACTAACTACTACTACTACTACTACTACTACTACTTCAATTGCTAGTACTACAACTGCTACCACTACTACTACTACGGTTACTGCCTCTACTACTGCCACTACTGTTGCTGCTGTTGCAGAAACTACTGCAGCTACTACCACTTCTGTTGTTACTACTTCAACGAATACTACTTCTGCTGCTACTACTATAGCTTCTTCAGCAGCAGCTACTGCCACTACTACTACAATGACTACAACTACCACTGCTACTTCTACCATTACTACTACCACTACTTCTACTATAACTACTATAATTACTAATAATGGTACTAATAGTTCAACTTCTACAACTACTGCTACTACAACTCCTACTTCTTCTACTACTACTTCTCCTACAACTACAGTAACTACAACTGCTACCACTTCGCCTGCAACTACGGCTACTGCTACTGCTACTACAGCTACAACAACTACTTCTACAACTTCTGCTACTGCTACTTCTACTTTAGCTGCTACTGCTGCTGCTACTACTACCACTACTACTACTACTATTATTAAGACTCTAACTACTTCTCAAACTGCTACAACTACTGCTGCCACCACCACGACTACTACTTCTCATACCACTACTTGCACTGCTACTACTACTCTTATTATAGCTACTACTACAACTATCGATGCCGATGCTTCTACTACTACTGCTACCACTACTATTGCTTCTACTACTACTACTTCTTCTACTACTATTGCTACTGGTATTACTACTACTACTACTACTACTTCTACTATTGCTGCTACTACTACTTTTACTTGGAGTAGTATGTAGTCGCAGAAGTTATAGGAGGGTTAGGAGTAGTTGTAGTAGTGGGAGTAGTAGTAGCAATAGTAATAGTAGTCATAGAAAGAGTAGATGTGCTTGTATTAGTAGTAGAAGAAGTAGTAGTAGCAATAGTAGTGTTAGTGTTATTGGTAGTAGGAGTAGGAGTAGTAGTAGTAGCAATTATACTTATGTTGATGTTATGACAGTAGTAGTAGTGGTGGTGGTAGTAGTAATTATAGTAGCTATTGTTGTTATTGTTGTTATAGTAGTGGTAGTAGTAGTAGCACCAATAGTAGTGAGAGTTGGAGTAGGACCAGTACTAGGCATAGTAGTGGTTGGAGTGGGGTAGTTGTAGTAGGAGTAGTAGTTACAGTAGGAGCTAGATTAGGAGGAGTAGTAGCAGCACTAGTAGAAGTAGTAGTTCTACTAGCACTAGTAGAAGTCGGAGTAGGAATACTAATAGTTTTAGTAGTAGTAGTGGTAGTAGTAGTAGTAGTAGAACTAGTTGTTGTAGTAGTAGTAGTAGTACTACTACTACTACTAGTACTAGTGGTACAAGTAGTAGTAGAAGTAGTAGTAGTAGTAGTGGTGGTGGTGGTAATAGTAGTAGTAGTAGTTGTTGTTGTAGTTGTTGTTGGAGTTGGGGTAATAGTAGGAGTTGTAGTAGTTGGAGTAGGGGTTGTAGTAGCAGTAGGAATAGTAGTAATAGAAGGAGTTGGGGTAGGAACAGCAGCAGTAGTAGTAGTCGCAGTAGTAGGAGTAGTAGTAGAAGTAGTAGTAGAAACAGAAGTAGAAGTAGTAGTAGAAATAGAAGTAGAAGAGCAGTAGTAGTAGTAGTGGTTATAGTAGCGGTGGTAGCAGTAGTAGAAGTAGCAGTAGAAGTAGCAGTAGTAGTAGTTTTGGTAGTAGGAGTGTTTTGAGTAGAAGTATTAGTACGAGTTGTAGTTGTGGCAGTGGTTGTTATGGTGGTGGTAGTAGTAGTAGTATTCATTGTAGTATTGTAGTAGTAGTAGGAGGAGGAGGAGTAGTATTTGAAGTTGTAGGACATTTAGCAGCAGGAGAAATAGTAGTAGTAGTTGTAGTAGCAGTAGTTATAGTAGTAGTAAAAGAAGTAGCAGTTGTAGAAGTACCAGCAGCAGCAGTAACACTAGTAGTAGTAGTAGTAATAGTGCGATTAGTAGGAGTGGTAGTAAGAGTTGGAGTAGGGGTAGTCAAATTAGTCATAGTTGTCGTAGTGGCAATAGTAGGACTCATAATAGGAGTCAGTGTTGGAGATAGAGTTATAGTAGGAGTTGTAGTAGTTGTAGTACTACTAGTAGGAGTAGTAGTAGTAGCAGTTGTTGAATTAGGAATAGTAGTTGTAGTATTAGTAGAAATAGTAGTGGTAGTGCTAGTAGTAGTAGTGGAAGTAGTAGTAGTAGTAGTTGTTGTATTACCAGCATCAGTCACATTAGTAGTAGTGACAACTGTGGCAGCAGTGGTAGTAGTTATAGTTGTTGTAAGAGTAGTATTAGTCAGACTTGTAGTAAGAGTAATCGTTGGAGTTGTAATTATTGGAGTAGTGGTAACATTCGTAGCTATACCAGTAGCAGAAGTAGTAGTAGTAGTAGTAGAAGTAGTAGAAGTAGTACTAGCAGCGGTAGCAGCGGTAGCAGCAATAGTTGTAGAAGTAGTAGTAGGCATAGTAGTTGTAGTATTAGTAGTTGCAACTGATGTAGGAATAGCAGTAGCTATAGGAATATTAGTTGTAGTAGCAGTAGCAATAGTAGTACTAATAGTAGCATTAGTAGTAGTAGTAGTAGTAGTTGTTGTTGTTTTTCTAGCAGTAGTAGTAGTAGTTCTTGTAGTAGTAGCAGTAGGAGGTGTAGTAGTAGGAGTAGTTGTAGTAGTAGTAGTAGTTGTTGTTGTTGTTGTAGTAGAAGTAGTAGTAGTAGCAGTAGTAGTAGTTCTTGTAGTATTAGCAGTAGGAGTTGTAGTACTAGGAGTAGTTGTTGTTGTAGTAGTAGTAGTTGGAGTTGGAGTAGTAGTACCACTAGGAGTTGGAGTAGTAGTAGTATTAGTTCGAGTTGCAGTAGGAGTAGTAGTAGGAGTTGTAATTGTTATTGTGGTAGTAGTAGTTATAGTAGTTGTTTTTATTGTAGTAAGTAGTAAGTAGTAGTAGTAGTAGTAGTACTGCTACTACTACTACTAATAGTAGTAGAAGTAGTACAGCTAGTAGTAGCAGTAGGAGTTGTAGTAGTAGGAGTAGTTGTAGTAGTAGTTGTTGTTGTTATAGTAGTAGTAGTAGTAGGTGTAGTAGTAGTAGTTGGAGTTGGAGTAATAGTAGTATTACTTGGAGTTGTAGTAGGAGTAGTAGTAGGGGTTGTAATTGTTGTAGTGGCAATAGTTGTAGTAGTAGTAGTACTAGTAGTAGTAGTGGTAGTAATAGTAGTAATAGTAGTGCTAGCAATAGGAGTAGTCGTAGTAGTATTCATAGTAGTAATCATAGTAGTACTAGTAGTTGTTGTTGTTATCGTTGTTGTTGGAGGAGTAGTAGTTGTAGTAACAATAGTAGTAGTAGTTTTGGTAGTAGCAATAGTTGTATTAGCAGTAGTAGTAGGAGTAGTAGGAGTAGTATAGTAGCAGCAGGTTCTGGAGTAGGGGCAGCAGTAAGAGTAGTAGGAGGAGTTTGTGTAGGAGTAGTAGTAATAGTAGAAATAGTAGTAGTAGTTGTTGTATTAGTATGAGTAGTAGTAGTACTAGTAGTAGTTGGAGTAATGGTAGTAGCAATTGTGCTAGTAATAGAAGTAGTAGAAGTAGTAATAGTTGTAGTAGTAGCTGTTGTAGTAATAGTAGTAGTAGTTGTTGTTATTGTTGTAGTAGTAGGGTTAGTAGTAGTAGTAGTGTTAGTAGCAGTAGTAGTAGTAGTTGGCGAAGGGGTAGTAGGAGTAGTAGGAGTGATAGAAGCAGTAGGAGTTGGAGTAGGAGTAGCAGTGGCAAAAGTAGTAGTAGTTGTAGCCATAATAGTAGGAGTAGTAGTCAGAGTAGTAGTAATAGTCATAGTAGTAGTGGTAATAGATGTACCAACAGCAACAATAGTAGTAGTAGTGTAAATCATAGTAATAGTAGTAGTAGTATTAGTTAGAGAAGTAGGAGTAGTAGTTGTTGTAGTAGTGGTATTAGTGGTTGTATTAGTAGTAGTAGTTGTTATTGTTATAGCTACAGTAGTAGTAGCAGTTGTAGTACAAGCAGTAGTACTAGTAATAGCCGTAGAAGAAGTAGTAGTAGTACTAGTAGTAGCAGCATCAGCAGCATCAGCAGTAGTAGTATTACAAGTAACAATTGTAGTAGTAGTAGTACTAGTAGTGGTTGTAATAGTAGAAGCAGTAGTAGCAATAGTAGCAGTAGTAAGTGTAGCAATAGTTGTAGTAGTAGGAGAAGTAGTAGGAGCGATAATAGTAGTAGCAACACTTGCAATAGCAACAACAGTAGTAGAAGTATGGGTAGCAGTAGTAGTAGTACTCATCGTAGTAGTTGTGCAATAGTAGCTGCAGCAGTAGTAGCAATATTTGTCACAATAATCATTTTAGTAATGGCAGTAGAGGTAGTAGGTGTAGCAGCAGCAGCAGTAGTAATAGTACTAGTAGTAGCAGGAGTAGTAGTAGTAGTAGTTATACGAGTAGTAGTAGTAGTGCTAGAATTAGTAGTAGTAGTACCAGTAGTAATAGTAGTAGTAGTAGTAGTAGTAGTAGTAGTAGTAGTAGTAGTTATTGTTATAGTAGTAGTTGTTGTTGTTATTGTTGTTGTTGTAGTAGTTGTTGTTGTAGTAGCAGCAGTAGCAGAAGCAGTAGTACTAGTAGTAGTTGGAGTAGGGGTAGTAGTTGGTGTTGTAGTAGTTGGAGTAGGGGTAGTAGTAGTAGTAGGAGTAGCTGTGGCAGAAGGAGTTGGGTTAGGAGTAGTTGTAGTAGTAGTAGTAGCAATAGTAGTAGTAGAAGTAGTAGTAGTAGAAGTAGCAATAGAAGTAGCAGTAGTAATAGCAGTAGTAGTGGTATGGTAGTGGTAGTAGCAGTAGTAGAAGTAGAAGTTGTGGAAGTAGGAGTATTTCGAGTAGAAGTATTAGTACGAGTAGTAGTAGTAGTAGTAGTTGAAGGAGTAGTAGTAGTGGTAGGAGTAGCAGTAATAGGAGTTGTAGTAGTAGTTGTTATTGTTGTGGTAGTAGTAGTAGTGGTAGTAGTAGGAGTAGTAGCAGTAGGAGTAGTAGTTGAAGTTTTAGGTCTATTAGTAGTAGTAGTAGTAGTGGTGGTGGTGGTGGTGGTGGTGGGAGTAGTAGTAGTAGGAGGAGGAGGAGGTGGGTTAGTAGTAGTAGTGTTAGCGGTAATAGTAGTTGTGGGAGTAGTAGTATTAGTAGTCGGAGTAGCAGTATAGTAATTGTAATATTAGTTGTTGTTGTTGTCGTAGTAGTAGTAGTAATTGTAGTAGGGGTAATAGTAGGAGTAGGAGTTGGAGGAGTAGTAGTAGGATTTGTAGTAGTAGTAGTAGTAGTAGTAGTAGTAGTAGTAGTAGTAGTAGTAGTTAGTAGTAGCGAAGTACTTGTAGTAGCTGTAGTAGGAGTAGGAGTAGTAGTAGTTTTAGCAGTTGTTGTTGTTTGTTGTCTGGAAGTACTAGTAATAATAGTAGTAGTAGTTGTAGTGGTGGTGGTGGTGGTGGTTGTGGTAGTAGTAGTAGAAGAAGAAGAAGAAGTAGCATTTGTAGAAGCTCCAGTAGCAGCACCAATAGTAGTAGCACTAGTAGTAGTAGTAGTTGTTGTATTAGTAGTAGGAGTTGCATTAGTAGGAGTAGTAGTCGAAGTTGGAGTAGGGGTAGTCGAATTAGTGGTAGTTGTCATAGTGGTAATAGTAGGTGTTGTACTAGGAGTCAGAGTTGGAGTTAGGGTTATAGTAGGAGTTATAGTAGTTGTAGTGCTACTCGTAGGAGTTGCATTAGTAGCAGTTGTCGAAGTTGGAATAGTAGTAGTTGTAGTGGTAGTAGAAATAGTAGCGGTAGTGCTAGTAGTAATAGTAGTAGTAGTAGCACTAGTGGAAGTGATAGTAGCAATAGTAGCAATTGTAGTAGCTGCAATAATTGCATTAGTAGTAGTAATAATAATAGCAGTAGTAGCAATTGTTGTAGTTGTTGTAATAGTAGTGTTACTCAGAGTTGTAGTAGGAGTAATCGTTGGAGTTGTAGTTATTGGAGCAGTGGTAATGGTAGAAGCTATACCAGTAGTAGTGGTTGTAGTAGTAGTAGTAGTCGTAGTAGAAGTACTAGTAGCAGCGGCAGTGACTATAGTTGTAGAAGTACTAGTAGGCATTAGTAGTGTTTGTACAAGTAGCAGTAGTAGTAGCAGTAGTAGTAGTAGTAGTAGTTGTTGTTGTTGTAATAGTGGTAGTAGTAGTAGTAGTACTAGTTGTTGTTGTTGTTGTTGTTGTAGCAGCGGTTGTAGTAGTAGTAGTAGCAGTAGTTGTTGTTGTACTAGTAGTTGTGGAAGTAGTAGCAGTGGTAATAGTATGTGTTGGAGTAGGAGCCGTAGTAGGCATAGTAGTAGTTGGAGTAGGAGCCATAGCAGGCATAGTAGTAGTTTGAGTATGGGTAGTTGTAGTTGGCAGAGTAGTTGTAGTCGTTGGCATTGGAGTACGAGGGGCAATAGTAGTTGTTGTAGGAGTAATTGGAGTAGTAGTAGTCGTAGTTATAGGAGTAAGAGTAGGAATACAAGTAGTAGTAGTAGTAGTAGTAGTAGTAGCAGGAGCTGTAGCAGTGGCATCTGTAGTTGGAATAGTAATAGTAGGAGCAATAGTAGTAGTAACAATAGTAGTTTTAGGAATTGTATTAGTACTAGTAGTAGTAGTTGTAACTGTTGTATAGTAGTTGCAGCAGCAGTAGTAGTAGGAGAAGTTGTAGTAGTAGTAGTAATAGTAATATTAGTAGCAGAAACAGTAGTACCAGTAGTAGTAGCAGGAGTAGTAGTAGAAGTAGTGGTATTAGTTGTTGTTGTACCAGCAGCAACAGTAGTAGTAGTTGTAGTGTAGTAGTACTAGTAGTAGTAGCTGTAGCAGTATTAGTATTAGCAGCAACAGCAGCAATAGGAGCAGCAGCAAAAGTAGTTGTAGTAGTTGGAGTGTAGTAGTAGTGGCAGTAGCGGCAGTAGCAGCAGTAGTAGTTGTTGGAGTGTAGTAGTAGTAGTAGGAGTTATAGTCATCGAATATGTTGAAATGTTTGGATCAGTAGTAGTTGTTGAAGTTTCAGGAGTGTTAGGAGTAGTCGTAGTAGTAGGAGTAGTAGTAGCAGTAGTAGTAGTAGAGGGAGGAGTGTTAGAATTGGTAGTAGTAGTGTAAGTCGTAGTAGTAGTAGTGTTAGTGTTAGTAGTAGTAGTAGGAGTAGTAGTTGTCGCAATTGTTCTTGTAGTCGAAGTAGTTATAGTAGTAGTTGTTGTTGTTGGTGGTGGTGGTGGTGTTATTATAGTAGTAGTGGTAGTAGTAGGCGTCGTTGTAGTAGGAGTTGGTGTAGTTGAAGAAGTAGGAGTAGTTGTAGCAGTAGGAGTTGGAGTAGGAGTAGTAATAGTAGTAGTAGTAGGAGTAGTAGTTGTTGTTGTAATAGTAGTAGCAGTAGTAGTAGAACTTGTACTAGTGTTAGTATTAGTAGTAGTAGTACCAGTAGTAGTAGGAGTTATAGTAGTAGCAATTATACTAGTAGTAGTATTATTAGTGGAACTACTACTAGTAGTGGTAGTTATAGAAGTAGTAGCAGTAGTAGTAGGAGTTATAGTAGTAGCAATTATACTAGTAGTAGTAGTATTAGTGGAACTACTACTAGTAGTAGTAGTAAAAGTTGTAGCAAAAGTAGTAGTAGTACTAGTTGCAAAAGTAGTAATAGA
>RXID01022454.1:3012-20512 GCA_005019695.1 Trichopus zeylanicus subsp. travancoricus
TACTGCTATTACTACTACTGCAATTATTATTACTACTGCTGCAACTACTACTACTACTACTACTACTATTACTATTAGCACTGCTATAGCTACTACTATTATTACGGCTACGACTACTACTCCTAGTAACACTACTGCAACAACCACTACTACGACCATTGCTACTACTGCTTCTGCTGCTACTACTGCTACTGCTGTTACTAGTACTACCACTACAACAACTACTTTTGCTGCTACTAATACTACTACTGTGGTTGCTAGTACTTCTACTTTGACTACTGCTAGTTCTACTATAGCTAATACTATAGCTACTACTAGTATTTCTATTGCGGCTGCTAATACTACTACAACAACTACTACTACTTCTAATACTACTACTGCTGCTACCATTACTGTGGCTACAACTGCTACTACTTCTGCTACAACAACAACTACTACTTCCGCTACTACTACTGCTACAACTGCTACAACAAGTACTACTACTACCACTATTCCAACTACTACAACAATAACTACTACTACTACTTCTAATACTACTACTACTGTTATGACTACTACTTCGGCTATAACTACTACTACTACTTCTTCTACTACTAGTACCACTACTGCAACTCCTACTACGACTACTACTACTACTTATAATACCACCACAACAACAACAACTACACTACTACTATTACTACTACTACTACTACTACTATTTGTGCTACTACTACTACTACTACTACTACTACTAATACTACTATTACTTACGACTACTACTTTTGCAATAACTACTACTCCGACTAATGCTTCTACTCCAACTGCTACTACTAGAACCACTGCACTTGCTACCACTGCATCTGCTGCTGCAACTACTACTAGAACTCCTGCTACTCTGCTACTACTCTGATAAGTACTACTCCTTCTACTACTATTACAAGAACTACTACTCCTTCTAATGCTGCTATTGCCACTACCATAACTACTACTACCACTAACAATACAACTCCTACTACTATTGCTACTACAACTACTGCTACTACTACTACTACTACTATTACAACAACAACAACTACTACTACTATTATCACTACAACTGCTGCAACTGCTGCTAATACTACTACTACCACTACTACTACACTAACTACTACTCCTACTCCTACACCTACGCCTATTGCTGCTCCAAATACTACCATGATGACTACTACTAATAGTACTCTTGCTGCTACTGCTGATGCTATTGCTGCTACTCCTGCTACTACTACTACTACTACAATGACTGCATATTCTACAACAAAGACAACAACAACAACTACTACTAGCACTCCTAATGTTGTTGTTGCTGCTACTCCTACTACTACTTCTACCACTACTACTACAACTACTATGACTTCTTCTAAAACTACTACTTCTACGATTACTACTACTACTAATTCTGCCACAACTTACACCACTACAGCTCCTCCTACTACTACTACAACAATTAGTTCTACTACTACTACTACTCCTACTCCTACTCCTACTACAACTACTATTGCTAGAAATACTGTTACTACTTCTACGGCTACTACAACTGCTGCTGTTGTAGCTACTACTACTACAGCAACAATTGCTACCACTCCAACTTTTAATAATACTATTACTGCTACTACTTCTACTACGGCGACAACTACTACAACTAATACTACAATTATGACTACTATTGCTACTATTATTGTAACTACTACAAAAACAACAACTACTACTAATACAACTATTACTGCTACCACTACTACTACTACTAATACTATTACTATTACTACTACTAATTCTGCTTCTACTACTAGTAGTAGTCCAACTACTACTTCTACTACTACTACTATCAATTCTACTGCTGCTATAGCTACTGCTACTGCTACTCCTACTACTACTCCTCCTACAACTATTCAAACTACTACTCCTACTACTACAACTACCACAACCACAACAACAACAACAACTACTACGACTCCTACTACTACTACTTCTACTTCCGCTACTACTTCTACTACTACTAGTACTAGTAATATTACTACTATTACCACTACCAATACTGCTTTTGCCACTAGTGCTACTACTACTACTACTACTAGTACTCTTGCTGCTACTACTTCTCCTACGCCAGTACTACAACTACTACTACTATCACTTCTTCTGCAACTAATAATACTACTACAACTGCTACTACTTCTGCTGCTACAACAACTTTGACTACTACTGCTATAACTCCTACTTCTAATTCTGCTCCTACTACTACTACTACCGCTTCTGCAACTACTACTATTGCTCCTCCTACTACTACTACTATTACTACTACTGCTACTACTCTTAACACTCCTCCTCCTCCTACTACTACTCTTAGTACTACTACTTCTACCACTTCTATCACTACTACTACAACAACTGCTACAACTACTAGTACTACTAGTACTACTACTACTACTACTATGACTACGACTACTACTACAACAACAACAACTACTACTACTGCTACTACTACTACTACTGCTGCTGCTGCTGCTGCTGTTGCTGCTGCTGCTGCTGCTGCTGCTGCTACTGCTGCTGTTGTTGTTGCTGCTACTACTACTACTACCAATACAACAACAACTGCTAGTACTACTGTTATTGTTGCTGCTACTAGTACTACTACCAATACAACAGCTACTACTCCTACTAGTGCCACTGATACTACTACTATTGCTTCTATTATTATTGCTACTGCTGCTACTACTGCTACTGCTACTACTATTACTACTCCTACTACTACTACACCGACTACTACTCCTACTCCTTCTGTTGCTCTTCTACTACTACTACTACTACTCCTATTCCTTCTACTGCTCGTACTTCTACTACTACGACTACTAGTACTTCTACCACAGCAACAATAATGTAACTACTTCTACTAGAACTCCTATTATTTCTGCTACTACTTCTAATTCTATTACTACTCATACTAATATTACAACTATGACTGCTCCTTCTAATGCTGCTACTCCTATTACTGCAACAACAACTACTACTACAACTACTACACCTACTACTACAGCTACTAAAACTACTGCTACTGTCGCTACTGCTACTACTACTGTGACTACTACTTCTCCTCCTACTACTATTATTAGTACATCTACTATAACTGATGTTGCTACTACTACAAGTATTACAACTACTACTGTGACTACTACCCCAACTCCTACTCCTACTCCTATTGCTACTCCTCCTACTACTATGATGACAACAACAAGAACAACAACAACTACTAGTACTCCTGCTGCTGCTACTGCGGCTCCTACTCCTCCTCCTCCTCCTCCTACTACTACTAATACTACTACCACTTCTTCTACAACTATTGCAACTACATCTACTTCTACTACTACTACTACTACTACTACTAATACTACTACTACTACTACTACTACTACTACTACTACTACTACTACTACAACAACTACTACAACTACAACCCTCACTGCTAGTTCTAATACTACTACTACTGCTACTACTACTACAACTACTACTATGGCCACTACTACTACTCCTCCTCCTCCTCCTCCTCCTCCTCCTAACACTACTACTACTACTACTACTACTATTACTTCTACCACTCCTACTACTACTGCTAATGCTACTGCTACTGCTACTACTACAGGTACTACTACTATTGCTACTACAACAACTATTAAAACAACTGCTAGTCTGACTACTACTTCTACTCCTACTGCTACTACTATTAATACTACTAGTTCAACTGCTACAACTACGATGATTGCTACACTATAACTCCCACTACTACATCTAATACTACTACTATTGCCACTACTACTACAGCTACTACAATGGTTGCTACTACTACTACTACCACAGCTACTACTACCAACATTGCTACTACTGCTAGAATGGCTACTACTTGTACAACTACTACGAGCCCTACTTGTGCTGCCAGTACTACTACTTCTCCGCCTATTACTACTACTGCTACAACAATTGCTATGACAACTACTACTGTTACTATTTTGACTATTGCTACTACTACTACTAAAACTATAGCTATTACTACTATTACTACTATTGCTAATACAGCTCCACTTCTACTACTAGTACAACAATGAATACAACAACAACCACAACAACGACAACAACAATAACTACTACTAGTACTACCACTTCTACTACTAGTACTACTACTCCTACAACTACTACTACTAGTACTACCACATCTATTACTAGTACTACTACTCCTACAACTACTGCTACTACAACTCCTGCTACTGATCCTACTACTATTGTTGCTTTTGCTACGACTGCTACTACTACTACTACTACTACTTCTGCCGCTACTACTGCAGCTGCTACTAATACTGTTACTTCTACTACTACTACCACAACTACTACTTCTTCTATTTTTACTGCTACTGCTACTACTACAACAACAACTACTACTCCTACTATAGCTACTACAACTACTACTATTACTTCTCCAACTACTACTATGACTACTGCTACAACTATTACTACCGCTACTGCTACTGCAACTACCACTGCTACAATGGCTACTAACGCTACTGCTGCTACCACTACCGCTGCTGCTGCTACTACTACTACTACGATTACTTCTACTAGTGTTAGAACTGCTGCTACTTCTACTACTGCTGCTTCTCCTCCTACTACTACTTATTGTACTACTACAACTCCACTTGCAACTTGCCCTACTTCTACTACTACCACTACCAGTACAATTGCTACTACTACTACTAAAACCACTATTACTACAACTGCTACTATGGCTACTACTACTACTATTGGTACTACTACTGCTCCAGCTACTGCCACTACCCCTCCTACTACTACGGCTGCTGCTACTACTTTACTTCTCCAACTATAACTAATACTTCTAGTACAACTGCAACTACTACTATTGTTACCATTACTACTATTGCTGCTACTACGACTACTGCTACTACTACTACTTCTGAAACTATTGCTATTACTACTATTACTACTACTGCTAATATAGCTACCACTTCTACCACTAGTACTACTACTCCTACTACCATGACTACTACTACTCCTACTATTGCTCCTACTACCACTACTACTACTACAACTACTACTTCTGCTGCTGCTGCTATGACTGCTACTAATACTATTACTACTACTACTACTACCACAACTACTACATCTACTATTATTGTGGTGATTGCTACTACTACTACAACTACCACTACTCCCACTATAGCTACTACAACTACTACTATTACTCCAACTTCTACTACTACTACTACAACTACTGCAACTGTGACTGCTACTGCAACAATTGTGCTACTACAGTTTCCACTACTATTGCTGCTACTACTGCTACTATCGCTACTACTACTACTTGTCCTACTACTACCACTTATTGTGCTACTACTGCTCCAATTGAAACTTGCCCTACTTCTACCAGTACCACTACTTCTAGTACTACTACTACTACAAGTACAACTACTACTAGTACATTTGCTGCTGCTACTACTACAATGGCTACTGCGACAACTACTAATACTGGTATTACTACTGCTCTTTCTACCACTACTACAATTACTACTACTCCTACTACTGCTGCTACTACTAGTACTATTACTACAAGTACTACTATTACTACTACCGCTGCTACAAATACAACAACTCCTACTACTATTACTACAAAGACTACTCCTACTACTCCTACTATGACTACTACAACTTCTGGTACAACTACAGCTTCTGCTTCTACTGCTACTACTACTGTTACTACTATTAGTACTACTACTATAACTACTACTACTACTATAATAACTACTACAACAACAACAACAACAATGACAACTACTACTACTGCTTTTACTGCTACTGCTACTGCTACTACAGTTGCTGCTACTACCACTACAGCAACTACTGCTACTACTGCTACTACTACTACCACTCCTACTACTGCTACTACTACTATTACTAGTAGTGCTACTCCTATTACAAATACTACTACGACTACCACTACAACTACCCCAACTGCTACCCCTACTCCTACTACTACTACTGCAACAACTATTATGATTGCTACTACAATAATTACTACTCCAACTACTACTACTTTTATAACTACTGCTACTCATACTATTATTACCACAACTACTCTTAGTACTACTTCTACTGCTACAAGTCCAACTACTACTGCTGCTGCTGTTGCTCCAACTAGTACTACTACAATAATAACTACTAGTACAACAACAACAATAACTACTACTACAATTACTACTACTGCACCTGCTGCTGCTGATGCTACTGCTGCTACTACTACTACTGCTACAATTACAACAAAAATAATTTCTACTACTGCCACTACTATTCCTCCTCCTCCTCCTACTACTACTGTCACTACTACTAACACCACCACTACTACTACTACGACTCCTAATCACACTCCAACTCCTACTACTATTCTTGCGACTACTATAACTTATACTACTACTACCACTACTGTTGCGGCTGCAGCAACTACGATTACAGCTACTACTACTAGTACTGTTGCTGCTACTTCCACCACTACTATTGTTGTTCGTGCTGCTACTACTTCTATTAATAATAATGCTACTACTACTACTACTATTACTTCTACTACTGTGACTACTTATACTACTACTAGCCGTGCTATTAGTACTACTATAACTACTACTACTACTTCTACTGCTACTACTATGATTGCTACTATTACCACACTACTAGCACAACTACAGCTACTAGTACTACTACTACTACAACAACTATCACTATTACTACTACTAGTCCAACGACTAATACTACTACTAATACTGCTACTGCGACCACACTATTACGAGTACTACTACTACTACAACTACTCCTACTACTGTTGCTTCTACTACTCCTACTACTACTACTACTACGACTACTATTGTTGATGCTTCTACTTCTACTACTACTTTTGCTACTACTGCTACTTCTACTCCAACCGCTACAACTACTACTACTCTTTCAACTATTAATACTGCTGCCGCTACTACTTCTACTACTATTACTAAAGCTACTACTACTGCTGCTGCTATAATTTCCACTACTACTTCCGCTACTACTATGGCTACTACTGCTATAGCTACTACTACTACTACTATTGCTCCAAATACTACTACTACGAGTACTACTCCTGCTCCAACTCCTGCCTCCAACTACTACTACTACTCGTCCTACCAGTCCTACAACAAATAATACTACTACTACTACAACTATAACCACTGCAACTACTTCTCCTACCACTACAACAACTACTAGTACTATTGCGACTACAATTGCTACTGCTACTACTACTACTACTCCGACTACTACTGTGGCTACTAAGACTACTACTACTACTACAACTACTGTTGTTGTTGCTGCGGCTACTACTACTATTATGGCAACTATTTTTTTTGCTACAGCTACTACTCCGACCCCTACTACTTCTGCCACTGCTTCCAGTAGTACAACAACAACAACAACAACAACTACTACTACTCCTACTGCACTCTACTAATGCTGCTGCTGCTACTACTACTACTACTACTACTACTACTACTACCACCACCACCACCACCACCACCACCACTACTAGTTCTAGTGCTTTCACTACTACTAACACTACTACTAGTACTACTACTACTACTATTACTACTACTCCTTCTACAACTACTTCAACTCATACTGCTACTGCTACTACTACAGCTACTACTTCTACTACTACTACTACTAGTCCTACTAGTCCTCCTACTACTACTAATACTACAAGTACTACTACTATTGCTACTACTACTACTACTTTTGTTTCTACTATTAGTACTACTACTACTGCACTTATTACTAGGAATACTACTACTATCAGTACTACTACTGATGCTGCTACTAACCCTACTTTTGCGATTACTCCAACTACTACTACCTCGGCTACTACCACAACTGCTACTACCACAACTGCTACTACTTCTACTGCTATTACGACAACAACTACTACCACTCCAACTACTACTATTACTACTGCTCCTACTACAACTACTAGTACTCTTACTGCCACTACAACTAGTACTACTACGTCTACTACTACAATAACTAGTACTCCAAGTACTACTACTACAACTATTACTACAACAACTACTTTCGCTGTTACTACTACTACTACAACAACTACTACTACTAGCACTACTACACTTACTACTACTTCGATTACTGCTACTATTGCTACTACCGTTTCAATTACCATTACTACTACTACTACTACTACAGCTACTACTCCTACTATTGTGATTACAACTGCTACTACTGTTGCTGATACTACCACAATAGCTACTGCCACTACCGCTACTTATTCAACTACTATTACAACAACTACTGTTACTACTTCTATTGCTACTCCTACTACTCCTGCTTTGACTACTACTCCTCCTCCTACTACTATCACTACTACTACCGCTCCTACTACTACCCCTACTCCTACACCTACTACTATTAATACTACAACTTCTACAACTACTACTACTATTGCTACATCTCTTTGTAGTACAACTACTATAACTACTATTACAACAACTTCTACTACTACTATTACTACTACAAGTACTAGTGCTACTACTGCTGCTACCACTGCCCCTACTACTACTACTACTACTACTACTACTACTACTACTACAACATCTACTACTACTGCTGCTACTACTGCTGCTACTACTGCCCCTACTACTACTACTACTACTACAACTACTACTACTACCGCTGCTACTCTAGTTGCAACTCCTAGTACTACTACTACCACTACTGCTATTACTAAGACTACCACTACGACTACTACTAGTACTACTGCTACGACTACTACTCATACATCATCTCCAACTCCTAAAACAACACCTACTATAACTTCTACTGTTGAAATTACTACTACTCCTGTTACTGCTACTGCACCTACTACTACTACTATTACTACTACTACTACTACTTCTACTACTACTACTACTTCTGCTACTGCTACTACTCTACTACTGCTACAACAACTACTACTGCTACTATTACTACAACTACCACTACTTCCGTTACTACTACTATTTCTGCTACCACTACCACTACTACTACTACTACTATACCCATTGCTACTAACGACACTACTACTACTACTACAACTACTACTACTAATATTACTACTACTATTGCTTCAACTACTTCTACTACTAATACTACTGCTACTACTACTGCAATTACAACAACTACTATTATTACTATTGCAACTACCACTACTACTACTACCACTACTGCTTCTACTACTACTACTACCGCAACTATAACAACTGCTGCTCTTGCTACTACTACCACTTCTACTATAACTGCTACTGTAGCTACTACTTCTATTGCTACTTCTACTACTCCGACAACTCCTACTCCTATTGCTACTAGTACTACCCTTGCTCCTACTACTACCCCGACTACGACACCAACTCCTATTACAACAACTATTGTTACTACAAATACTACTACTACGACTAAAACTACTTCTACTATGGGTACTAGTGCTATTACTGGTAGTATTACAACTACTACAACAACTACTACTACTGTTGATGCTGCGTCTTTTAACTCCTATAACTACTACTACTACTGTTGCTGCTATTACTACTACTACTGCTACGACTACTACTACTATTATGAGTACTTCCACTACAACTATTACTAGTACTTCAACTACTATGACTACTACTACGACTACTGCTACAACTACTACTTGTACTCCTACTACTAGTACTATTGCTATAATTATAACTAGAACAACTTCTACTACTATTACTACTACTACAACTACTACTATTTCTACTACTTTTGCAACTACTACTATTGCTACTTCTACTAATACTACTGTTACTACTACTATTACCACTACACCTATTACTACAAATACTACTGCAACTATTACTATTACTGTTGCTACTATTGCTTCTACTACTCTTACTACTACTACTACTACTGCTACTACCACTAGTGCTACTCACACCAATGCTACTACTACCACTCCAGCTACTATTATTACTAGGTGTACTACTACTACTACTTTAGCTTTTAGGGCTACTACTACTAGTACTTCTATTGCTACTCCTTCTACTCCTCCTCCTCCTACTATTACTACCGCTTCTTCTCCTACTACCACCCCTACTCCTACACCTACTTCTATTACGACTATTACCACTACTACTACTACTACTAATAATAATAATAATAATAATAATAATAATAATAACAATAATAATAATAATAACACAGCAGCTACCGAAATTGCTACTATTGCTACTACTACTATAACAACTGCTACTACTGCCACTACTACTACTACTACTAAGAAAACTACTACTGCTGCTGTTGTTGCTGCTGTAACACCTAGTATTGCTACTGCTACTACTACTAGTACTACTATTACTAAGGCTACAACTGCTACTACTACTACTGCTACTGCTACTACTACTAGTAGTAGTACTTCTAGTACTACTACTACTACAACGACAACAACAATAACTACTACTACGACGACTACTAGTACTAGTACTAGTACTTGTACTACTACTACTAATCCACCTCCTCCTCGTCCTACAGCTACTACTACTAGTACTTTTGCTTCTAATACTATGCGTACACCAACTCCTACTTCTAAAACTACACCTACTACTACATTTGCTATTGGAATTACTATTATTACTACTACATCTATTACAGCAACCACTACTGCTACTACTACTACTACTTTTGCTACTGCTACTATTGTAACTACAACTACAACAACAACAACTACTACAACTACTCCTGCTACTACTAATACTATGACAACAACTACTACTGCTACTACAACTACTACTAATATGACAACAACCACTACTGCTACTAAAACTACTATTGCCACTGCTACTACTACTATTGCTACTACCTTTACTACTACTACTATTGCTACTATTACTACACTTATACTACAACTATTGCCACTAGCACAACTACAACTCCAACAACTACTACTATTCCTACTACTAATACTACTACTACTGCTACTATTACTTCTACAACTACTACTATTGCTACAACTACTACTCCTCCTCCTACTACTACTACTACTACTGCCACTACTACTTCTACTACTACTACTTCTACTACGACTACTGCTACTACTAATAGTACTCCTACTACTACTACTTCTACTCCTCCACCTCCTACTAATACTACTACTACTATAATTTCTATTACTACTACTAGTACAACAACAACAACAACAACAACAACTACTACTGCTACTCCTACTCCAATTCCTACCCGTACTATAACTACTACTACTACTACAACAACTATAACGGCTACAGCTCTGTATGCTACTACTACTGCTACTAATACTCCCACTACTACTGTTATTACTACTTGTACTACTGCTACTGCTAATACTACTGCTACTGCTAGTACTACTACTACTCCCACTGCTACTTCTACTATAACTACTATTACTACTACTACTAGTACTACTTCTACAGCTTCCCCTACTATTACTCCAACTACTACTATTACAACTCTTACTACTTCTACTACAGCTATTACTACTATTGCTCCTACTTCTACTATGACTACTATTACCCCGACTACAATAACTACTGCTAGTACTACTACTACTACTACTACTACTTCTTCTTCTTCTTCTTCTTCTTCTTCTACCACTATGGCTACTACTTCTACTAGCACTACTACAACTTGTACTACTACAACTCCTCATCCTCCTCCTACAACTACTACTATTACTACTATTGCTATTGTAGCTTCTACTTTTACTACTTCTGTTGCAACTACTACTCCTCCACCAAGTACTACTAGTACTACTACTATTACTATTATTACTGCTAATACTATTACCACTACTGCTACTACTACTATTATTATGACTACTACTACTACTACTACTGTTACTACTAGCATAACAACAACAACAACTACTACTACTACTACGAGAAATATTCCCACGACAGCTGCTACAATTACTACTACTACTACTACAACTGCAATAATAACTACTACAACTACTATTACTACTACTATTATGACCTCCACTATAGCTACTGCTACTCCTACTACAACAACTACTCCTACTATTACTACTACTGCGACTACTCCTCAAACTACTATTCCTTCTCGTGTATGTGTTCGTACTACTACTCCCATTACTACCACTACTACTACCACTACTATGACTACTACTATTACTACTACTACTACTACAACTACTACAACTACTACAACTACTACTACCACATCTACTTCTACTACAACCACTACTGCTACTAGTAGTACTACTACCACTACTACTACTAATGCGACTACTGCTACTATTGCTACTGCTGCTGTTGCGACTATTACTGCTCTTTCCACTACTACTACTCCTCCTATTGCTACAACTATTAGTGTTATTGCTACTACTGCTCCAACTGTTTCCACCACTACTACTACTACTGCTATTACTCCTACAGGTAGTAATACGACTATTACTGCTACTGTGACTGCTACTACAACTACTACTACTGTTGCTGCTACTACTACTACTACTAATACAACTAGAACTAGCACTAACACTGCTACTGCTAATGTTGCTACTACAGCTATTAATACTACTACTTCTACTACTTCTAGTGCTACTACTACTGCAACTACTACTGTTGCTACTACTACTACGACTACTTCTGCTACTACCACTACTGGGACTACTGCTACTACATCTGCTACTATAATTGCAACTACTGCCACTACTATAACAAATACTACTAGTATAAAAACAACAACAACAACTACTACAACTACTACAACTGCTACAACTGCTACTCTTAGTACCACTACTAGTACTACTGCTTCAACTGCTACCGCTACTGCTACTACTACAGTTGCTTCAACTGCTACTACTACCACTGCGACCATTGTAGCTATTGCTTGTACTACTCGTGCTACCGCTATTACTCTTGCTACTACTACTGCTACTACTACTACAACTTGTACGACTACTGCTACTACTACTGCTAATACTACTACTACTACTACTACAGCTATTACTGTTGCTACTACTGCTACTCCTACTAATACTATTGTTGCTACTACTAGTATTACTATTAATACTACTACTTCTACAACTATAATTATGACAGCTACTACTACTACTTCTGCTATGATTACTACTTCTACTACTACTATTAGTACTACTACTACCACTACTACTACTATTACTTTTACAACTATTATTAACACAAATACAATTGCTACTATTGCTGCAACTACTACTATTACTGCTACTAAAGCTATTACAACTACTAAAGTTATTCCTGCTCCTGTATTACTACTGCTACTACTCCAACTGCTACTGCTACAAGTACTACTACTACTCCAACTGCTACTGCTGCTACAACTTCGGTTGTTGCACCTAATGCTACTCCAACAACTACTACTACTTCTACTACTACTACCACTACTACTGCTGCTATTGCTACAACTACAACCGCTGTTACTAGAAGCGCTACTACTACCAAAATTACTACTACTATTACTACTTCTATTAATAATATAATTACTACTACTACAACTACTTCTACCACTGCTGCAACTACTACTACTATACTACTAATGCAACTAATGCTGCAACTTCTACTATTATTACTGCTAAAGCTATTACCACTGCTGCTATTACTACTACTACTACTACTGCTACAAATGCTACTTGTACTACTACTACTTCTATTATTTGTCCTACTACTACTGCTACTTCGGTTCCAACACATCATGCTACTTTGACTGCTGCTACAACTTCTACTATTACTACCACTGCTGCAACTACTGCTTCTACTACTACTACTACTAAAACTACTACTGTTGTTGCTGCTAAAACTTCTACTACTATTACTTCTACTACTACTGCTATAGCTGCTGCTACTACTACTACTACTACTACAACTGTTGCTGCTACTACTACTACAACTACTGCTACTGCTACTGCAACTATTGCTGTTAGTACTTCTTCCACTACTACTTCGGCTACTACTAATGCTACTACTACTACTCGTACTATTGCTATTACTGTTGTTATTGCTGCAACTATGACTACTACGACGGGTACTACAACTCCTCCTACTACTACTACTTCTACTGTGGCTGTTAATGCTACTATTGCTACTACTTCTACTACCACTAAAACAACCACTACTACTACTAGTGCTTCTCCTCCTACTACTACTATGACTACTGCTGTTGTTGCTTCTACTACTACAACAACTATACCGGTACTGCTTCTACTACTACTATTGGTTCTGCTACTAGTATTTCTGCTACAACTACCACTTCTACTACTACTGGTACTACTTCTATACTTCCACTACTACTACTATTAGTACTACTACTTCTGCTACTACTGCTACTGCTACTAATACTGTGGATACAACAATTATGACTACTACTACGACTATTACTACTACTTCTTCTACTACTGCACTACTGCTACTATAACTATTACTACTACAACTACGACTACTACTATTACTAGAACTACGACTACAACTATTACTACTCCAACTACTACTACTACGACTTTTCCCATAATAGCAATTGCTACTCCTTCTCTGACCACTACGACTGCTGCTATTACTACTACTACTACAACTACTCATATTGCTACACCACTACTACTCATATCGCTACTGCTACTACTACTACTACCTCTACTACTGCTATTGCTGCTACTACTGCTACAACTACTTCTACAACTACTACCGCTACTATAGCCACTACTACCACTAACACTACTACTGCTGCTACAACTGCTACCGCTAATACTACTACTACTGCTGCTAATACTACTACCTCTAATAGTACTACTACTACTATTACTTTAACTACTAATATTGGTACAACAGCTGCTACTACTAGTACTGCTACAACTGCGAATACTACTACTACTACTACTACTACTACAGCCATAACTTTTGCAACTGCTACTACTGCTGTTGCTACTACTACTAGTTCCACTACTACTACTACTACCAATACTACTACTACGACTGCTGCTCCAACTACTTCTGCTACTGCTACCAGTAGCTCCTTTCCTACTACTATTACTTCTGCTACAAGTACTACTACTGCTGTTGCTAATATTACTGCTACTATTGCTACTGCTACAACGACAACAACTACTGCTACTACTACATGTACTACTACAATTAATGCTTTCACTACTATGATTGCTACTACTACTACTACTACAATTATTATTACAACTACTAGCACTACAACAAATACTATTACTACTACTACTATTGATTCTGCTACTACTACTATTACTACTACTACTACTACTACTACTACTACTACTACTACTACTACAACAACTGCTACTGCTACTGCTACTTCAACTACTACTGCTAAACTACATCTCCTACTACTTCTATTACAACAACTACTACTACTGCAACTATACTACTACTGTTACTGCTATTGCGGCTACTACTACTACTACTACAACAACTATTACTAATACTGCTGCTACTGCTGCTGCTATTACTACTGCTACTACAACTGCTACTACTGTTACTTCTATTGTTACTACTATTACTACTAGTACTGCTACTACTATAACTACTGCTATGGCAACCACGACTACTACTACTATTGCTATTGCTATTGCCACTGTTGCTGTTGCTACTACTACCACTACTATCTCTATTAATACTACTGCTGCTACTTATAATACGACTACTGCTGCTCCTACTTCCGCTGCTACTACTACTACTACTACTGCAGCTTTTGCTATTGCTACTACTACTACCACTACTACTGCTACTACAGCTACAACAGCTACAGCTTCTATTACTACAACCACTATTACTATTACTACAACTACTATTCCTGTTACTGCAACTACTACTATTGCTGCTGCTACTATTGCTACTACTGCTACTATTGGCAGTACAGTTGCAGCCGCTACTACGACATCTACTGCTACTGCTATAACTATTGTTACTACTGGTACAACTACTTCTTCTACTCCTACAACTACTAGGACCACTGCTACTATAACTACTGTAGCTAGTACTATTGCTACCACTATTGATCCTACTACTATTAGTACTACAACAACTTCACCTCCTCCTACCTCTACTTCTACTACTACAACTTCTACTGCTATTACAATTACTGCTACTACTATTACCAATAGCAATACTACTACTACTATTTTTACTGCTGCTGCCAATGCTACTACGACTATTACTACTACTACAACTACTTCTATTGCTCTTGCTACGACTACTACTACTACTGCTACTACTACTACTACTATTACTATGACTAATACTACTACTGCTGCTGCTACTGCTAATACTCCTCCTGCTGCTACTACTACTACTACAACTACTAAAACTACTGCTGTTGCTATAGCTACTACAACTACTACTCCCCTTAATACTACTGCTGCTACTGCAGCTACTACTACGAATCCTACTACTTCTACCAATACTACTCCTACAACTACTATTGCATCTGCTATAGCTATTACTGCTGCTGCTGCTACTGCTACTACTACTGCTGCTACTGCAACTACGGTTTCTAGTACAACTTCTACTAGTACTACTGCTACTACTTTTGCTACTACTTTTGTTTCTAGTTATGCTACAACTACTACAACTACTACTACTACTCCTACTACTAGTACTTCTTCTACTACTGCTACTACAGCTACGGTTTCTAGTACAACTTCTACTAGTACTACTCCTACTACTTCTGCTACTACTTTTGCTTCTAGTTCTGCTGCAACTACTATAACTACTACTACTACTGCTACTGCTACTACTTCTGCTACTACTACTACTACTACTACTACCACCACCACGACTACTACGACTACTTCTGCTACCACTACTACTACTACTACTGCTGCTGCTAGTAATACTACTTCCGCCACTAATGCTACGACTGCGGCTACTGCTACAACTACCAACAACTGCTATGGCTACTACCACTACTACAACAAGAACTACTCCTACTGCTGCTTCAACTTCTTCGGCTTATATTCTACTTCTAATAGTGCTCCTACTACTACTACGACTATAGTTACTGCTACTACTACTATTGCTACTACTACATCTATTACTACTATAGCTACTAGTAGTACTTCTACTAAAACTACTACTACTACTGCTGCTGGTACAACAACTGCTACTACTAGTGCTACTACTACTGCGGTTATTAATACTACTACTATAACAATAATAACAACAGCTACTACTACTACAACTATTCCTGCTGCAGTTGCTACTATTGCTACTTCTTTTAGTACTACTACTACATCTCCTAATGCGTCTACTACACCTACTACTACTACTGCAATTATACTGCTTCTGCTTCTACAACAACTACTACTATTACTTTTCCAACAATAACAACAACAACTACTACTACCACTACAACT
>RXID01022454.1:25512-35164 GCA_005019695.1 Trichopus zeylanicus subsp. travancoricus
CAACAACAACTACTACTACTACTACAAGCACTACCTCTACAACTTCTACTACCACTAGTACCACTTCCACTACTACCACCACCACGACTACTACTACTACTACTACTACTGTTACTACCACAACTACTACTACTATTACTACTACTACTACTATTACTACTACTCCTACCACTAGTACCACAACTACTACAAGTCTTACTACTACAGCGAGTACTACAACAACAACAACTACTACTGCCACTAATACAGCTACTACTACTACAACAACAACAACAACTCCTACTACTACTACTACTACCACCACTACTAATACTACTACTACTACTACTACTTCTTTGACTACAACAACGACAACAACAACTACTACTACTACCACCACCACAACAACTACAACAATAACTACTACTACAATAACTATGACTACTACAACTACAACAACTGCTACTGCTGCTGCAACAGCCACTTCTACTACTGCTGCTACAACTTCTGCCACCAATGCTACCATTACTGCTATTGCTACCACTACCACTACACCTACTGCCACAGCTGCTATCGCTGTTGTTTCTACTATGACTTGTACACCTACTACTACTACTATTGCTGCTACTACTGTTGCTACTACTACTACTACTACTCATGCTCTGCTATTACTGCGGTTCCTCCAGCTACTACTACTGCTACATCTACTACTGCTAGTATTACTACTACTCCTACAGCTAATACAATTATTACTACTACTACTGCTACTACTACCACTCTCATTGCTACTCATACCACTACTACTAGGAGCACTGCTGCTACAACTTCAACAACTACTACTACTACTACTCTAACTACTACTACTGCAGCTACTAATTTTACAACAACTGCGTTTCCTACTACTACTACTACTACTTTTTCTGCTACTACTACTATTACTACTTCTACTTCTATTATGAGTATAAATGCTACTACTACTACTACTACTACACTTCAACTACTACTACTTCAACCACTTCTACTATTTCTGCTAATACTACATTAACTGCTTCTAATACTACAAATGCTGCTGCTGCCACTACTGCTACTCCTATTACTATGACTATTGCTACTAATACTACTGCTACTACATCCGCTATGGCTTCAGCTACTACTATAACTACTACAACTGCTACTACTGCTACTAGTGCTGCTACCATTACTATGACTCCTTCGCCTACTGTTACTACTACTACTCTTACTGTTACTGCTACTGCTACTGTTGTAGCTACACCCCAACTGCTACTACTACTAATGCTGCGACTACTACTGCTGCAGCTACGACTACTACTACACCTTCTGCTACTACTACAACAACTACTACTACTTCTATAAAAACTACTGCTACTGCTCCAACTACTACTAGTACTACTACAACTATAACTATTGTTGTTGCTACCACTACTACTTCTACTACACCTTCAACTACTTTTATAGCAACTATTATTATTATTGCTATCGCTGCTACTTCTACTACTACTACTACTACTAGTACTAATACTGCTACTATTATTTTTACCAATGATACTCAGACTACTTTTGTTATTGCTGCTACTTCTATTACTACTATTGTAGCTGATACTCCAGCTACTATTGCTACTACTCCAACTGCTACTGTTGCTGCTTCAAATACTACTGCTACTTCCGCTACTGCTACTACTACTACTAATACTTCTCCTACTACTAATACTTATTCTACTTCTACTACTGCTACTACTACTACTATTACTACTAACACTTTTCCAACTACAACTACTCCTACTGTTGCTGCTACTACACCTACTTCTGTTGTTCCTACTACTACTGTTGCTAACACTACTACTGCAGCTATTGCTACCACTTCTCCTGCTTCTTCGGCTACTACTACAACTACTGCTACTTCCGCTACTACTGCAACTACTACTACTGCTAGTACAACTATTAATACTACTGCAACTGCTACTACTACTACTACTATGATAACAACTACTATAACTGCTACTACTACTATTACTACTCCTACTGCGACTGCAACTACTACTACTACCACTGCTAATTCTCCAACTACTTCTACTAATGCTACTACTACTACTTCTAAGACTACTACCACTACTACTAGTACTACTACTTCTCCTACAACTACTACTGCTGTTGCAAGTACTATGTCTACTACTACTTCTACTACTAATACTACTAAAACTACTATTACAGCTACTACTACTACTGCTACAGCTACTACGACTACTCGAACTACAACTACTTTTGCTACTACTACTGCTATCGGTACTACTGCTACTACTTTTATTACTACTACTATTGCTACTGCTACAACTTTTACTACTAGTATTGCATCTACCACTACTACTATGACTGCAACTACTGCTACTACCGCTACTAATAATATTACTACTACTTTGACTGCAACTGCTGCTACAGTAACTACTGCAACCACTGCAGATATTGCTAATACAACAACTACTACTGCTACTACTACTAGTACGCCTATTACTACTACTGTTACTATAGCTATTACGACTCCTACTCTGACTATTACTATAAGTACTACTATTGTTACTTTTGCTACAACTCCAACTACTTCTATTACTACTACTACTACTATTGCTACTGCTACTACTAGTACTGTTGCCACAATGACTACTGCTACTACTATTACTACTAAAACTATTGCTATTACTACTATAACTACTACTGCTAATACAGTTACCGATACTACTACTACTACTACAACAACTAATGCCGCTACAACTACTACCACTATGCAATAATTGCCACTACTACTGCTACTAGTACTAGTACTACTATTACTACTACTACTTTGATGACTACTACTACTGCTACTACCACTACTACTACTATTACTACTATTACAACTTCCACTACTACTACAACAGCTACTAATACTGCTACTACTGCGGCTAGTCTTACTACTACTAGTACTACTGCAACAACTATAAGAACAACTACTTCTACTACAAAAATGACAACAACAACAACAACTACTACTCCTTCTACTAGTGGTACCACGTCTACTACTAGTACTACTACTCCAAATACTACTACTACTACTCGTGCTACTGCTCCTACAACTACTGCTACTTCTACTACTACTACTTTTGCTGCTGCTACAACAACTACTACTAATACTATTGCTGCTACTACTGCTACCACAACTGCTACTTCTACTATTATTGCTACTGCTGCTACTAATAAAACAGCTACTACTACTCCTACTATAGCTACTACAACTACTACAATTACTTCTCCAACTTCTACTACTATTCCAACTACTACTATAGCTACTACTACCGCCATTGCTGTTGCGACTACTACTGCTACAATGGCTACTACTGTTACTACTACAGTGGCTACTACTACTACTACAATGGCTACTACTACTAATGCTATTTCTGCTACCACTACTAATGCTGCGACTACTACTACTACTTATTATACTACAACTGTCCCTACTGCAACTTGCACCACTTAAACTTCTATCACTACTGCCAGTACTACTACTACAATTACTACTACTACTAGTACAACTGCTGCTACTACTACTACTAGAACTACCACTACTATAATTGCTACTTCGGCAACTACTACTACTGGGACTACTTCTTCTAATGCTATTACCACTGCTCCTTCTCCTACTACAACTATTACAACCACCATGACTACTAACTACTGCAGCAGTAGCAAATGTTGTAGCAATAGCAAATGTTGTAGCAATAGCAAATGTTGTAGCAGCAGTAGTAGTATTTATAGCAATAGCAAATGTTGTAGCAGTAGCAGCAGCAGCAGCAGTAGTAGTAGTGGTAGTAGCAGCAGTAGTAGTCATGGGAGTAGCAGGAGTAGTAGTTGTAGTAGAAGTCGCTGTAGCAGTAGTTGTAGCAGTAATAGTAGGTATAGAAGTTGTAGTAGTTGTATTAGTAGTAGTGCCAGTACTAGTAGTAGTAGTAATAGTAATAGCAGTAGCAGTAGTAGCTGTAGTAGCGGTCGTTGTAGTACCTGCAGTAGTATTTGTAGTAGCTGTAGTAGTTGTAGTAGTAGTAGGAGGAGGAGTAGTAATAAGAGTAGGAGTTGGAATTGGATTTGTAGTACTAGTACTAATAGTAGTAATAGTAGGAGAAGTAGTAGTACTAGTAGTAGTTGCCAGAGTAATAGTAGTAGAAGGAATAGTAGGAGTAGTTGTAGTAGTTGTTGTAATAGTACTAGAAGTAGTAGTAGTAGCCCTAGCCATAGTAATAGCAGTAGTAAAACCTGTAGTAGTGGCCGTCATATTCGCAGTAGTAGTTATAATAGCAGTATTTGTAATAGTAATTATAGCACGAATAGTATAAGTAGTAGCTAGAGTAATAGCAACAATAGTAGTAGTAGTAGTACGAGAAGTAGCAGTAGTAGAAGTAGTAGTAGTAGCAGTATCTATAATCATACTAGCAGAATTTGTAGTTGCAGCAGTAGTAGTAGTATCAGAAGTAGTAGCAGTAGCTATAACAGTAGTCGTAGTTGAAGTAGTAGTAGTAGCAGTAGTAGTCGTAGTTGTAGTAGTGGTAGTAGTTGTAGCAGTAGTAGTATAAGTAGCAGTAGAAGTAGTTATAGAAGTAGTGTAGTAACAACAATAATAGTAGGACGAGATATAGCAGCAGCCGTAGTTGTCGTTGTTGTCGGACTAGTAATAGTAGTTGTACAAGTATTTGTAGTAGCATACTAGTATTATAGTAATAGTAGAATTAGTAGTGGTAGTAGTAGTAGTAGTAGTAGCAGTAGCAGTGGCAGTAGTTGCAGTAGTAGCAGTTGCAGAAATAATAGTAGTAGCAGTTGCAGCAATAGCAATAGTAGCATTAGTCATGGAAGCAATAGTAGCAGTAGCCGTAATAGTGGCAATAGTGGTAGAAGTAGTAGCAGTAGTAGCCGTAATAGTAGCATTAGTAGTAGTAGCGGAAGTAGCAGCTATTGCAGTATCTGTAGCAGTAGTACAAGCTGTAGCAGTAGTTCTAGCAGTAGTGTTAGTTGTAGGAGGAGGGGGAGGAGTAGTAGTAGTAGTAGTAGTAATAGTAGGAGCAGTAGTGTTAGTTGTTACTACTACTACTTCTTCTCCTCCTCCTACTACTACTACTTCTCCAACTACTTCTACACCAATTTCTAGTTTTGCTACAAATACTACAATTTTTGATCCTACTACAGCTACTCGTACTCCAGCTGTCGCTGCTGTTGCTACTACAACTTCTACTACTACTGCTCCTAGTACTACTTCTACTACTATTACTACTACTATTACTACTACTAGTTTTACTACAACTATTCTTACAACAACTACTACTACCACTGCTACTACTACAACTACTGCTGCTACTACTACTACTACTGCAATTACTACTACTACTACAACAACTATGAATACTACTATTACTCTACTGCTTCTACTACTACTACTACTTCGAATATTAATACAAGTACTACTACTTCTACAACTACTGTTGCTGCTACTTCTACTACTACTACTACTTCTCCTACTCCTACTACCATTACTGTTACGACTACTACTACTACCAATACTACTATTCCTACTACTATTACTTCTACTAACACACCTGCTACTACTACTACTACTGTTGTTGCTACTATTACAATTATTACTTCGGGTACTATAACTACGACAACTATTGCTGCTGTTACTATTACAACTACTCCGACTACTACTGCTGTTATTACTATTACAACTACTACAACTACAAATATTACTACTACAACAACCACAAGAACTACTACAACTATGACTACCACTATTCCTACTAGTACTACTACTACTACTACTGCAGCTACTGCTACTATTCTTACTACCACTACTACTATGCTGCTACTACACCTACTCCAACTCCTACCGCTGCTACTACTCCTACTACTGCTACTATTACCACAACTACAACTACTACTGCTCCTACTACTACTACTCCTACAACTTGTACTACTAATTCTGCAACTACTACTGCAGCTACTACTACTGCTGCTACTCATACTACAACAACAATTACTAGTACTTCTACTACTAATACTTATACTATTACTACTACTGGTACTACGACTACTATTGCAAGTATTGCAACAACCGCTACTACAACTACTAGTATGACTACAATTACTACAACCACTACTACTATTGCTACTACAGATACATCTGGAACAACAACTACTACCACATATATTACTGGTGCTACTCCAGCTACTATTGTTACTACTGCAACAGACACTATTACAGCTGTTGCTACTGCTGCTGCTGTTGCTGCTACTACTACTGCTGCTGCTACTACTATGACTACTACAACTACTACTATTGCTACTACTACTTCAATAATTACTACAACTGCTACTACTATTACTACTACTGCTGCTGCTGCTACTGCTACTACTACTATAACTACAACTACCTCTACTATTACGGATACTACAACTACTCCTCCTCCTCCTACTGCTATTACTAGTACTGTAACTACTACTACTACTACTACTACTACTACTACTACTACTACTACTACTACTACTCCTCCTACTACTACTACTAGTACTACTACTACTCCTCCTACTACTACTACTACTACTACTACTACTACTACTACTACTACTACAACAACAACAACTACTACTACTACTACTACTCCTATCACTACCACTACTACTACTACTACTCCTCCTCCTCCTATTACTACTACTACTACTACTACCACTACTTCTATCACTATTGCAACTACTACTGCTTCTACTACTACTATTGTTATTAGTACTGCTGCTACTACTAATACAACTAATACTACTACTATTAAAACTACTATTGATACTACTACTTCAATTACTATCAATACTACTACTACTCCTACTATTATAATTACTACAATAACTACTATTACTGCTGCTACTACTACTACTACCACTACAACACCCAATCTTAAAACTACTACACATAGTAATACTATTGCAACTTCCATTGCTCCTACTGCAACTCTGACTCCTACCGCAACTCCTACTGGTACTACTACTACTACTACAAGTTCAACTACTACTAGGACTACTACTAATATTATTACTACTACTACTACTCTTACTGTCGTTATTGCTACTACTACAGCTACAACTACTACCATTGCTATTGCTGCCACTATTAGGACTACTACAACAATAACAACTACTACTACTGCAAAAACTATGACTCAAATTACTACTATAACTACTACTAAAACTATCACTGCGGCTGCTACTACTACTCCTCCTCCTACTACTACTACTACACCTACCACCAATACGACTACCTATGCTCCTACCGCTACTCCTACTACTTCTACAACTACTACTTCCCCTACTACTACTATTACTACTACTACTACTGCAATGACTACTACTATTGCTACAAATACAACTACTCCTACTACTATTAGTACAAAGATAACTCCTACTACTACTACTATTACCACAACTACTACTACTACAACAACAACAACTACTACTACTACTATTACTACTACTACTCCTCTTTCTACTACTACAACAGTAATGACAACTACTACTACTATTGTTGCTTGTGCGACAAGTACTACAATTGCTGCTCTACTACTACCACAACTCCTGCTACTACTTCTGCTACTACTACAATTACTAGTAGCACTATTCCTATTTCAAATGTGGTTGCTACTACTACTACTCCTGCTACTACTACTACACCGACCACCACTACTACTACCTATGCTCCTACTCCTACTCCTTCTCCTACCGCTACTCCTATTACTACTACTACTACTACAACAACTACTACTTCTCCTACTACTACTATTACTACTACTACTACTGTAATGACTACTACTATAGCTACAAATATAACTACTCCTACTACTATTTCTACAAAGATAACTCCTCCTACTACTACTATTAGCACAACAACTACTACTACTACAATAACAACAACAACAACTACTACTACTACTCCTATTACTACAACAGGAACAACTACTACTACTGCTATTGCTACTGGTGCAACAAGTACTACAACTGCTGCTACTACTTCTGCTACTACTGCAATTACAAGTAGTACTATTCCTATTTCAAATACCCCTACAACTACCACTACGACAACCCCTACAGCTACCCCTACTCCTACTACTACTACTACGACAACTACTACTATTGCTACTACAACTACTACTACTCCTACTGCTACTAATTTTAAAACTACTACTCCTCATACTATTACTCCTTTTAGTACTTTTACTACTTCTGCTATTGATACAACTCCTACTACTCCTACTACTGCTGCTACTGTTGCTACTGCTCCTACAACTAGTACTACTACAACAATTACAAATACTAGTACCATAGCAATAACGACTACTACTACTACTATAGCTACGCTGACTATTGTAGAAGCTGCTACTACTACTTCTATTACTACTAATAACAATAATTCTACAACTACTACTAGGACCACTACTACTGCAACTACTGCTTCTGCAACTATTCAAACTACAACAACTACTATGGCCACTACTACCACTACTACTTCCACTACTATTACTGTTGCTACTACTAATTCTACTGCTACTACTACTACACCAACTACTACTACATCTACGCTACTACCACTACTACTATTAGCACATCACTACTAGAACTACTACTATTAGCACTAATACTACGGCTACAACTACAACAGTTACTACTACCAATAGTACTACTACTACTACTACTATAGCTACAACTACTCCTTCTGCTGCTACTACTACTTTTACTACCACTACCACCACTACAATTGCTACTGCTACTACTAATACAACAACAACAACTACTACTCCTATTGCTTCTGCTACTACTGCTACTACTACTACAACTATAACTATCGCTACTTCTACAACTTCTACTATTACTACTGCTACTACTACTACTACTACAGGTACAACAACAATAATTACTACTACTACTACCACTACTATTCCTCCTCCTACTCCTACTACTACTATCACTACTACTAATAATACTACTACTAGTACTACGACTCCTAAACCAACTCCTACTCCTACTACTATTCCTACTACTCCTTCTGCCACTACTACTACAACTACAACTTATACTACCACTACCACCACCACTACTACTTATACTAATGCTGCTGTAGAAGCAACTACAATTATAGCTACTACTACTACTACTGTTGCTACTACTTCTAGCACTACTACTCTCCTTAATACTACTACTAGTCGTGCTAACACTTCTACTACTACTACTACGATTATGCCTACAACTTCTACTAGTACTACTACGATTATGGCTACTACTTCTACTAGTACTACTACTACTACCACTATTGGTACTTCTACTATTGTGACTACTACTACTACTACAACTACCACTGCCACCACTAATGATACTAGTACAACTGCTCCTACTTCCACACTACTAGCACAACTACTGCTACTAGTCCTACTATTACCCCAACAACTATAACAATTACTGCTACCAGTCCTACTACGACTACTGCTGCTACTGCTACCACACTACTATGAGAACTACTACTAAATACGACTACTCCTCCTCCTCCTACTACTACCTCTACTACAACTACCTCTTCTTCTACTGCAACTACTACTACTTCTAC
>RXID01022455.1:367-42719 GCA_005019695.1 Trichopus zeylanicus subsp. travancoricus
GCTACTACTACTACTATTGCCACTATTATTATTACTACTGCTGCTGCTACACTACTACTACAACTACTACTAATAGTACTACTACAACTACTAATACTACTTTTGCTGCAACTATTACTATCACTACTATTACAACTACTACAAGTACTACAACTACTTCTGATACTACTACTAGTACTACTATTACTATTACAACAACTATAACCACGACTACTCCTGCTACTACAACTACAAGTATTGCTACTAGTACTACTACTACTAATAGAATTACTACTCCTGCTACTACTACTATAAGGACAACTACTACTACTACTGTAAGAACAACTACTACTACAACTACTGCTACTAGTACTACTTCTACTGCTGTTGCTACTACTACAATAGCTACTACTACTACTACTACTGCTACTACAACTACTACAACTACTGCTCCTACTACTACAACTACTATTCCTGCTACTACTACAACTACTATTGCTGCTACTACTACAACAACTATTGCTACTGCTACTACTACAATAACTACTACTGCTACTGTTACTACACTACTAGTACAACAACAACAGCAACAACAAAAACTACTACTACTAGAACTATTTCTACTGCTATAACATCAACTACTACTACTACTACTACTTCCACAACTACTACTACAACTAGTACTATGACTACTACTTCCACAACAACTACTATTGCTACTACTAATTCTACTATAACTACTACTACTACTACTACTACTACGGTGATGACTACTACTGCCGCTACAACAATGGCTACTACTTTTGCCACTGCAGCTTCTACTACTACTACTATTACTACTATTGCTCCAACTACTATTACAACTACAATAGCAAATACTACTACAACTACTACTTCTACTATTGTTACTACGACTTCTCCAACAAGAATAATAACTACTTGTACAATTACTTCTTTGACTACTACTACCACTGCTACTACTAGTACTGCTACGGTTGCTACTACTACTACTACTACGGCTATTACTACAAGAACAACAACAACTACTACTACTACTACTACAACAACAACAACAACTTCAACTACAACTCCTACTACTGCTATTACAACTACTACTAGTATGACTACTACTTTTGCTACTTCTATTGCTACTCCTACTACTACTATTACCACAACAACTAGTACCCCTACTATTACTTCTACAACTATTATTGCTACACATGTTGCTATTTCAATCGCTACTCCTGCTTCTACTCCTACTACTACTACAACTACTCCGACAACAACAATAACTACTACTTCTCATACTACTACTCCTACTACAATTGCTACAGCTACTACTACTACTACAACTAATACTGCTACAACAACTACTACTACATCAACTAATTCAAATACTGCTGCTGCTATTGCTGCTACACCCACTACTACTAGTGCAACTACTACTACTACTACTACTATTACTACTCCTACTAGTACTTCTACTACTTCATCTGCTACAGCTACTACTTCTACTACTGCAAATACAACTACAACTCCTGCCGCAACTACTACAATGACTACTACTTCTACTACTACTGCTGCTGCTACACTACTACTAGAACAACTACTACCATTACTACTACTACTCGAACAACTACTACAGTTTCAACTACTAATAGTAATACTGCTACAACTACTACAACTACTCCTACTACAAGTGTTACAATTACTTCTTCTGCTACAACTACTACTATTGCTGTTACTACTACTAATGCTGCTGCTATTGCTAGTACTACTGTTACTCCGACTACTACTGCTGCTACTACTACTACTATTACTACTACTACTACTATGACATCTACTACTACTGCTACTACAATGACTACTCCAAGTACCACTCGTATTCCTATTCCTACTACTACTACTACTACAACAACTCCAACTCCTACTTCTACTATGATTACTACAACATCTATTTTTACAACTGCTAGTACTCGTACAACACTGCTACTACTGCTACTAGTACAGCTACTACTACCATTATTAGTACTGTTAGTATTATAATTATAGCCACTACTATTACAGTTGTTTCTACTACTTCCACTTTAGTTACTACTACTGCTACTACTACTAATACTACCACGCCTGATCTTGCTACTACTACTACTTATTTGACTCCTACTACTGCTACGACTACCCTGACTCCTACTACTGCTACTACTACTCTGATTCCAACTACTGCTACTACTACTCAGACCACTACTACAATTGCAACAACTATTGTTGTAGATGCTGCTTCTATTGTTGCTGTAGCTACTACTACTATTGCTACTGCTGCTACTATAAAAACAATAATAACTACTACTACGTTAACTTCTTCTACTACTACTCCAAATACTCCTACTACTACTACTACAACAATAACAACAACTACTACTATAAGTAATACTACTACTACTACTACTACCACTACGACCACCACCACCACTACTACTCTTGCTAAAACTACTCCTACTACTTCCACTACTACTATTAATTCTACTACTGCTACTACTACTACTACAACAACAACTACTACCACAACTACAACCATAACTACTACTATTACAACTACTACTACTCCTACTCCAACTCCTGCTCCAAATTCTACTAATACTACTACTACCACTACTACTTCTACTACTACTACTGCTACTACTACTATTGTTGCTTCTACTACTACTACTACTACTACAACTACTCCCATTACTAGTACAACTACTATAACTATTGCTACAATAATAACTACTAATTCTATTGCTAATGCTACCACTATTGCTACAACTACTACCACTACTGCTACAACTACTACCACTACTGCTACTTCTACAACTACTACTATAACTACTACTATTGGTTCTTCTACTGTTACTACTATTACAATTAGTACTATTACTACTGCTACTACTTCTACTACTACTCCCATCACTACTGCTACTACTACTAGTACAACAACTACAACTACTGTTACCACTACTACTACTACTACTACTACTACTACTACTACTTCAACTACCACTACTACTACTATTACCTCTAGTAGCACTACTACTACGGCCACTACTACTACTACAACTACAACTGCTACTTCTACTACTCCTACTCCAACTCTTAATCCTACTACTACCACTACTACAACAACAAAAACTACTACTAATACTACTCCAACTACAATACTGCCACTACTGGTACTACTGCTGCTACTCCAACTACTACAACTCCTATTTCTACTACTAATGCTACTATTATTGTTGCTGCTACAGCTTGCTACTACTCTGACTAGCACTATTACTACTACTAGAACTACTAGTACTAGTATTACTTCTCCTTCTCCTACTGCTACTACTATTATTACTACAACTACTGCTACTTCTACTGCTATTGCTACCGCTACAACGACAATAACAACTACTACCTCTACTAGTACAATTGTTACTTCTACTATTGCTACTTCTCCTACTACTACTGCTGTTACTATATTTGGGACTACTACAACTGCAACTACTACTACAACGTTGACTGCTACTACTACCACTGCTACAACTACTACTGTAACTACTACTACTGCAACTACTAGTACTACTACTCCTACTACTACTACTTTTGCTTCTTCTACTTCAACTACTGCTCCTACAACTGCTTCAACTACTACTACAGCTATTACTGCTACTTTTACAACTACAACTACAACTGCTGCTGCTACTACTGCTACAACTTCCACTTCTGCTACTACTTTTGCACTTGCTATGACTACTACTACTACTGCTACTACTACTATAACTTCTACACCTTTTTCTACTGCTACTACCACTACTACTACCACTAATATTGCTACGGTTACCACCACCACTACTACCACTACTACTACCACTACTAAAGCTACCACCACTACTACTATGACAGCTGCTATTACTACTACTACTAAACTAATACTACTACTGCTACTACTATCACTATTACTTCTGCTACTGCTTCTACTACTACTAGCACAACTACTGCAACTGCTACTCCTACTCCTACTGCTGCTGCTATTACTACTACCACTAATGTTGTAGCCACTACTGCTATTGCTGCAACTACAACTGCTAGTACCACTCCAACTACCACTACTGCTACTGCTACTACTATGCTTGCTGCTGTTGTTGTTACTCTGCTACTAGTACTCTATTACTATCACCACTACTACTACTACTATTGTTGCCGCTACTAGTCCTACTGCTACTCCTACTACAAGTACTACTATTACTACTAAACTATGACTAATACTGCTACAGCTACTACTACTTCTCGTATTACTACCTCTGCTACTAATACAACAACAACAACTACTACTACTATTGATAGTGCAACTATTACAACTTCTGCAAATAGTTCTACTACTACCACTACTACTTCTACTGATGCTACAATGAGTATTACTGCTACTGTTACCACTACTCATTCTTCTTCTTTTGCTACAACATTACTACCACTAGTACTACTGCTGCTACTGCTATAACTACTACAACTGCTACTACTGCCACTTCAGCTACAGTGCCTACTACTACTATGATTGCCACCACTACTACGACTGCTACTTTTGCTACCAATGCTTCTGCTAATACTACTAAAACTGCTGCTACTACAATAACTATTGCTACTTCTGCCACTAATGCTACTAGTACTATTACTGCTATAACTTCTATAGTTGCTACCAATACTACAACTACTACTACCACTACTGCTAATACTACTATTACTACTACTACTACTACTACTATTGCTACTACAACTACTGCTGCAACTACTGCTGCTACAACTACTACAACCACTACTACTACTACAGTTGCTGCAACAATTGCTACAACTACTACAGTTGCTGCTATAATTGCTACTACTACTACTATTGCTGCTGCTAGTACTACGACTACTACAACAACTATTAATACTACCACCGCTACTACTACTACTGCTGCTACTACTACTACTTCTCTTGCTATAACTATTGCAGCAACTACTACTGCTACTCCAACTAATACTACAAATACTACTACTACTTCCACTTGAAGTTCTATTACTACTACTGCTGCTACTTCTACTGCTACTACTGCTACGACTGGTACTACTACTACTACTGCTACTATAGTTACCATTGCTACTATGGCTACCACTTCTTTGATAGCCACTATGACAACTACTGCTACAATAACTACTATTGCCCCTATTACTTTTACAACTACTGCTACTACTGCTACTATTACTATAACAACAACAATAATAATAATTACTACTACTCTTGCTACTACTGCCACTACTGCCACTACAAATTTGACTCCCACTAAAATTACTGCTGCTACTACTACTACTTCAACTACTACTATTACTACAGCTAATATTGCTACAAGAACAACTACTACTACTATAACGACTACTACCACTACTTCAACTACTACTATTACTACAACTGCTATTGCTACAAGAACAACTACTACTGCTATAACGACTACTACCACTACTCCTAAAGCTACTTCTGCTATAGCTATAGTTACAGCAATTACTACTAGTGCTACTACTACGACAACTACTACTCCTGCTATTACTACAACTCCTACTACTACTGCTGCTGCTACTACTACAATGACTACTACTACTATTACTACAGCTACTGCTACTACTACTACTACCTCCACTACTATAACTACTACTATAACTACTACACTACTACTACAACTACTTCTACTACTATTATGACTACTTCTACACTACTACTACTACCATTGCTCATACTGCTACTACTACTACTACTATACTACTACAGCTACTACTGCTAGTACTGCTAATACTATTGTTGCTACTACTATATTGCTACTAGTATAATTGCTTATAGTACTACTCCTTATATGACGCCAACTACTACTACTATTATGAATAGTACTACAACTACTACTACAATTCCAAATAATACAACACTACTGGTACGACTAATGCTACTCCTACTACTACTGCTGTTGCTACCACTATTCGTACTCCAACTCCTGCTGCTACTACTACTACTACCACTACTGCTACTCTTACTACTCTTGCTACTGCTACTGCTACCACCACTCCAACTACTACTACTCCTAGTACCACTCCTACTCCAAGCCCTACCACTATTGCTGCTGCTGCCATGGCTACTAGTACTGATAATACTACTACTATCACTACTACTACTACCACCATGACAACTACTATTACTGCTGCTGTTGCTACTACATCTGCTACTGCTACTGCTACTTTTGCTACTGCTGCTACGGCTACTACTACTACTGATCCTGCTTCTCTTGCTACTACTGTTACTACTACTCCTACTGCTACAACATCTACTACTTCTACTGCTTCTGCTGCTCCTGCTACAACAGCTACTATGGCTCCTAGTACACCAACTACTACTAATAATACTATTATTACTTCTACTACTACTGCTCCTATTGCTACTACTACTGTAAGTAATGCTACTATTATTGCTACTACCTCCACTATGGCTACTACAATTGCTGCTACTACTTCTACTACAACTAGTACTGCTACTACTGCTGCTGCTACTACTACTACTACTACTACTACTACCACGGCTACTACTACTACTACTACTACTACTACGACTCATGCTACAACTGCCACAATTGCACTGATACTACTACTACTACTAATACTAGAACTACAACAACAACTACTACTACTATTAAAACTACTACTTCTACTACAACTACTTCTACTATGACTACTACTACGAGTATTGCTACTACTACTACTACTGCTGCTGCTGCTACAACAACTGCTACTACTGCTGCTACTGCTACAACAACCATTACTACTACCACTACTAATACTATTAGTACTACTACTACTACTACTACTCCTACAACTACGCCAATGACTACTACTACAACTACTCCTACAACTACTCTAACGACTACTACTACAACTACCTCTACCACTACTTCTCCTACTACAAGTATGACTTCTACTGCTACTAGTGCTTTTGCTTCTACTTCTACCACTACTACTACTACTATTACTAGAACAACTACTACTACTCTTACTACAACTAGTACTACTACTACTATTACTCCTACTCTAGCTCCTACTGCAACTACCACTCTTACTCCAAATCCTACAGTTATTACTACTACTAATACTACTGCTTCTCCTGCTTCAACTCCTTCTACAACTCCTACAACTGCTACTAGTACTAGTACTACTACTACTACTCCTACTACTACTACTACTCCAACTCCTATTACAACTCCTACTACTACTGCTGCTCCAACTCCTACAACAACAACTACTACTATTACTACTACTACTCACACTACAACTACTACTATTACTACTACTACTTCTACTACTACTACTACTAATAAAAATAGTACTCCTACTGCTACTACTACTCATGCTACTACTACAACTTCTGCTACTAAAATAACTTCTCCTACTACTACAGTTACGACTACTACTACGACTGCTACTAGTGCTACTATAACTACTCCTACTTCAACTGGTACTACAACAACTACTAATACAATGGCTACTGCTACATCTACAACTACTACTACTCCAATTGCTACCACAACTACGGCTACTACTGCTTCTACTAATAATGGTCCCACTACTACTACTATTCTTACTCCTACTTCTAATACAACTACTACTAATACTCCTGTTACTACCACTACTATTGCTACTACTACTCCTACTCCAACTCCCACTGCTACCACTACTACTGCTACTAATACTACTAGCGATACTGCAACTGCTACTACTCCTACTACCCCTCCTACTCCAACCCCAACTACTACTACTACTACTGCTGCTGCTACTAGTACAATAACAACAACTACTACTATTGCTACTATTTCTGCTACAACTACTGCTGCCACTACTATTTCGACTACTACTATTACTACCGCTGTCGCTGTTGCTGCTGTTGCATTATAGTTCATACTGCTGCTGCTATTACTACTACTATTACTACTGCTGCCACTAATATTCCTACCGCTACTACTTCTACTAATACTTCTGCTCCTACTGCTTCTACAACTACTACTACTGCTACTACTACTGCTACTGCTACTACTGCTAATACGGATCCTGCTGCTACTGTTACTACTACAACTGGTACTACTGATACAACCACTTCTACCATTGTTGCTACTATTGCTACTACTATTGCTACCACTACCACTACTACTACTACTAGTACTACTATTACTACAACTATCACTAGTGCTGCTGCTACTGCTACCACTGCGACTACTACTATACCTGCTACTATTACTACCATAATAACTACTACTGCTACAACTACTGCAACTACTGCTGTGGCTACTACTGCACAACACTACTACTACTACTGTTGCTGCTGCTACTTCTACTACAACAACAACAACTACTACCACTACTACTACTATGGTTGTTGTTGATACTACTACTACAACTCCTACTATTTCTCGTCATACTAAAACTACTGCTACTGTTGCTACTACTGCTTCTACTACTGCAACTACAACTACAACTACTGCTAATGCTACCACTACCGTTGTTGCTCCTACCGCTGTTAATTGTAATATTGCTACAACAACCAATACTACTATTGCTACTACTGCCGCTACCACAACAACCACTACTACTACAACTACTACTGCTACAACAACTACTTCTACTACTACCACTTTACTAGTTCTACTACTACTACGATTTACACTACAACCACAACTAGTACTCCTACTGTTGCTGCCGTTGCGGCTACTACTACAACTACCCCTACTAATACTACTACTACTGCAACTACTTGAACTACTTCTGCTATTACTATGCCTACTCCAACTCCTATGACTTCTACCACTCCTACTACTACTGCTAACCCTACTACCACTACTACTACTACAACAACAACAACAACAACAACAACTACTACTACTACTATTATTACCCACTACTACTACTACAACAACAACTACTACAACAACAACAACTACTACTTCTTCTACTACTAGTATACTACTACAACTACTATTATTACCACAACTACTAGTACAATAACAACAACTACAACTACTTCTTCTACTGCTAGTATCATTGCTACTACAACTCCTACTACTACTAGTACTACTCCTACTACTACTCCCACACGTACACCAACTCCTACTACTACTCCTACTACTTCTGCTACGTGTACACCAACTCCTCCTACTACTACTACTCCTCCTACACATACCACTTCTACTACTACTACAAAAACTACCGCTCCTACCCCAACTCCTACTACTATTATTGCTACTAATACTACTGCTACTACCACGACTACCACTACCACTACCACTACCACTACCACTAATACTACTACTACTACTACTACTATTACTACTACTTCTACTACTAGTACAATTGCTACTATTACTACTCCTACTACTGCTAGAAATTCCAACACCACTACTTCTATGACTATGAGTACTACTACTAATACTAACCTCCTACTACTTCTACTACTTCTTATACAACAACTTTTACTACTCCTTCTACTACTACTACGCTTGGCACTCCTACAACTTCTACGACTACTACTCCAACTACTACTACTACTAATACGACGACGACTACTACTACTATTGCTACTGCTACTACTATTTTGACTACTCTTACTGCAACTACAGCTCCTATTACTACTACTACTACTCGTACTAATACAACTACCCCAAACACTCCTACTCCTACTACTATTGCAACAGCAGCTACTGCTACTACTACTACTACTAGGACTACTACTACGTTACTAGTAGCACAACTGCTACTACTACTCCTCCTTCCACAACTTTTTCTAGTACTCCTATTATGAATACTACTACTACGACTACTTCTACAACTGCAGCTACTACTACTGCTGCTGCTACAACTACAATTACTACCACTAATACTACTGGTACTACTACTACAACTACTATAACCCCTACTACTTCCCCTACTCCAACTCAAACCACTTCTACTGCCACTACTACTATAGCTACTACTACTACTACTACTACTAGTACAATTGCTACAACTACTACTCCTACTACTATTGGTACCGCTGCAACTAATACTAACACAATAACAATAACTACTACTGCTACTACTATTACTATACTACTACTACTAATATTCCTACTACTAGTCCTACTACTGCTACTACTACTACTCGTATTACTCCTACAACTACCGCTACTACTTCTCCTACTATAACGCGTACTTCTACTAGTACTCCTACAACTACTACTACACCTACTCCAACTACTATGCCTAGTGCTACTCCTACTCCAACTCCAACTGCTACTACTGCTGCTACTACCACCACCACCACTACTACAACAATAACAACAACAACTACAAGTACTACTTCTACTTCTACTACTACTACTACTACTACTACTACTATTATTATTACTACTACTACTACTACTACTACTAGCACTACTACTACTACAACTACAACTACTACCACTACTTCAACTACTAGTACAATTGCTACTACTACTACTCTAACGACTATTACTACAATTACTAACACATCAACAACAACAACTATAGCTACTTCTACTCCTCCTCCTCCTCCTACTACTCCTAACACTCCTAAAACTTCTATGACAAGCTACTAATCCTAACACTCCTACAACTTCGACGACTAGCTACTAAACCTAGCACTCCTACAACTTCTACGACTACAACTCTTCCTCCTCCTCCTCCTCCTACTCCTACTACACTCCTACTACTACTACCACTACTACTACTACTACCTCTGCTACTATGACTACTACTACTACTTCTACTACTACTACAATTAAGACTACTTCTACTACTATTACTACTCTTACCACCACCACCACTACTTCTACTACTACTCATACTAATACTACCACTCCAAACACCCCTACTGGTACTACTACTACCACTACTACTACTACCACTACCGCTAATCCTAATCAAATTACTACAGCAACTACTACTACTATTTCTGCTGCAGCGACTAGTACAATAACTACTACTACTTCTACTACTACTCCTGCTACTACTACTACTACTACTACTACTACTACTACTACTACTACTACTACTACTATTTCTACTACAACAACTACTGCTGCTACTACTACACAATAGCTGCAACAACTACTACTTGTACTACGAGTACTCCTCCAACTGCTACTATTACTACTGCTACTCCAACTACTACTACAACAACAACAATTACTACTACTACTACTACTTCTACTTCTACTATTAGTACAAATGCTACTGGTACTAATGCATCAAGTACTACTACTACTATGAATACTTCTACTACATCTACTACAACTACAGATGTTGCTACCGCAACTCCTACTACTATTCCTACGCCTACTCCTACTACTGCTTCTACACCTACTGCTATTACTCCTACAACAACTGCTACTGCCACTAATACGCCAACTCCTACTGCTAATACTACTCCTTTAACTATTACTACCCATATGCCAACTACTACTACTCCTGCTATGACTCCTGCACCAACTCCTACTACTACAACTGCTACTACTTCTACAACTTTAAGTACAACTACTACAACTATTGCTACTACTACTACAAATACTACAACAACAATAACTACTAGTACTAACACTATTAAAAATAACAAAACTACTACTACACCTACAACTACAACTACTAATACTACTACTACTTCTACTACTACTCCTACTCCTACAATTACTCGTAATACTACTGCTTCTACTTCAACAACAACAACTACTAGTACAGCTATTACTAGTACTATTACTACTACTGTTGCTATAGCTACTACTACTGCTGCTGCTTCTATTGCTACTATTATTGCTATAACAACAACTACTACTACAACTATTGCTACTACTCCTGCAACTACTACTGCACTACTGCTACTACTAGTACTACTATTGCTACAACAACAACTACTACTCCTACTCCTACTCCTACTCCTACTACTACTCCTACTTCTGCTTGTACTCCTACACCTACTACTGCTACTACTACTACAACTACTATGACTACTACTGCAACTACCACACCTACTCCAACTCCTACTACTACTACTGCTACTACCACAACAAGAACAAGAACAACAACAACAACAACAACAACAACTACTACTACTGCTGTTGCTGCTACAACTACTATTACTACTACAATTGCTACGACTACTACAATTAAGCCTACACCTACTGCTACTACAACCCCTACAACTACTACTTCTACTACTACTATTACTCAGACAATTACTACTACTCCAAACACTCCTACTACTACTACTACTACTACTACTACTACTACAACTACTGCTACTACTACTACTATTACTACTACTACTCCTCCTACTACTACTACTAATACTACTACAACTACTACTACTCCTACACCTGCTACTAGTACTACAATGGCTACTACTACATTACTACTAGTATAACTGCTACTACTACTACTACTCATTCTGCTACTGCTACTACTATTGCAACTATTACTACTGCTGCTGCTGCTGCTACCAGCACAACAACTACTACTACTCCAGATACTATTTCTAGTACTGCTACTACTGCTACTACTACTTCTACTACTACTACTACTACGACTGCTACTACTACTGCTCCTACTACTGCTGCTTCTACTACTACAGCTAATCCTGCTTCTCTTGCTGCTACTACTTCTGCTATTCCGATAGCTAGAATAACTACTTGGACTTCTGCTCTTGCTACTACAACAACTACTACTGCTGCTGCTGTTTCTATTGCTATTATTGCTAGTACGGCTCAAGCTACTCCTACTGCCATTGTTGTGACTATTAGCACTATTATTGGTACAACTACTGCCACTGCTTCTACTATTGCTACTACTACTACTACTGCTACTACAGTTGCTACTGCTACTACTACAACTGCTACTACTGCTGCTGCTACAACAACTACTACTACCGCTACTATTACAACAACAACAACTACCACTACAACTCCTATTACTACTTCTACTACTACTATGATTTATACTACTACCACTAATACTACTACAATTGTTGCTACTATTGCTGCTACTACTGTTACTAATACTGCTACCACCACTACTATAACTGCTACTGCTACTACTACTATTACAACTACTACTACAACTACTACCACTACTACTGCTCCTCCTACTCCTCCTACTACTGCTACAACTACTACTAGTATTACTTGTAATACTTTTACTACTACTACCACCGTTACTATTACTACTACAACTACTACTACCACTTATGCTAATACTGCTCCAATTCCAACTCCTACTACTTCTATCTCTCCAACTACATCTAGTACCCCTACTGCAAGAACAATAACTACTACTACTACTAAAAGTACTACTACGAGAACTACTACTACTACTATTACTACAACTACAACAACAACTACTACTACCTCTACTACTTCAATTACTAATACAACTGCTACTATCACTACTCCTACTACTACTGATACAACTACTACTAATACTAACACTATTACCACTACTACTACTCCTAATCATACACGAACTTCTACTGCTACTCCTACTACTGCCCCTACTACTAAACCAATAGTTACTACAACAACAACAACAACTACTACTACTACTATTACGACAACCATTCCTACCCCAACTCCTACTGCTGCTATTGCTGCTACTACTACTGCTACTACCACAACTACTACTACAACTATGACAACTACGACTACTACTCCTGCAACTACTACTCCTACTACTACTACTACTATAATTTCTACTACTACTGCTATTACGACTACTCATTATGATTGTACTACTACTACTATTTGTAGTACAACTCCTACCACTTCAACAACTACAACCTCGACTACTACTCCTACTATAACTGCAACTAATACTACTATGACTCCCACTACTACTACCACAACTACTACTGCGCCAACTCTTATTGCTACTACTACACCTACTACTACTACCACTGTTACTACAACTACGACTAATACTAAGACTCCTACTCCAACTCCTACAGTTTCTATCATTCCTACTACTCTTACTACGCAACACTAGCTACTACTACTACTACTACTAAAACCACTACTACTACCACAACAACAACAACAACTACTATTACTAAAGCTACTACTGCTACTACTACTTCTTCTACTACTTCTATTACTAGTACAATTGCAACTACCATAGCTCCTACTACTACTAGTACTACTATTACTACTACAACAACTACTACTAAAAGTACTACTAAAACTACTACTACTACAACTACTACTTCTTCTACCACTTCAATTACTAGTACAATTGCTACTACCACTACTACTACACTACTACTACTACTACTACTATTAGTACAACTTTTATTGCAAATACAACTACTATCGCTACTAGTGCTACTGCTACTACTACTCCTACTACTTTTCCAACTACTACTATTACAGCTACTACCACCACTGCTACTACTACTACTACACCTTCTACTACTATTACTACTACTACTACTACTGCTGCTATTACTACTACTACTACTACTACTACTATAACTACTTCTGCTACTACTACTACCACTCTAACTCCTGCTGCTTCTATCACTCCTACTACTCTAACTACCCTACACAAACTACTACTACTACTGCTACTAAAACAACTACTGCTACAACAACAACAATTGGTACTACTATCACCAAAACTACTACTACCACTACTACTACTTCTTCTACTACATCGATTACTAGCATAACTGCTACTACCACTACTCCTACTACTATTGGTACAAATATTAATAATACTAACACTACTACTACTACTAATACTCCTTCTCTGACATGAACTAGTACTACTATCCCTACTCCTAATCCTATGGCTACTATAACTACTCCTACTACTACTACTACTGCAACTACCACTACTACTCCAACTCCTAATGCTACTACTACTACTACTTCTACAGCTACTACCATAACAACTACTACTACTATTACAACTACTACTCCTCCTCCTCCTACAACAACAACAACAACAATAACTACTACTACTACTACTATAATTGCTACTACTACTATTACCATAACTCCTACTGCGAGTATTACACCTATTACAACTACTACTACCGCTACTACTACTTCTACTACTGCAACTCCTTCCAATCCATTAGCTACAACCCCGACTTCTAATCCTAGTACAAATCTTGTGAATACTTTGACTACTCCAACCGCTATACTCCTACAACTACTACTCCAACTCCTACTGCTACTACTACACCTACTACTAGTACTACCACCACAACTACTAATAGTACTGCTAGTACTACAACAATAATAAAAACTATACTACTACTACTACTACAATGACTACTCCTACTAAAATAACTCCTACTACTTCTGCTAGTATTATGACATTACTACTACTTCTACTACTACTACTACTACTTCCACCACTACCACGACTACAACCACTACTACCGCTCCTATGAACAACTACTACTTCTATTACTACAATTATTACAATTACTATTGCTAATACTATGACTAATACTACTACTATCGCTACTATTTCTGCAACTAATTCAACTACTACTACCGTTGCTGCTTCTTCTACTGCAACAATAACAATAACAACAACTATTGCTGTTACTATGATTACAACAACAACTACTACTACTACTACTATTACAATTATTACTACAACTACTATGACTACTAATACTACAATAATACTACTGTTGCTACTACTGACACTACTACTACTATTTCTGCTACTAATACTCCTACTACTGTTGCAACCAATTCCGCTATTACTACTTATATTATAACTACTACCATTAGTACTATTTTAGTTATAACTACTGCTGCAATGACTACGGCTACTATCGCAACTCCCACTACTATTACTACTACTACAACTACTATTACTTCTACTGTAGCAACTACTACTACTACGGCTACTCCTGCTACTACTACTATAGCTACTACATCTACTACTATTACTGCAACTTCTATAGCTAATACAACAACTATCGCTACTGCTGCTACTGCTACTAACACTCCTACTACTTTTTCCAATACTACTACTACTGCTACCAATACTACTACTACTTCTACTTCCACTACTACTACTACTATAACTATTACTGCTGCTGCTGCTACCGCTGTTGCTACTATTATTGTTATTGCTGCAACAACTACTGCTACTCCTAGTACTACTATAGCTTCTACTCTACAGCCATTACTAATGCTATCACTTCCACTACTTCCACCACTAGTACTACAGGTACTACTTTTGCTGCTAGTACTATTGCCACTATTGCCACTACCACTATTACTACTCGTACTGCTACTACTACTATTTCTACTACTACTACTGCCACTACTACTACTTCTACTACTACTATTGCTATGACTACAAGCACTCCTACTGCTACTGCAACTACTCCTACTCTTACAACTAATACAACTACTCGTACTCTGACTACTAGTATTATTGTAATTGTAGGAGAAGTAGAAGTAGTATTAGTAGTAGTAGTAGAAGTAAATATAGAAGTAGTACTATTACTACTACAGTAGTTGTTGTAGTAGTAGTAGTAGTAGTAGTAGTAGTAGTAGTAGTAGTAGTAGTAGTAGTAGTAGTATCGGTTGCAGTAGTAGTAGAAGCAACAACAGCAGCAGTAGCAGCAGCAGTAGTAGTAGTAGTAAAAGTATCAACATCGATAGTTATAGTAGCAATAGTAATAAAAGTAGTAGCAGCAGTAAAACTAGTAGTAGTAGTAGCAGCTGTAGCTATAGTAGTATGAGAAGTAGTTAGAGTAGCAATAAGAGTAGTAGTTGTAGTAGTAGTAGTAGTAGTAGTAGTAGTAGGATAAGTAGCAGTTGTAGTAGTTGTGGTAGTAGTTGTAGTAGCAACAACAGTAGCATTAGCAACAGCAGTAGTAGCAGCAGCAGCAGTAGAAGTAGTAGTAGTACTAGTTATGATACTAGCAGTAGCAAAAGTTCTAGTAGTAGAAGTAGTAGCAGTAGTTGTAGTTGTAGCAGAGGTAGTAGTAGTAGTAGTTGCTATAGTTGTAGGAGTAGTAGTAGTAGTAGTAGTTGCAGTAGAAGTAGTTTTAGAAGTCATACTATTGGTAGCAATAGTAGCAATAGTAGTAGTAGTAGTAGTAGTACTAGTAGTAGTGGCAATAGGAGAAGTAGTAGTAGGAGCCGTGGCAGTAGTGGTAGTAGTAGTAGTATTAGTAGTTGAAGCAGGAGTATCTACAACAATAGTAGTAGTAGTAGTTGAAGCAGTAGCAGTTGTACCTGTAATAGTAGTAGTCATTGTAGTTGTAGTAGCAGTAGCTGTTGTAGAAGTAGCAGTTGTAGAAGTAGTAATTGTAGTAGTAATGGTAGTAGTTATTGTTGTAGACGCAGTAGTAGTCATAGCAGTAGTTGTATTAGTACTAGTAGTAATAGCAATAGTGGTTGTAGTAGCAATAGTTGTTGTAATAGTAGCAGTAGTCGGGGCAATAGTAAAAGTAGTAGTAGTTGTAGCTGTAGTAGTCGTAGTAGTAGTAGTAGCAGTAGTAGCAGTAGAAGTAGTATTAGTAGAAGCAGTACTAGTAGTAGCAGCAGTAGCAGTCGTAGTTAGTAGTAATATTGGTAGTAGTGGTAGAAGTCGTAGCCGTAGTACTAGTAATAGTAGTAGCAATAGTAGTAGTAGTTGCAGTAGTAGCAGTAGCATCAATAGTAGTAGTTGTTGTAGTAGTAGTAAAAGTAGTACTAGTATTAGCAGCAGTAGTAGTATTAGTTGTAGTGGTAGTAGTGTAGTAATAGTGATAGTAGTTGTAGTAGCAATCATAGTAGTAGTAGTAGCGGTAGTAGTTGTAGTAGTTGTAGAAGTTGCAGCAGCACTCGTAGCCGTGGTAGTAGTTGCAGCAGTAATCATAGCAGAGTAGTAGCAATAATAGTAGCAACAATAGTAATAGTAGCAGTAGTAGTAACAACATTAGCGGCAGCAACAACTGTAGTAGTACTAGTGGAAGTAGAAGTAGATGTAGTATTTGCAATAGTAATACTAGTAATAGTAGTAGGAGTAGTAGTAGTAGTAGTAGAAGAAGTAGTTGAAATAATAGTAATAGTATAAATTGTAGTAGTAGTAGTAATCATAGTAGTACTATTAGTAATAGTAATAGTTTTGGTAGGTGTATTGCGAGTAGGAGTAGCAACAGAAGTAGTAGCAATAGTAGTAACAGTAGTAGTAGTATTAGTCGTACCAGTAGTAGTAGTAGTACTAGCCGTAGAAGTAGTAGAATTAGTAATAGCAAAAGTAGTAGTACAACTGCTACAACTTCTACTGCAACTACCATAATGGCTACGAGTGCTGCTTCTACTTCTACCACTACAACTACTTCTTCTACTACTACTAAACTACTACTACTACTACTACACGGCTACTAGTAGTACTATTTCCAATACTACTACTAATGTTACTACTACTACTACTTCTACTTCTGCTACTACTACTGCTACTGCTATTACTACAACCACTACTACTCCTATTACTACCACTACAATCACTAGTACTACTATGACTACTACTACCACTACTACTACTTTCACTACTCCCACTACTACTACTACTACTACTACTTCCACTCCTATGACTAGTACAACTACTACTACTATTACTACAATTATTTCTATTACTACTACTACTACTACGACTAATACTACTACTACTACAACCATTGCTACTGCTACAACAACTACTACTTCCGTTGCTGCTTCTACTAGCACAACTACTGCCATAACTATTACAACAACTACTGTTGCTACTACGATAACTATTGCAACTACTATTGTTGCTACTATGATAAGTAGAACTACTCTACTGCTACTGTTGATACTACTACTAATTTTGTTACTACTACCACTACTATTGTTGCTGCTCGTTCCGCCATTACTACTACTACAACAACTATTATTACTAACACTACTTCTACTATAACTACTGCTACTGCTGTTGCTACTAGTACAACAACTACTACTACTACTACCATTGCTATTACTACTACTTCTACTACAAATACTACCACTACTGCTGCGGCTACAACTGCTACTACCACAGCTACTACTACTACTGCTGCTGCTGCTATTAGTACAGCTGCTACTAGTTTCACTATTAATGCTACTACTGCTACTTCTAGTACAATTACTAGTTCTGCTACTTGTACTAGTTCTGCTACTACTACTACTTCTGCTACAACTACAGCTACTACTATTTCTACTACAACTACTACTACCTTAGTACTAGTACAACTACTACTAATTCTACTATTAATGCTACTACTGCTACTGCTATTATCGATACTACAACTACTACTTCTGCTAGCACTACAACTATTGCTATTATGACTTCTATTACTATTGCTACTACTACTAATACTATTACTACTGCTACAACTGCTAGTACTACTACTACTACAACAAATACTACTACTACTACTTGTACTACTCCTACAGCTACTGCTACTACTATTACTACTACTGCTGCTGTTACTACTGCAATTGCTGCTACCACTCCTACTTATATTACTACTACTATAGCTACTACTACTACTACTGATAGAATTAGTGCTACTACAACTTCTACTACTACTACAGCTACTACTACTCCTTCTACAGCTGCTACTGGCACTTCAACTATTACTACAACTAGTGCTACTAATACTACTGCTACAGCTGCTACCACTAATACTATCACTACTAGTATAGCTACTACTTCTACTATTGCAACTGCTACTACTATTTCTATTACTATTTCTACTACTGCTTCAACTGCTACTGCTACTTTTACTTCTGCTACTACTACCACTATTTCTATTACTATGACAACTAGTACTAGCACTACTGTGACGACTACTACGACAACAATAATAACTACTACTACTTGACCTACAAGAACAACCACTACAACTTCTCCTAGTACTACTACCACTACTGGTACTAGTATTGCTACAACTGCTATTACTGCTCCTACTAATAAGACTACTACTATGACTTCTACAACTGCTACTGCTGCTATGGCTACCTCTGTTGATACTACTACTACTACAATTACTACTACTCATACTACTACTTGTCAAACTACTAATACTGCTACTACCACGACTACTATTATTGCCGCTATTGCTACTACTACTACTCTCGCTACTACTGCTAGTACTTCTACTATTGCTACTACTACTACTACAACAACTGCTACTACAACTACTACTGCAACTACTACTACTACTACTACTTCTACTACAACTACTGCTACTGCTACTGCTACTACAACTGCTACTATAACTGCAGCTACTACTACTCTACAGCTACTAAGATTAAAGCTACTACTAGTTCTACTATTAATGCTACTACTGCTACTTCTGCTACTACCACTACTTCTACTATTACTTATTTTGCAACGACTACTACTTCTGCTATAACTATTGCTGCTACTACTGCTACTACAACTATTACTACAACTGCTACTCCAATTCTTACTATAACTACTACTACTACAACTACTACTAGTTCTACTATTAATGCTATTACTGCTACTACTATTGCTGATAGTACTTGTACGACTACTTCTGCTACAACTACAATTATTGCTATTTCGACTTCTATTACAACAACAACTACTAATACTACTTATGGAACTAGTACAACTACTACTACTGCCTTTACTGGTACAACTTGAGCAACAACTACTACTGCTCTTTCTCCTGCTACTACTACTATTGCTACTTCTACTACTACTACTAAAACTGCGACTACTACTACTACTATAGCTGCGACTACTGCTGTTACTTCTACTACTAGTACCACTACCACTACAACCACTGGAGATACTCCTGTGATGATTGCTATTGCTCCTGCTACTACAGCCACTACAATTGTCCTAGCTCTGACTACTACTAATACTACGACAACTACTACTACTACTGCGGCCACTACTACTACAACTACCACAACTACTACTACTACTTCTACAACTACTAATACTACTGCTGCTGCTACTAATCCAGCTTCTACAACTACTGCTCATACTACAACAGCTACTACAACTACAATTGCTACTACTATGGCAACTGTTACTACTATTGCTAATATTGCTACAATTACTATAGCTAGTACAACAACAACAAGAACAACAACAATGACTACTATTGCTACTGCAGCTGTTGTTGCTATTGCTATTATTGATGCTACAATTACAGCAACCATTACTACTACTGCTACTACTATTACTATAGCTACTTTATCTACGGCTACTTCTGCTACTACTACTGCCACTTCTACTACTGCTACTGCTACTATTAGAACAACTAATTTTGCCACTACTTCTGCAACTACTACTGCTTCTATTACTACTACTGCTGCTATTGACACTACTACTACTACTACAACCACTACCACTACTGCTACTACTACTACTACTACTACTACTACTTATTGTACTACTATTACTAAACTACTACTTCTTCTGCTACTACTACTACTGCTGCTACTACTTCTGTTTTTGCTACTACAGCTACTATTGCTACTACTACAACGATTACTACAACTACTACTGCTACTACCACTATAGCTCTGCTACTACTGCTAGAACTGCTACAACTACTATCAGTACTAATCCTACTTCTAGTATTACTATAACTATTGCTATGACTCCTGCAACTACTGCTACTACTGCTATTGCTGCTGCCGCTACCACTGCTACTGTTGCTGCTGCTACAACTGCTACTATTGCCACTACTGCTACTACTACTACTACTACTTCTACTACTACTACTACTCTTATTACTACTACAACTATGGCTACTACTACTGCTACTATTGCTACTTCTGTTACTACAGTTACTACTACTACTTCGACAACCGCTTCTTCTTCTACTACTACTACTACTACGGCTATTGCTGCGACTGCTACAACAATTGCTACTACTACTACTACTTCTTATTCTTTCTATTACTACTTCTACTACTACAACTACAGCTACTACTGCTACTGCGAGTACTACTACTGCACCTATTATTGTTTCTCCTACTACAATTGCTACTACTACGACTGCTACTACTACTATTGCTTCTACTACGACTGCTACCACTGCTACTACGATATCTACTTCTGCAACTACTACGACTACTACCACTATGATAACTACTACTGCGGCTACTACTTCTACTACTACTACAACTACTGCAACTATAACTTTTGCTACTAAAGCCACAACTATGACTACTACTACAACCACCACTTCAACGATGACTACTATGGCAATTACATGCACTACTACTACTGCTGCTACTACTAGTACTACTACTACAACTAGTTTTGCTACAACTACTATTACTACTACAAATAGTCCTGTTGCTACTACAACTACTACTACTTCTACTACTACTGCTACTACTAGTAGATTAAACAACAACAACAAATACTACTACTACAACTAGTACAACTACTATTACTACTACTACGGCTACTACTACTACAATGACTACTACTACTACTACAATTGCTATTGTTACTGCTACTACTGCTTCTACTTCAACTATGACAATTACTACTGCACTACTCCTACTACTACTATAGCTACAACTACACCTATTTCTGCTAGTACTACCACTACTACTACTACCACCACTATCGCTATTGCTACTACTACTACTGCTACTATTGCTAATTTGGCTACTACTACCATAGCGATTACTACTCAATAGATACTACAACTTCTACTCTTAATACAACAACTACTACAACAACTATTGCTACTAAAATGGCTACTACTACAACTACAACTACTACGAGTACTCTTACTACTACTTCTGCTACTACTGCTACTGCGACTACTATTACTACCACTGCTACGTTTGCTACTACAATTACTGCTACTACTACTACTACAACAACAATAACAACTACTGCTACTGCTAATACCACAACTACTACTACTACTGCTACCACCACTACTATTGTTACAACTGCTATTACTACTACTACTACATTCGTACTACTAGTACTACTGCTACTACTACTACTGCTGCTGCGGTAGCTGCTACCATAGCAACTGATCCAACAACAACTACTGCCACTGGTACTTTTCCTTCTACTGCCACTCCTACTGCTACTACTAATACTAATACTTCTGCTACAATAGCTACTACTGCGATAACTGTTACTAATGCTGCTTCAACTACTACTACTACCACTACAAATAGTTTTGCTACTAATACTACTACCACTACTACTAGTTCCGCTGCTAATACTACTACTACAACAACTACAAACCACTACCACAACTACTGCTACTACTCCTACTATGACAGCTACTTCTGGTACTCCTACCACTACTGCTACTACAACTTCTACTACTAGAACTGCCACTACTACTACTTCTGCTACTACAGCATTTGCTACTACTAATACCACTACTACTTCTAATATTGCTACTTCTATGACTACTACTACAACTACTACTCTTACTATTATTACTACAACAACTACTACTACGACTACTACTACTACTACGACTACTACTACTACTACTACTACAACAACAAATACGACTACTACTTCTACTACTACTGCTTCAGCTACTGCTACTAAAATTACTACTACTATTGCTACAACTACTACAATTATTGCTGCTACTCCAACTTCTACTACTACCACTACAGCTGCTACTACTACTACTACTTCTAGTACTACTACTACTGCTACGACTAGTGCTACTACAACTGCTTGGACTACTACTACGGCTGTACTAATTATGCTATAGCTGCTACTGCTACTTCTACTATTACAGCGACTACTTCTACAACTGCTTCTACTATTTTGGCTACTTCTACTACTACAACTACTACGATAATTTTTACTACTACTGCTACTACTAATACTACAACTGCAACTACTACGACAACAACTACTACAACTTCTCCAACATTAACAACTACCAGTACTTCTCGTACGACCGCTACTGTTGTGAATATGACTATTGCTACAACTACTACTACTACTACTAAGACTACTACCACTACTTCTCCTACAATAGCTACTATTGCTAGTATGACTACTGCTACAACTACTGCTACTACTGCTACTGTTGCTACTTCTGCTACAACTAATTCCGCTACAACTAATTCTGCTACTACTACAGCTACTACTGCTACTATAGCTACTACCACTGTTACTACTACTGCTCCAACTACTACTGCTATCGCTTCCACTAGTACATCTCATACTACCACTACTTCTACTACTACTGCTGCTGCTGCTGCTGCTGCTGTTGCAGCTGCTGCTACTACTACTACTACTATTACGGCTACTGCTACTACTGCTAATCCTACTACTACGACTTCTACTATGCAAGGTTCTACTACTTCAACTACTACTACTACTACACCTAATACTACTATTGTTGCTACCACTACTTCTACTACAACTACTCCTATTACTACTACTACTGCTATTAGAATTTCTATTACTATTAGTACTACTGCTCCTGTTGTTACTACTAATACTTCCACTCCTACTACTACTACTACAACACCTAATACTACTTACCACTACTACTACTAAAACTGCTGCTACTACTACTACTGCTGCTGCTACTACTTCTCCTACTACTTTTACTACTGTTGCTACCACTACTACTACACTGTTGTTGCTGCTACTACAACTACAACTACTACTACTGCTACTTCTACTACTACTGCTACTGCTGCTACCACTGCAATTGCTGCTTTAACTTCCACTGCTATTAAAACTACTTCTACTACTGCTACTACTACTACGATAGCTGCTACTGCTAATACTATTACTACTAGTACTGCTACTACTGCTACTATTGCTACTACTACAACTACTACTATTAATACTACAGGTAAAACATGTACTACTGCTACAACAACTATGATAATAACAATAGCTACTACTGCTACTACTGCTGGTACTGCTTTTATTACAACTGTTGTTCCTGCTACAGCTACTAAGACTACTACTATGACTTCTACTACTGCTATTGCTGCTGCTCCAACTACTACTAATTCTACTGCCACTACTGGTACTTCTGCTACTACTGTTGCTATTACTACTGCGACTGTTGTTGTTGTTGCTGCTACTTCTAATGCCACTACTACTCATATTGTTGTTGCCGCTGCTACTACTGCTTCTACTACAATTGTTGCTACTACTACTACCAGTACACTACTACCGCTACTGATGCAACTACTTCTGCTACACCAACTAAAACTACTGCTATTCCATCTCCTATTGCTACTGCTATTATTATTATTATTATTATTATTATTATTACTACCACTACTACTACGTCTACGACCACTACTACTACTACTACTACTACTACAACTACTACTACTACTACTACTACAACAACTACAACTGCTACTACTACTACAAAAACTACTACGGCTACTACTGGTACTACCGCTACTACTGCTACTTCTGACACGACTACTACTATTACTGCTATTGCTGCTACTACTACTGCTACTACTGCTACTACTACAACTACTACTACTGCTACTATTGCTACTACAGCTACTACTACTACTACTACTACTACTATTGCGACTATTACCATCGCTACAACTCTAAACTACTACTATTACTACTACTGCTCCTACTGCTATTAGTACTGCTACTACTACTATAGTACAAATACTTCTACAACTATTACTGGTACTACTACAACTACGTCAACTTCTACTGTTGCTGCTACAGCAATACTACTACAACTATAATTACTTTTACTGCTACTATTGCTATGACTACTACTACCACTATTGCTAATACTGCTAATTCTACCACTAATACAACTACTCCAACTAGTACAACCACTACTACTACTACTGCAACCACTATCACTTCTACTACTACTATTATTTCTTTTAATACTACTACTACAACAATAACAACAATAACAACAACAACTGCTACTACTACAATGGCTACTATTGTCGCTATAGCTACTGCTACTATTACAACTACTACAATTGTTGCAACTGCAACTACTACTACTACTAGTCCTCTACTGCTATTAGTACTACTTCTACTACTACCACTACAACTACTACTGGTTCTACGATTGCTACTACTATTACTACTACTGCTACTACTATTGCTACCACTTCTGTTGCCACTACTACAGCTACAACTACGACTACTGCTACCACTACTGCTGCTACTACTACTACTACTACCGCCACTGCTACTGCTAATACTATGACAATTGCTACTCCTCCTACGACTACTATTACTTCTGAAACTACAACTACTACGACAACAACAAGAACACGTACTACTACTGCTACTGTTGCTGCTACTGCTACCCCTTCTACTACATCTACTACAATTCATGCTGCAGCTGCTGTTGCTATTGATGCTGCAGCTGCTGTTGCTATTGATGCTGCAGCTACTACTACTATTGCTGCTTCTATTACTACTACCGCTACTACAACTGCTAGCACTTCTATTACAACTATTACTGCTACTATTAGCACTGCTACTACTACTACTGCTACTACTACCACTTCTACTACTACTATTGTCGCTGCCACTATAACTATTACTATTGCTGCTGTTGCTGCTGATGCTGCTACTACTACTTCTGCTACTACTAACACTACTCGTACGGCTACTACTATTACTACTACTATTACTACTATGACTACTGCTACTACTACTATGACTACAACAAAAATAATTACTACTACTACAACAAGTACTACTGTTACTGATCCTTCTGGGATTTCTAATACTATTGCTACTGCTACTACCAATACTCCTACAATAACTGCTGCTGCTACTACTTCTACTAATGGCACTGTTCCTGCTACTACCACAACTGCTCCTACTGCTACTGCTACTACTATTGCTACGACTACAACAACAACCACTACTCCTCCTATTGTTGCTACTACTCCAGCTTCTACTACTACTCCTCATACTAGTACTGTTGCTACTAATAAAACTACTACCACTTTGGTAGCTGCTAGAACTACTGTTACTACTACTACTACTACAACTGCTGCTACTGCTACTGCTACCCCTCCAACTACTACTACAACTACTTGTACTACAATTGCTACTGCTACTACTACTCTACAACTACTACTGCTATTATCACAACTACTACTGCTACAGCCACTGCTACTTTTACTTCAACTACTTAAGTTACTTGTTTTGCTCCTACTACTGCCACTTCTACTACTACTACTGCTACTAAACAACAACAACAACTACTACTACTACAACTCGTACTACTACTGTTATTGCTACTACGGCTACTACTACTACAATGACTACTAGTACTACTATCACTGCTGCAGCTACTACTACTATTACTACTACAAATTCTCCTACTCCTAATACTACTACTACTACTACTACTACTACAATTGTTATTGTTACTGCTACTACTACTTCTACTTCAATTACGACCATTCTTACTGCACTACTGCTACTACTACTATAGCTACAACTACACCTATTTGTGCTACTACTACCACCACTATCACTATTGCTACTGCTACTACTACTGCTGCTGCTGCTGCTGCTGCTTTTGCTACTATTGCTACTTTGGCTACTACTACCATAGGATTACTGCTCAACAGATACTAGAACTGCTACTCGTAATACAACAACTACTACAACAACTATTGCTACTTAAATGGCTACTACTACGACTACTACTACTACTAGTACTCTTACTACTACTTCTGCTACTACTGCTACTGCGACTACTATTACTACCACTGCTACATTTGCTACTACTGTTACTGCTACAACAACTACTACTACTACAACTGCTAATACCACAACTACTACTACTACTGCTACCACCGCTACTATTGTTACTGCTAGCACTAATAATACCACCACTAATGCGACTACTACTTCTACCGCGACTGCTACTTCTACTACTACTACTACTATGACTACTACTGCTACAACTATCACTACTACTACTAATACTATTTCTCTAATCATAACAACTATTACTACTTCTACTACTGCTATTGATCCTACTACAACTACTATTGCTGCCACTACTACTATTATTATAACTTCCTCTACGGCTACTGCTACTATTACTACTACAACTACTACTAATGCTGCTGCGCCTACTGCTAGAACTACAACTGCTACTACTACTACTACTACATCTCGTAATACTAGTACTACTGCTACTACTACTACTATTGCTACTACTGCTACTACTGCTACTACTACTACCACTGATACTACTGCTACTGCTACTACTACTACTGCTGCAACAACTGCTACCGTTGCAACTGATCCAAGTACAACTACTGCCACTGGTTCTTTTCCTTCTACTGCCACTCCTACCACTACTACTAATACTAATACTTCTTCTACAATAGCTACTGCTGCCATTGCTACTATTGCGACAATGGTTACTATTGCTGCTACAACTACTACTCCTACCACTAAAAATAGTTTTGCTACTAATACTACTACCACTACAAATAGTTTTGCTACTAATACTGCAACCACTACTAACAGTACAGCTGCTAATACTACTACTACAACAACTACTAATGTTGTTATCACTACTATAATTACCACTACCACAACTACTGCTACTACTCCTACTATGACAGCTACTTCTGGTGCTCCTATCACTACTACTACTTCAACTTCTACTACTAGAACTGCCACTACTACTACTACTGCTACTACAGCTTCTACAACTACTGCTACCACTACTACTACTAATACTGCTACTTCTATGACTACTACTACAACTACTACTCTTACTATTATTACTACAACAACTACTACTATGACTACTACTACTACTACTACTGCTACTGCTACTACTACTACAACAAATACGACTACTACTTCTACTGCTACTGCTTCAGCTATTGCTACTATAAATACTACTACTATTGCTACAACTGCTACAATTATTGCTGCTACTCCAACTTCTACTACTACTACCACAGCTGCTGCTGCTACTACTACTTCTAGTACTACTACTACTGCTACAACTAGTGCTACTACAACTACTTCTACTACTACTACCACAGCTGCTGCTGCTACTACTACTTCTAGTACTGCTACTACTGCTACAACTAGTGCTACTACAACTACTTCCACTACTACTGCGGCTGCTACTAATTATGCTATAGCAGCTACTGCTACTTCAACTATTACAGCGACTACTTCTACTACTACAACTACTATGAGAATTTTTACTGCTACTGCTGCTACAAATACTACAACTATAACTACTACGACAACAACTACTACAACTACTCCTACAACAACAACTACCAGTACTTCTCCTACGACTGCTACTGTTGCGACTATGACTATTGGTACAACAACAACTACTACTAAGACTACTACCACTACTGCTACAGTAGCTAATCTTGCTAGTATGACTACTACTACAACTACTGCTACTGCTGCTGCTACAACTAATTCTTCTACTACTACAGCTACTACTGCAACTACTGCTACTACCACTACTACTACTACTACTCCTACTACTACTGCTACCGCTACCACTACTACATCTCATACTACCACTAATTCTACTACTACTACTACTACTACTACTACTACTACTACTACTACTATTACTGCTACTACTCCTACTACAATTACGGCTGCTGCTATACCCACTAATCCTACTACTACTACTTCTACTATGCAAGCTTCTACTACTACAACAACTACTACTACTACTACACCTAATACTACTATTGTTGCTACTACTACTATTGCTACTACTACTACTTCTACTACTACTACTCCTCCTACTACTACTGCTGCTATTAGTATTTCTATTACTATTAGTACTACTACTCCTGCTACTACTACCAATACTTCCACTCCTACTTCTACTACTACTACAACAACAACTAATACTACTACCACTACTACTACTAAAATTGCTGCTACTACTTCTACTACTGCTGCTACTACTTCTCCTACTACTACTACTACCATTGCTCCACTACTACTACAACACTGTTGTTGCTTCTACTACAACTACAACTACTACCACTGCTACTTCTACTACTGCTGCTGCTACCATAGCAACTACGGCTTTAACTTCCACTACTATCAAAACTACTGCTACTACTACTACTATGGCTGCTACCACTAATACTATTACTACTAGTACTGCTACTACTGCTACTATTGCTACTACTATTTCTACTACTGCTACTAGTACAACTACAACTATTAATACTACAACTAAAACAAGTAGTACTTCTACAACAACTATGATAATAACAATAACTACTACTATTGCTTCACCTACAATAAAAACTACCAACACCTCTCCCAGTATTGCCACTACTGCTGATACTGCTATTATTACAACTGTTGTTCCTGCTACTGCTACTAAGACTACTACTATGACTTCTACTACTGCTATTGTTGCTGCTCCAACTATTACTAATTCTACTGCCACTACTGCAACTTCTGCTACTACTATGCTACTACTACTACGGCTATTGTTGTTGTTGTTGCTGCTTCTAATGCCACTACTACACATATTGTTGTTGCCGCTGCTACTACTGCTTCTACTACAATTGTTGCTACTACTACCAGTACACTACTACCGCTACTAATGGGACTACTTCTGCTACACCAACTAAAACTACTGCTATTCCTTCTGCTATTACTACTACTACTACTACTACTACTACGTCTACGACCACTACTACAACTACTACTACTACTACTCCTCCTCCTCCTCCTCCTCCTCCTACTACTACGGCCTGCAACTATAACTACTACTGCTACTACTACTACTACGATTGCTACTACCATTTACTACTACAACCGCTACAACTACTACCACTACTACTACTACGACACCACTACCACAACTACTATTACAAGCAGTACAGCTACTACTACAACTACTACCATTATAACTACTAATACTACTACTACTACTACAATGACTACCTCTACTCCAACTGCTACTACTCCTCCTCCTCCTACTACTGCTTCTACTACTACTTCTACTACTATTACTCCTCTCACAACCGCTACTACTCCCACTAATGCTACTACTACTACTACTATTGCTACTACTACTACTTCTACCACTACTATTACAACTACTACTGCTACTACTACTACTACCTCTATTGCTTCTATTACTATGCTACTACTACTACAACTATGATGACAACTACTGCTACTACAACTACTCCTACTACTACTACTACTACTACTACAACTACTACTACAACTACTACTATTGGAACTACTCCTGTTACTCCTGCTACAATTACGACTACTTCTACTGCTACTACTACTCCAACTACTCCTACTATACTGCGTTTATTACTGCTACTACTATTACTATTACTACTACTACCACAACTACAACTACAACTACATCTACTACAACTAATACTACTACCACTACCATTACTACTAGTACCACTATTATTATTATTACTACTACTACTAGAGCTAATACTCCTGCTACTTCGATTACTGCCACAACTACAACTACTCCTATTACTACTAGTAGTACTAGTACTTCTACTACTACTACTACTACTTATATTACTACTACTACTAGTCCTTCTACTACTACTACTATTACTACTACTAGTTCCACTGCTACTACTACTACTATTACCACTACAACTTCTATTGCTACTACTATTGCTTCTACTACTTCTATCATTACTACTATTACTATTATTGCTACTGCAACAACTACAGCCACTCCTACTACTACTACAACACCTACAACTACTACTCATACTGCCAATGCAACTAGTGCTCCTACTACTATTATTACTATGACTATTACTACTACTGTCCCTGATATTACTAGTATTGCTACTACTAGTGCACCTGCTACTGCTACTGCTACTACTACTTATATTATTACTGCTACTACTTGGTCCTTTCGCTAGTCCTACTAAAAGTACTACTACTACTATTACTACCACTACTACTCATGCTCCTACGCCTACTCCTACGACTTCTATGACAACTACTACTGCTACTACTAATACTACAACTTCTACTAGTACCATTGCTAGTACAGCTACTACTGCTACTACTACCGCTACTACTGCTGCTGCTACTTCTGCTTTTGCTACTCCTACTACTACAACAAATACTACTACTACTACTACTACAACAACTTTGACTACCACTAATACTACAACTACTACGCCTACTCCTACTACTGCAATAACAACTACTACTACTATGACTCCTACAACTACTACTACAGCTGCTGCTACTACTACTTCTTCATCTACTACTACTAATACTACTACTACAACAACTATTACTACTACTACTACTCCTGTAGCAACTCCTTCATCAACTATTCCAACAACTACTCCTACTACAGCTACTTTGAGACCTATTCCTACTACTACTTCTACTAGTACAACAACTACCACTACTACTACTACTACTACTACTTCCACTATGAATACTAGTGCAACTACTACCTCTACTACTACTTCTACTACTACTACTATTACTACTTCTACAATTACTACTACAACTACTCCTACTACTACTATTGCTACTACTTCTAGTACTTTTGCTACTAGTACTACGATTAGTACTACTACTACTTCTACTACTACTATTATTACTGCTGGTACTACTACTACCGTCGCTACTACTATTACTACTGCTACAACTACTACTTCCACTACTAGTACTACTATTACTACTAGAGCTACTACTACAACTGCTTCTACTATAACTACCCCTACTGGTACTAGCACGATTACTATTACGGTTGTTGCTACTACTACTACTATTACTATTACTAGTCCTACTACTACTAATTCTATTGCTACACCTAGAACAAATCATACAATTACTACTACTGCTACAACCACTATTGCCGCTCCTACTACTACTGCTACTATTGCTACTTCAACTGCTACTCGTACTACTACACCTACTACTACTACTACTACAGCTTCCACTGGTGCTACTGCTTCTACTGCTACTCGTACGACTACTCCTACTACTACTACTACTGCTATCACCATAGATGTTGCCGCAACTCCCATTTCTACTACTTCTTTTGTTGTTGTTGCAACTCCTATTACTACTACTTCTTCTACCATTCATAAGCCTACCTCGATTTTTACTACAACTACAGTGATCACTATTACTACTGCAGCTACTACTACTACTACAGCAACAATAACCGCTACTACTACTATAACAACAACCACTACTACGACTACTGCTACAACTACTAGTACTACAACAACAACAACTACTTCTACTACTACTACAACTCCTACTACTATTACTACTACTACTACTATGAATACTACTACTACTGCTGCTACGCTTACTAATAGTACTACGACTACTTATACTATGACTACTACTACTGCTACAACAAATATTACTACTACTACTGTTATGACTACTACTACTACTACTGCTACTAATACTCCTTCAGCTACTTCTCCAACTACTACTGCTACTACTATTGCGTCTTCGACTACTACTCCTGCTACTACTACTATGGCTGCTACTACTGTTTCTATTGCAACTACTACTACTACTGCTACCACTACTACTTCTACTATTGCTCCAACTACCTCGATGCCACTACTACAACTACATCCATTAGGACTACTACTACTCCTACAACAATTACTTTCACTACTACCAATACTACTACTACTACTAGCTCTAATACTATAACTACTGCTAGTACTACTACAGTAGTACTACAACTACTACTGCTAGTACTGTTACGAATACAACGACTACTTGTATTACTACTACTGATACTATATCTACTACCACTACTACTACTGCAACTACTACTATTGCTGCACCAAACACTCCTACTACTACTACAACTACTACTGCTACTACTATGACCACTAGTTCAACTAAAACTCATACTACTACTACTCTACTACTACAACAATAACTACTACAACTACTACTACTTATACTACCACTAGGGCTACGACTACTACTGCTCCTACTGCTACTACTACTACTCCTATTACTACAAGTACTACTACTAGTAGTACCATTAGTGCTACTCCTAGTCCTATTACTACAGTTACTACTACTACTGCTGCTATGTCTATTGCTACAACCACTACTTGCACTATGACTAATACTACTACTTCTGCTACTACTTCTACTACTCCTACTACCAGTACTGCTACTAGTACTCTTGCTGCTACTACTCCTACTACTAGTACTGTTGCTACAACTACTACTACTGATACTACTACTACTACTGCTACAACTACTGCAACTACTAGCACTTCTTCTGCTACTATCACTATTGCTACTACCCCTGCTACTACTGCTGCTGCTGCTCCTACTAGTACTACTGCTGTGACTACTACAAAGGCTACTACAAGTATTGCTACTACTACTATTACTACTATTGCTGCAACTACTAGTAGTACATCTAGTACTACTGCCACAACCACTACCACTACTGCTACTACTACTACTGCTACTACTATTATCACTACTACTTCTATGACTGCTACAACTACTACATGTTCGACATCTCCTACGAATTCTACTACTACTACTACTACTATTGCGAATTCTACTACTAATACAACTATTGCTAATACTGCAACTACTACTACTACTACTACTACAGCCGCAACTAATACTACTACTATTACTTCTACTACTACTCCTACTGCTACTGTTGCTGATATTCCAACTACTTTAAATACTACTACTACTACTAATACTTCTATTATTTCTACAACTACAACTGCTACTACTACTTCTCAAACTACTACTAGTTCTGCTACTACTACTGCTACTACTCCTATTACTACTAATACTTCTATTACTACTACAACAATGACAACTGCCACTGCCACTACTTCTACCACTACAACTGGTACTACTGCTACCACTACTACTGGTACTACTGCTACCACTACTACCACTACTACTGGTATTACTGCTACTACTACTACCACTACTACGGCTACACTGCTACTACTACTACTTCTAGTACTGCTACTGCTACTTTGATTACTTCTACTACGATAACTAGTATTACTATCGCTACTGTGGATACTACTGCGTCTACTTCGACAACAGTTGCAGCTCCTGCTGCGACTACTACTACCGCTACTACTACTACTACTGTTACTAACACTACTGCTGCTGTAGCTACTACTAGTAGTACTACACCTACTACTTCCCCTACTACTACTAATACTGCTACTACTACTGTTGCTACTTCAACTGCTACTGCTACTACTACTACTACTCCTACTAGTACATCTACTTCTACTACAACTACTACAACTTCGAATACAATGACTGCTACTTTTGCCACTATTGCTACTACTACTACTACTACTACTAGTTCCAATGCTACTACTACTAGTACATCTACTTCTACTACAACTACTACAACTTCGAATACTATGACTGCTACTTTTGCCACTATTGCTACTACTACTATAAATACTTCTAATACTACATCTACTACAACTACTATTGCTGCTATTACTACTACTTTAACTACTACTATCACTACTACTACAATTGCTGCTACAACAAAACTGCTACTACTACTACTACCACTACTACTACTACTGCTACTACTAGTACTATTACTACTGCAGCTGCTACTAGTACTACTACTGCTGCTACTGCGGCTACTACAAGTACTACTGTTACTACTACTACTACTACTACTACTACAACTAATGCAACTACTTCTACTACTAGTACCACTGTTACTTTAATAACTGCTATTGCTAAAATGACTATTGCTACTGCTACTACTACCACTACTACTACTGCAGTTGCAACAAGTACTACTATTATTGCTACTACTGCTACTGTTACCACAATTACTACTGCTACTGATACAATTGCAGCTACTACTGCAACTACAACTGCTAGTACTACTTTTGCCACTACCACTATGATAACTACTGCTGCTACTACTAATATTACTACTGCTATCTCGACAACTACGGCTATTACTTTTATTTTTCCTACTGAGATTACCACTGCTACTACTTCTGCTACAACTGCTATAGCTACTACAAGAACTACTACTACGACAACTACTGCTACAACTACTACTATAGCTACTACTATTGCTACAATTGCTTGCACTAGTGCAACTGCTACTTCTGCTACTACTACTTCTTCTTCTACTACTACTACTACTACAACAACAACTGCTACTACTACTTCTACCACTACTACTTCCGCTACTACTACTACTACTAATACTACTACTTTTACTACTACTACTATTACTACTACCACTACTACTGCGACAACTAAAACTATCGCTACTAGTACTACTACTACTATTGTTGTTGCTGCTACTACTACTACTACTATGACTGCTACTTCTCCTATTACTACTACTACTGCTATTATACTACTTTTGTTTTTACTGCAACGACTACTACTACAACCACTGCTACTTCTACTATAATTCCAACCACTGCTACTACTGCTATAACCACAACTAATACTTATGCTACTATGAATATTGCTACTCCTACCAATACTACTGCTTCTGCTACTACTAATGCTACAAATAGTATTACAACTACTAATATTACTACTACTACTACTATTACAACCAGTTCCACTATAATTACTACTACAACTACTACTTTAACTATAATTACTGTAACTACTGCTATAACTGCTACATCTACTACTTCTACAACTACAACTACTGTGGCCACTACTCCTCCTGCTACTACGGCTACTTCAACTACTCCGGCTTCAACTACAAGTACTGCTTCTACTGCTCCTTCTACTAGTACTGTTACTACTACTACTGCTGCTACTACTACTACAACTATAACTACTACTACTACTAGTACTAAAACGGCAACTTCTACTACTACTACTACTACCACTACTACTATGTCAATTACTGCTACTGCTGCTGTTACTGCTACTGCGATTACTACTCTAACTATTTCTACTACTACACGTACTGTTTCAATTATTGCAGCTACTAAGGCTACTACTATGACTACTACCACTTCTACCGCTACAACTACTACTACTACGTCTGCTCCAACTACTACAACAACTACAGCTAATATTGCAACTGCTACTACTTCTGCCGCTACTCCTACTACTACTACTATTACTGCTACAGCTCCTACTACTACTACAAGTATAAATACTACTACCGCTACTACTTATGCTACTAACTACCACTACTACATCTACTACTATGACAACTTTCGCTACGACTGCTACTACTACAACTACTGCTATTTCTGCTACTACTATTGCTACTGCTACTAATACTGCTTCTACTGTTGCTACAACTACTACTACAACTGCTACTACTTCTGCTACTACTACTTCTACTATTACTACTACTATTCCTAGTTCGACTTCTACAATTACTGCTACTATAGCTACCACTACAACTATTACTACTACTACTGTTGCTGCTATTGCTGCTGCTTTTGCTATAACTGCTGCAACAACTATGACAACTACTACAGGTACTACTATTACTATTGCTAACACCGCTGCTACTGCTGCTACTACTACCACTCCAACTACTACTACTACTACTAATAATTCTACTACTACTGCCACTACTACTGCTACTACTACTACCGTGGCTACTACTACTACAACTACTTCTACTACTTCTACTACTTTTGCTACTACTACAACAACAACTACTACTGTTGCAAAGACTACTGCTACATCTGTTAATTCTTCTACCACTACTACTACTTCTACCACTACTGCTACAACTACTGCTACGAGTACTACTTTTTTGACTACTATTACAACTGCTACTGCAACTTCTACAACTATTATTGCTACCACTGGTGCTACTGCCACCAGGGCTACTACTAGCACTACTGCTACCACTAGCTTGACTGCTACTACTTCTACTACTACTATGACCATTACTACTACTACTACTACTTTTGCTGCCACTACTGCTACTTTAGCTGCTGTAGCTTCAACTACTACTACTACTTCTGCTATTACTGCTACAACTACCATTACTACTACTATAATACTGCAACTATGACTGCTACTACAACTACTACTACCACCACCACCACTTCCACTGCTAATACAACTGCTACTACTACTGCGACTATTGCTACTACTACTACTTCTCCTTCTACTACTACAGCTACTACAACTAGAACTACTACTCCTGCTACAATTCCTATGACTTTTCTTACTACTATCTTGCTACTACTAATATTACAGCTGCTACTCCAACTCCTACTACTACCACTACTACTACTACTGCAATACTACTACTACTATTACTTCAAATACTACTATAGCCACTATAGCTACAATCGTCACTGTTACTACTACTCCTTCCACTACTACTTCTTCCACTACTACTACTATGATTACTACTACTACTAATAGCTCAACAATAATAACTACAACTGCTACTGCTACAGCAAAAATGCCTTCTACTACTATTACTACTAGTACTACTACTACTACTCCTGCTAGTACTACTACTACCAGTTATATTACTACTACTACTAGTCCTGCTACTACTACTATTATTACTACTACTACTTCTACTGCTGCTACTACTACTATTACCACAACAACTTCTATTGCTACTACTACAGCTTCTACTACTTCTATCATTACTACTATAACTATTACTGCTACTGCAATAACTACAGCCACCCCTACTACTACTACAACAACTACTACAACAACTATTGCTACTACTCGTACTGCTAATGCAATTAGTGCTCCTGCTACTACTATTACTACGACTATTACTACTACTGTCCTTGATATTACTAGTATTGCTACTACTACTACTACTTCTATTATTACTGCTACTACTTGGTCCTATCCCTACGCCTACTAATAGTACCACTACAACCATTACTACAACTACTACTCATGCTCCTACTCCTACTCCTACGACTTCTACTACAACAATTACTACTACTATTACTACTACTACTTCTACTACAACTGCTATGGCTACTGCTTCTACTACTGCTGCTGCTAGTACAACTACTACTACTACAACTGCCACTATTGCTGCTGGTGCTACTACTGCTTCTGCTACTCGTACTACTACAACAAATACTACTACTACTACTACTACAACAACTTCGACTACTACTAATACTACAACTACTACTCCTACTCCTACTACTATAATAACAATTACTGCTACTACGACAGCTACAACTACAACTACAGCTGCTTCTACTACTACTTCTTCACCTACTACTACTAATACTACTACTACTACAACTACTACCACAACTACTACTACTCCTACTGCAATTCCTCCATCACCTATTCCAACTACTACTCCTACTGCCACTACTTCGACACCTATTCCTACTACTACTTCTACTACTACAACTTCTACCACAACTCCTACTACTACTACTACTTCCACTCCGACTACTAGTAACACTACTACCTCTACTACTACTTCAACTACTACTACTACTTCTACTATTACTACTACAACTACTCCTCCTACTACTACTACTACTACTTCTAGTACTTCTGCGACTAGTACTAGTATTAGTACTACTACTACTATTACTACTACTATTACTACTACTACTACTACTGCAACTGGTACTTTCACTACTACTACAACTACTACTTTCACTACTACTACTACAACTACTAGAGCTAGTACTACAGCTGCTTCTACTATAACTACTCCTATTGGTACTAGTACGACTGCTATTACGGCTGTTGCTACTACTACTACTACTACTATTACTAGTCCAACTACTACTACTTCTACTGCTACACCTACAACTACTCATATAATTACAACTACTGCTACAACTACAACTGCTGCTCCTACTACTACTACAGCTATTATCGCTACTTCAACTGCTACTCGTACTATTAATCCTACTACTACTACTACTACTACTACAGCTACCACTAGTACTACTGCTTCTACTCGTACGACTACTCCTACTACTACTACTACTGCTATCACCATAGTTGTTGCCACAACTCCCATTGCTACTACTTCTTTTGCTGTTGTTGCAACTCCTATTACTATTACTTCTTCTACTACTCGTAAGACTACCCCAACTTTTACTACTATTATTGCGATCACTATTACTACTACAGCTACTACTACTACTACAGCAACAATAACTGCTACCGCTGCTATCACAACAACCACTACTATGACTACTACTAGAACTACTACTACAACAACAACAACTACTACTTCTACTACTACTCTATTACTACTACTACTATGAATACTGCTGCTACTGCTGCTACTCTTACTGCTAGTACTACGACTACTTATACTATGACTACTACTACTACTACTACAAATATTACTACTACTGCTGCTACAACTACAACTACAGCTACTGCTACTAATACTGCTTCAGCTACTTCTGCAACTACTACTGCTACTATTATTGCTTCTTCTACTACTACTCCTACTACTACTACTATGGCTGCTACTACTGCTACTATTGCAACTACTACTACTACTGCTACTACTACTACTTCTGCTACTGCTCCAACTACCTCGATGCCATTACTACAACTACATCCATTTGGACTACTACTACTCCTACAACAACTACTCTTACTACTACTAATACTACTACTACTACTAGCTCTAACACTATAACTACTGCTACTACAACTACTACTGCTAGTACTATTACAAATTCAACCACTACTACTATTACTACTACTGATACAACATCTACTACCAGTACTACTACTGCAACTACTCCTTCTGTTGCACCAAAAACTCCTTCTAGTACTACTACAACTACAATTGCTACTACTGCTACTACTACTATGACCACTACTTCAACTAAAACTCCTACTACAGCTACTTCTACTACTACTACTACTACTACGTCTACTGCTACAACCACTACTCGTACTACGACTACTACTACTAATTTTGCTACTATTTCTACTACTCCTACTACTAGTACTGCTACTAGTACTCTTGCTGCTCCTACTCCTACTACTAATACTGCTACGACAACTACTACTGATACAACTACTACTACTGCTACAACTACTGCAACTACTACTACTTCTTCTACTACTATCACTATTGCTACTGCCCCTGCTACTACTGTTGCTGCTGCTCCTACTAGTACTACTGCTGTCACTACTACAAAGGCTACTACAAGTATTATTACTACTACTACTATTACTACTACTACTACTACTATTACTAGTACATCTAGTACTACTGCCACAACCACAACCACTACTGCTTCTATTATTACTGCTACTACTATTACCGCTACTACTTCTATGACTGCTGCAGCTACTACTTGTTCAACTTCTCCTACGACTACTACTACTACTACTACTGCTGCTGCTACTTCTACTACTAATACAACTTAAGCTAATACAGCAACTACAACTACTACTACTACTGCTGCTGCTACTGCTGCTGCTGCTACAACTGCAACTAATACTAATACTATTACTTCTACTACTGCTACTACTACTACTATTGTTGTTATTCCAACTACTTTAAACACTACTACTACTATAATACGTCTATTATTTCTGCGACTACAACTGCTACTACTACTTCTCCAACTACTACGAGTTCTGCTACTACTACTTCCACTACTCCTATTACTACTACAACAATGACAACTGCTACTGCCACTAGTTCTACTACTACAACTGGTTCTACTGCTACCACTACTACTATTACTACTGCTACTACTACCACTACTACGACTACACTGCTACAACTACTTCTTCTAGTACTGCTACTACTACTATGATTACTTCTACTACAACAACTAGTACTACTATCGCTACTGTGGATACTACTGTGTCTACTTCTACTATTGCTGCAGCTGCTGCTGTGACTACTACTACTACTAGTATTACTAACACTACTGCTGCTGCTCCTACTACTACTACTACTGCACCTACTACTTCCCCTACTACTACTATTACTAACACTACTGCTGTTGCTCCTACTACTTCCCCTACTACTACTAACACTACTGCTTCTGTTACTACTACTAGTACAACAACAACAACTACTACTACTACTACTTCCAATGCTACTACTACTAATACATCTGCTTCTACTACAACTTCGAATACTATGACTGCTACTTTTGCTACTATTGCCACTACTACTACTATAAATACTTCTAGTACTACATCTACTACTACTACTATTGTTGCTGCTGCTACTACTGTAACTACTACTATCACTGCTACTACAATTGATACTACAACAACAACAACAACA
>RXID01022459.1:0-17500 GCA_005019695.1 Trichopus zeylanicus subsp. travancoricus
TAAATAAAAGTAAGTAAAAAAGAATTAATTCTAATTCCCATATGATGAATAAAAAGTAAAAGGTCTCGAGAGGAAAATAGTCCTATTTGACCACTGTACATCACTAAAATAGGTAAATAGAATAATCACAAATTTCAAGTAATTGGCCAAGCCACTAAAGTAGCCAACGTAGTGATAAATCCCATTAGTAAAATAGGTCCTATGGAAAGTTCATCGATCCCCAGTCTCCAGTGAAAATCCAAAATATTTATACATTTATAATCCTTCCTCAATTGGATTAATGGATCGTCTAATTGGAAATGATAACAGAATCCATAGGTTGTTAGGAGGAGTTCCAGTAAGCTAATACACATGGTATACAAGCGAAACACCTTATTCCCTTTATAGGGGAGAAAAAAAATTGAAGAACCTACAAATACCGGCAAAACAACAATTATTGTTAACCAAGGAAAAGAACTTGTGATAAAGACAAGATACACTTTGAATAGAAAAACGTGTGCTCGGAATAATATATTTTATTGAGTATTGGTTTTTGTCAGTAAAAAGGAATCAAATGATTCAAGTGGAGTTTTTTTGTAGCGTATCAATAAGATAGACGCATGTTGTGAGTTGTTTCATGCCATAAATAAATGTGGACACTCAAAAAATCGGTAGGGCAAGCAGATTCACATCTCTTATAACCCGCACAGTCCTTAGTTCTTGGTGCAAAGGCAATTTGCTTAGGTTTACATCCATCCCAAGGTATCATTTCCAATACATCTGTGCGGCAGGCTCATACACATTGAGTACACCCTATATATGTAACATAAATTTTTACTGAATGCAACATTGGATCTATAAATTCAAGTTTTGAACATAAGAATTTTTGACCTGGTTCATAGTAACTGAATCATATATTTATATTATAGATTATAGATACCAGACGAAATGGTGATTTATCAAATTTTTGAATCCATATCTAAACAAAAAACTAAACTAAAGATAGATTAATATTTCTAACTCTGTTCATTTGAGAGCACCAATAAAACTTCTTAATCTGCGAACACGGTCATAGTGCATGCAAATTTCAATCCAAATTGGTCAAAAATCAATAGAAAAATAAATTCTAATGGATTTAGATTATAAATTAATAGAATTTGTTATAGTATAATTAATTCTAATTAATTATACTATAATTATACTATATAAATTCTACTATAATTATACTATATATATGTCTTTATTTATATGTATATGATTATTTTATATCTATTTTATTGTAATTAATTATTCAACAGATTCAATTGATTAATACGAGTTGATTTTCTATTACAATGGTTTGGCAAAAGAATAGCTAGCCCAATAGCTGCTTTAGCAGCTGCAATAGCTATAACAAAGATTGACAAAATGTCTCCTTTTAATTGGTGATTATCAAATAAATCAGAAAATGTTACAAGATTAATATTAACTAAATTTAGTATAAGTTCAAGACACATAAGTTCTCTAACCATGTTTCGACTTGTGATCAATCCATAAATATCAATCAAAAATAAATATACACTCACAAAAAATACATGTTTGAACATCATTGACTAATTCCTCATCAAATTTTGATATGAGCAAAAATTCAACTAGATTTCCATGACTAGAATAGAACAATTACAAAACAAAAGAAGGTATTAGCAATAGATTTAACCAAAAATCTTTCTATTTTTTTTTTGATTTAGAACTTTTCTTTTACTTTTAATTCTAAGTATTTTTACTGACGAGCCATAGTAATTGCACCTATTAAAGAAATTAGAAGAATTATCAAAATCAGTTCAAACAGAAGATAAAAATTGGTTGATAAATGAATCCCAATTTGTTGAACATTACTTATTAAGTCCTGTTCTATAATCTAGTTTGATCTTGTAGTCTAAATAATTTTGCACCATGATGTGTCTGGGATAGTAGTAATTAGTGGAAAAAAAATACTTGTAGGAATCACTTAAGTAACTCCATCTCCAATGGTCCAAAGATGGGAATCATTGGAATATTCTGAACTCTTCCTGAACATTATAGCAAATATGATTAAGACATTTATGGCTCCCACATAAATAAGGAGCTGCACAGCAGCTACAAAAGAGGAGTTTGATGGAATATAGAATAAGGATATACAGAAAAAGAATGCATCCCAATGAAAAAGCAGAAAAATGGGATTGGTAAGTAATACCACTCCCAAACCCCCTAATATAAGAACTAATCGTAGAAATTTTACAAGAACACCATGTATTGGTCCAAGTAAATCTGTTATGTATAATGTATAAAATAAGAGATAAAGATATTTCATGACCTTATGGAATGGTCCAGGAAAAAGGTTAGTCTATTTTTTTCTTGTATCATGTATATGATACATTCCTAATTTAAATTTTATCTTCATGTATTATGGATTAATGTAGATAAAATTATTGGACGAATCCTATCCTATTTTTTTTAGGTGAAAAGAAATAAGTAGTTCCAATATTCCAAATCATCACCAAAATCTATTTTGAGTTTAATTAAAGAATAATTCTCAACACCAAGTGGTTATAATTAGTATTTGTAGTTACTAACCAAACAAAACAAAAGAAGCTTGGATTTTTTTATATTAAAACAAAATTTTAGTAATTAGTAATCATTCTCAAATCAAGTGGTTTATCCTTGTCTATTTGGATTTGAGTTGAATTCAGAACTGTTTGAATTGTGTAATCTCCAATTACTGACATCGGTAACTGTCCCAAGGCAATTTGATTATAATTCAACTCGTGACGATCATAAGTAGAAAGTTCATATTCTTTAGTCATTGATAAATAGTTTGTTGGACAATACTCGACACAGTTACCACAAAATATATAGAACCCGAAATCAATACTATAATTAAGCAATTTTTTTTACTATTTTTTTCTAATTTCCAATCGACAATAGGTAGATCTATGGGACATACACGAACACATACTTCACAAATAATACATTTATCAAATTCAAAGTGAATTCGACCATGGAAATGCTCTGATGTGATCGATTTTTCATAAGGATATTGAATAGTTACAGGTAAACGATTTGTGTGGGATAAGGTAATTATCAAACTTTGACTAATGTAACTTGCAACTTGTACTGTTTGTTGACCGTAATCTATGAACCCAGTCACCATAGGGAACATATTGTATATCCATGAATAAATTGATGTTTCTTTTTCTTGTTTGAGAGAGGTTAGTAGAATATCGTTATTTTTTACTTATAGTGAAACAAGTTGTAAAGAAGTTGTCAATAAGAGATTACCAAGAGAGATAGGTAAAAGAAATTTCCATCCAAGATTTAATAGTTGGTCATTCTCATCCTAGGTAAAGTCCATCTTGTTGTGATAGAAATGAACAAAAGCAAATAAGCTTTAACTAATGTAATAAAGAAAGCAATTGGAATTCCAAAGACTGCAACCATTTTCTTTTTTACAAAAAGTTTAGGACGGAATATGTACAGAATAAATAAACTCCACCCTCCTAAGTAAAGGACTATTACAAATAGTGAAGAAACTAATAGATTTAGGTAAGAAGCAATGTAAAATAAACTGTATTTGATACCCAAATATTCAGTTTGATAACTTGCTACTAATTCGTCTTTTGCTTCTGGTAAATTAAAAGGTAATGTCTCACATTTTACTAGAGAAGAAATTAGGAAAACTATAAACCCTATGGGTTGATGCCATAGATTCCACCCCCCAAAACCGTATTTTTACTGTGCCTCAACTATATCAACTGTACTTAAACTGTTAGATAATCATAGTCGATAATAACATCACTGTTCGTATCACTATTCCAAAATCATACATGAGACCTCAACTTCATACGGCTCCTCCATTGTTACAACTAAATGTAAGGACCAGTATTATTAGCATCTTTGTAGGGAGATAGAAGAATAAAGATACATAACATAGTCCTAAATTAGACCAAAAGAATTCTATTTGCTAGGATAACAAAAAAGCACTTCCAAATTGATCTCATCCCTTAGAATTCTAATTTTTTCTTATGCAATAATAACCTAATATTTTAATAAAATACTCATTATATCAATTAAGGAATTAGATACTAGTTCATAAATCATGATAAGAATTCCATATGTATATGTATGGATGGAGGAAAAAAAAGAAATAAGGATCTTTTTTTTATTATTCATTTTTTTATTCTATCTATTATATTTTTTATTGTATTATTGTATGTGTTCCATTTCTTTTGTTCCTGTTTTCTCTCTAAGAACTCAAAATAAAAAGAAGCTACTCTAAAAAAAAAGGATTAATTCATTATTGCTAGTTATTTCTTTAATCACTGAGTAAGAGCATACTCTAGATCAGAATCGTGCAGGAGTACTGCCTGATCATTTCTACCAACTTAAAGCCTAGTTATGATTCATTTTATGTGGAAATACCTCTTTTTTGATTATCTCTATTACTAATCTTTTGTGTAATTTAGTGTTCCTAATCGTCCACTAATTTTTGATTGATCCCTGGTATGGTAATACATACAAGACAGTAGTAGAAACTTCTTGCGATTGATCTTTTGCACCCGCTTCAAGATATGATAACACTAATCTAATCAAAGAATCTCAATCTTGGGGTAAACGGTGTAAACTATTTATGTTTACTTTCACTTTATTCTTGTACATAGGGAATGAGATTTTGTCTTCTTACTGTGAATTTTTAGGCTATTTTGTTTCACTCATATAACTATCAGCTTTAACTCATTACCTCAAATGATAAATAAAAAGAGAATATCTATTCAATATATTTAAGGTCTTTTCTTTCATTTTTTTTTCCTTATTTCTAGTAGAGAGGGAAAAGCTCATGTTCAATGAATCGCACGTAGAGATATTGATAAGACACATAGAGTTAACGATTTTTCATAACTAATAGATTGAGCAGCAGCTAGTGGACCACTCGAAAAGGAATATTTATTATTTGATCCATATCTTGACATAAGAAGCCCAATAGACGCAATACTTGAAATAGCGATACATAGAAAAAACACCTATACTAAGATCAGCTAAAACAAGATGATACCCAAAAGGAATTACTAAATAATTTAGTAAAATTGATATGACTACTATAGATGGCCCAATACTAAACAATTGAATTTTCCCTCTAGATGGTAAGAGGTCCTCTTTAAAAAGTAGTTTGGTCCCATCCGCTAGAGCTTGAAGAATTCCCAATGGACTAGCATATTCTGGCCCAATACATTATTGTATGGCTGTGGAGATTTCTCTTTCTAACCACACAATTACCAGTATACCTATTATGATTCCTAATATAAGGGTCAAAATTGGGAGAAATAGCCATATGAATCCATAAACTTTTTTTAAGGATTCTAAAGAAAAATAATTGATAGATTAGACTTCTGTCGTATCAATTATCATTTCAATGATCAACTTCTCCCATAATGATATCTATACTACCTAGTATTATTATGATATCAGCCAATTTCATTCTTTTAACTAGTTGGGGAAGAATTTGCAAATTGATGAAACCGGGTGGACGAATTTTCCATCTCCAGGGAAAAAATACTATTATCTCCTATCAGATAAATTCCTAATTCTCCTTTTAGGGCTTCTACTCTCATATAAAGTTCTTGTTTTGACAATTCCAAATTGGGTGAAGGTTTTTTACTAATGAATCTATATGCAAAATGATTCCATTCAGAATTTCTTGTTCTATCAAAGCGTTGGACTTCCAAATTTTCATAGGGCCCCTCAGGAATCCGTTCTATAGCCTGTTGAATAATTTTTATGGATTTTTTCATTTCACCTATTTGTACTAAATAACGAGTTGATGAATCTCCCTCTTTTTGCCATTGGACTTCCCAATCGAATTCATTGTAACACTCATAATGATCAACTTTACGAAGATCCCATGGGATTCCAGAAGCTCTTACCATTGGTCCTGATAAGCCCCAATTTATTGCTTCCTCCCCACCAATAATGCCCACCTCTTCAACTCATTCTAAAAAAATGGGATTTTGCATAATAAGTTTTTTATATTCAGCAACTCCTCTTAGAAAATAATCACAAAAATCCAAACATTTATCTATCCAGCCAGGGGGTAGATCGGCAGTTACTCCTCTGATACAGAAATAATTATGCATCATTTGCATACCCGTAGTAGCTTCGAATAAATCATATAGCAATTCCCTCTCACTAAAAATATAGAAAAAGGGAGTCTGTGCACTGATATCTGCCATAAAAGGTCCAAGCCATAGTAAATGAGAAGCTATACGACTCAATTCTAGCATAATGACTCTTATATGGCTGGACCTTTTGGATACTTGAACATTTCCCAATTGTTCTGGTGCATTTACCATTATTGCCTCTGTGAACATGGTAGCTAAATAATCCCAACGAGTGACATAAGGTAGATATTGTATAATTGTTCGGTTTTCCACTATTTTTTCCATTCCTCTATGTAAATAGCCCAATATGGTTTCACAGTCAATAACATCTTCACCATTGAGAGTAAGATCAGTCGAAGAACACCATGCATTGATGGATGGTGAGGACCCATATTAACTATCATGAGACCCTTTCTTGTATCTTGTACAATCATATCTTTTCTTCCCCAATTCATTATTTCTTGAATTTATCAAGGTTCATTAAAGCAAATAACTAATATAAAAAATGCAAATGAATCTTGAAATTAATGAGTTGGGGCTCCCGAATATCCAACTACCTAATTAATCTCTTATAACGTACTCTATTTTTGTTTGACAAATAAGTCAGTAGTCGTTAACGTTTTCCCAGAATTTTTTGTAGACCTCTTTGCAACAAAAAATCTTTTTTGTGCAATTCTAAATGTGAAGTTAGTCTCTATATCTTATTGGTAAAACTGAATACTTGAAATTCAACAGATCCCTTGTTTTCCACTTTTTCTTCTTGTGGAATGACTGAGATGGATGAAGTTTTGATCATAGATTTTTTTTAATCTTTTTCTTTCTTTTTCATGGATTTTATCGATCAGGAAAAATAAGAAAAAAAATTCTTATGCCAGTCATTTAATCTAGTAAAGACAAAAATTTGGATTTATTCATATACTACCTTTTTACTTATGCAAATCCAAACTCAATTTGGATATTGATAGAAAAGGAAATTTTTGCATTCGTGAAAGAGAATGAGTTTTGGGTATCTAAAAAAATTCCACACATTTGTTCCTAGATCTAGTTGAATGGATACAGATATGCTACTAAATCAGTATCATGTACTAGAATCTAACACAACATATATTTTTGCTTTTCTCTATCTACCAGATATGTCATGTATTTCTTATATGAATAGGTAGGAAATATACCATTAGATAATTCTGAATCACAAATACGTATGTATCCTTGCTATACTGAGTTGATTGCCATTATTGGTATCAAACTAATAACAATTCATACAAGCTAAATCCTCTAATCGGTAATTGGGCCAAAAAAATAATTTCAGTTTAGTGAATTTATTTGTATCTCTATTAAGATGCTCATTCCAAAATTGTCTGCACTTTTTTATGTTATTTTTATTGTAAAATATTAGATTTCTATCCACAACATTACAATTCTAGGAATTAAAAGAAATTAGAATTCTCAATTCTCTGCGACGTTTAAGAGATAGAATATTTTCTAGAACAAGAAAATCATAATTATTTTTGTCTCCACTCACAAGCATATTGTTATATCATCGAATGGATCTCTCTAAACTTTGCTTCTCAACAACATATCTTTTTTTATGTATTTTCCATTAGTTTGGTTTTTATTGATCAATGAAATACCTATAGTTTGATATATAATAAATTGAAATTTTACACCCCTTATTAAAGATAGATGAATTGGTTTGACAATGAATATTCCTTTTTTTATCAGTTCTTTAATAGTTATATTCTTTTTAAGCAACATTACATCCAGATGCATCTCCCCCCTGTGAATCGAGGATATAGCAATTTCCTTTATATTTATCAGTCGAAGTAGGAGACAATATACATTGACATTATTCAGTATTCTTTGATCCAAAGAATCATTCCATTTTAATTGATAAAGGAAATATTTTTTCAAAAAAAATCTAGTTCTCCTTCCTTCTTTTTTTTATTGCTTTTTCTTTCTACGTTTTTTAATTTTAATTTCTGATTTTGTGTAATTATCTTCAGCATCTTTTTTTTTTTTGTTTTCATAGGTTTGATCTAAGATTTCCTTGGTCTTGTTGTCCCTTTTTTCTTGGTTGGAATTTTCGAATTCAAGATATTCTTTTTTATTAGATGATATAGGAATATTCTTTTTCTTTCTTTGATCTACATTAATGTCTTTACATTGACTAATAGTTTCATTTCTATGAAAATCCAAAAAATGTAATTGAATTGGTATGATTCATGATTTCATCCTATATGCATTAAGCGGTTTAATCTTATATGTATTGACAAGTAGTCCTCATTCTTGGAAGAACCAAGGTTTTTGATTTGATATAACAAGTAGTCCACAATCTCGGAAGAACCAGGTTTTGGATTTGATATGCTATGATATAACCTTTCTTGATTTTGATTCGTTCTCATCCAATCAAGAAGAATTCTACAATCCAAAAATTTTCTATCCATATTTTGATCCATATCAATAATATATCCTTCCTCCAGGTAATCACTACTAACTATACTTACCAATATATAAAATGATTCGAGTTTAATAGTATTGAAATTATATGGAATTTCTTGGTTCTCGTTTACTTTTAATGTTGGTCCATAAATATATGAGTCTTCCCTATTCCTATAATTCATATATTCATGTAATAAAAGATCATATCTGTAGTGTTTTTTTTATTTTTCTTTTTGACTCAATGAATGCACCTTATAATAATATTGTTTCATGTAATAAATTAATTGGTCTTTTTCTTTTTTATACGAATCTAATTTTATTGAGTTTTTGTTTTGCTGGATATGATGTTTATTGACTTTATTTATTTTATTTCATCCTTTGTGCGGTACTAATCAAGACCATTTGCTCTGAGATAAATTGTATTCATAAGGAACCTTTAACCAATTTTTCCATTCACTCATTTTAGACTTATCAATTTTACTATACTTTGCTTTGGCATCAAGTATTTCTTGTGCTATACAATAATTCTTAATTGTATCCCCAATTAATAGATAAAGTTTTGTCATATTGATGTACAGATCTCAAGTAAGACTTATTAAGTAATTGGGTCTGTGATAATTTATAAAATACATATGCTTGAGACAAGTAGGATAGGTTCTTCTAAGAAATATTTGAATTATTATTACTAATTTGATTAATATTTTGAGTAATATTAGTATTGGAAAAATGATTTTTTTATAGTCAAAATAAAATTCATTGTATTTTGATTTATTTGACCCTTGTAAATAATGGATTTATTGTTTTTTTTATTCAAAGAAAAGTTGTACATTGATCCTGAAAATATTAATGGTACATAGCAAAATATTAATATATATTTTATTTATTTTCAATGAAAAATTTCATAAAATAATGTGATTTATGTATTAATTGGATATATTGTCTTTTGAGTATTTGCCAAATATCTTTATGCAATTACAATTTTTTATCATCACAAATTAGAATTATTTTTTTATTGTCTTTTGTTATTTGTTCTATTTGATTCATTCTTGTGAGTGTCCTATCAGCAAGGTCTTTCATTTTTTTCTATGAGTGAATAATTTGTCCAACCCATAGACTGAGTTTGAGTGGTCGATTTATAAGTAATTTTATTACTCGATTTGTAATCTTTGCTCTTTTCATTCAGTTCATAAACTTTCATTTTACTCAATCCAAATCAGAATAAGAAAATTAGATTGAGTTTGTCCAATTCTCTCATTATCCATTTTCTAACTACTTTGATAGTCCGTCCTATTTTTTCTTTCCTAACTTTCAGAACTTTCAGAAACTATTTTATTCTTTCTTTGAAAACTCTTAAAACTCAAAAAAATTTCTTTTTTATTTTTCAAATTTTTGTTTTGAGTTCTTTATAAATGGGTTCAAAAAAGTTCATTTTCGGACAGAATCGAAGGGAACTTCCGCTTCCATTGCCCATATTGTTAAAAAACAAAAATTGTCTTTTTTTTTCTTTTTTTATTAGATTCCTATCGTCAGATAGGAGCTTAGACTTTTGCCAAGGTTTGAGGTAGAAAGGAAATAGAATCTTTATCTGAATACCGTCTGTTAACCAATCCTGGGGAAATTCTATTTTTGATAATTGAACACCATTATAGGTGCATTTAATATGCATTTGTCTATTCCAGTCTTTCAAATCCTCGCACCACTCCGGGAATTGAAATACCAACATACGCCCAATATTTTTAGCTATTATCAATGAAGGCAATAGAATATATTTTCTAAGAAAAGATTGGGTTATTAACATCAAACCCCCTATTGTTTGAGCAAATATAATGGTATCCCAAATTTCAGATATTACTATCCATATTTCCTTATTTTTTGCTTTTTTCCTGCCTTTTCTTTTGTTTCTTCCTTAGAAATTTGCAATTTTGGTTCTCTTTTTAACCAATTTCTGAAAATGAGGTTTCTCATTTTTGATATATCAAAAGAAGAGACAAGAAATATTTTGTCTATTTGATCCAAAAAAACTAGAAAATGTATATTTGCTTGAAATATTTCCCAAGTAATGGTTTTACGTCTTTGAGCTCGCATGGATCCTTTGATTATATCTCGACAAAAATTGGATTGTTGTGAGTAATGTATCAAAGCTAGTTCTTCATCTTCATCACTATTATCATTATTATCGATATCACTAATATTAATAGTATCAGTAGAGTTATCTGTAGTAGTCGAATTTTCATTATCAATATCATTAGTATAAATTACCATGGATTTAGCTCTTCTTGAATGAATCTTGTGATCTTCTAGTGATTCTTCTTTAGTTTGTTCCTGCTCTTCTTCTAAATCTAAATCATCGGTCAATTTATATGACCATCGAGGAACCTCTTTACAAATTTCTTCTATTCCAATAGATTTATTTCGAATTGTTATTTGGTTAGTTACATTTCTATCAGTTGTAATTCCTTCAAATTGAAAATATTTTTTGTTGACTTTCTGAATTAAGTGTTTTTTGTTCTGGTAATGAAAATAATAAAGAAAATTTGATCAAGGTCAAACTATGTGCACGCTCAAAAGAAGATTTACCTATTGAGTTATAAAGTAGTTACCAATATAAGTCACTACTAATTTCTCAATGAACATATTCTTTTGATGCTCAAATTCTCGGTAATCATTATAATCATTAATATAATTAAAAATTATATCTTTAATTTTATTGATTTTATTTTTCCAAGCTTTTATGGAAAATTTTTCTTTTGTAGAAAATAGGAAATCATTTTTGATTGCATGTGAATGTAAATTTTTTTTATTGTCCCACGATATGGTCCATTCAAAAGAGGATCATATGCTTTGTGCAAGCATTTTTGTTCATTTTCATCATTGTACAATCTAGTTCTTTTTTTGAGCATATCTAGAAAAGAGTTTTCTAGAACTTTTATTCTACTTAGTAATTCATTACTCAAGTTGTACTATTTTTGTTCATTGGTATAAACCCAATGATTATATAGGTCTTCATGGGATAGTTTTTCTGTCATGTACAAAAAAATTTTCTGTTCTAACATTTTCGAAAAAATCGATAAACTGGGCGGGTATGTAAAAGATATTTTTTTTCCATCACTTGGACATGTATAAAAAAATATTGTGAGATTTCATTTCGTACAACATTTTCCAATCGATCATTTTTTATATATCACAATGGACAATTCCATCGTTTATAATCGAATAGAAAATTCACAAGAGATTTTTTATATATTAAATAAGTCTTTTCTTTTTTATCTTCTTTAAGTCTTCTCAATTGCCAATTATCTTGATGGGTATCAAGATAAGAATCTTCGTAAACTGGGCTATCTTTATAGCATGTCTCTTTAAAGTGAAAGTAGAATTCATCCTTTCTTTTTTCCTTTCCATTTGCTCAGATCTCTTCCATTTCATCTATTTTGTCCAGATCCTTCTTTTCTTTCGAAGAAAAGGAAGGGTCTTCTTCGGTGAATCCCTCTTGTTCCTGTTTAGTCTCTCTCATTTAGGAAGTTGTTTCTACATCACTTTCTTCCTCACTTTCTCCCCTTTCTTCCATTTCTGAGGTTTCTTCAGTTTCTTAATGACAATAGGTGATGACATTCTACCTAAATAGTAGACACAGGTGATAAATAAGAGAATACTAAAGATTCAAGCCATATAATTTCTCAATTCTGACACAAGGTACTTATTACGTCTAATAGAATGATTTTGCCATATCCAGAATAATACCAATCCAACCCATTTCATGAATAAAATGTGACAAATTAACCAACCAAGAAAACTACTTGTTACAAATAACATCTTGTTGTTGCATCAAAACACATAAATGTTGACTAATCTGGCTAATGTTGAACTTGGTAAAATGAAATGGTTGACTAATTGAAAAATTAGATTATTCAGGAATACACATTGAATGCTGAGATTATGCATTGAATTTCTGGTAGTAGATCCATAATCAAAAAGTTTTTTTGATTGTTCTAAAAGAAATGAAATAGAAGATATGGTAGAACTAGGACAGTTATTGTATGAGGTCTACCCAATGCTAGATGCAGAGGTGCATAATAGATCGATATAAACATCATGAGCTGTCCCATAATAAAACCTATTGTTGCTGATACCTCCTTCTCAGTTCCTTCTTCCATAACCCGAGGTTGTAGAAGGAAGAGATAAGAGGGCCCTATGGAGAATGTGGTCAGAAATCCATAATAGAGTCCAACCACAATGACCAAATTATTATCTTCATGCATAAGGATAATAGATTACCTAGTGAAAAAGATTTCAAAATCATCACAAACCTCCCCTTTTTATTTTCTATTGCAATTTCTCGATTATTATATGATGATTTCTTAACTTTTCATATGTAGGGACTATAAATGACATCTCTTATGTCAATGATACCATCTTCTTCGATTAAATGACATCTCATCTCTTATGTCACTGACACCAAAGGGATATTAAATGAATGGAATTGGGATATAGATGGAATATAATGAAATAGAGCCACTTTGAGGTTCCCTATGAAATGTGTCATGGAACGGAGCCACTGCGAGGAAGTTTTGAGAGTTACAAAGGAAGCTTCAGACTCATATTGTTCATGGGTTGAGAAAGGGAGTTGAACTCTATGAGGTCGAATCTCCCGTTGTTCCTTAGTAGCTTAGTGGTAGAGCGGTTGGCTGTTAACTAACTGGTTGTAGGTTCGAATCCTACTTGGGGAGATTTGATTAATTCCTAATTCAAGAATGAAGAATTGAATGAAATAAATAAATAAAGGGCTGGCTTTGACTGTTAGGAGTAGGTAACCCATTCCCTGTCTTTGTTTCTATTGCATTCTATCTCATCGTATCCCATTCTTACGATATTTGAGAATCACCATCCTCAATGTAGATCCAGGATAATCCCTTGTAAATAGCCAATTAAGAATTCTCAAATGATGTACTAGCAGTGCATCAAAGATGCAGTCATCGATTCTCCCGATAGGCCACAATTACCGTGAGCAAACATATTAATGACAATGATGAGGAATGCATTTTAGCCATGCTACTAATACTTGTATACTTGTACTTGCTCTACCCATTTCGACAAAAGACCCATAGTTTAATATCTTTGCATCCGCTATCCTGATCATGATTTTCCTACCCCTAGAGGTAAAGGAAAAGTCCTTCCTTTTTGGGTTAGTTATGGGTGAGGAGGGATTCGAACCCCTGACACCATGGTTCATAGCCACGTGCTCTAATCCTCTGAGCTACAAGCCCCACCCATCTCCACTAGATCTGATCTTAAGAGTACCCTCAAAAGGGAACCTTTCCTCTCCTTAGCTATTTCGAGTTAAGAAGATGTGAAAGTGCCTTTCTCTCTATAAAAGACTATAAGAATAGTGCGTTTCGAGGTGTGAAGTGGGAGAGAAGAGATCTCATAATTGGGGTTTTGAATAAGATGACCTTTGCATTTTTTATTTTGATCTTTTTCCTATTTAAAAAGTAAAATAAGGGGTGTTAAGATTTTTATCATTATCATTTTGGCATCAAGCTATTTTTCCACAGGACCTCCCCCATAGTATCGTCACCGCAGTAGAGTTTAACCACCAAGTTTGGGATGGATTGGTGTGGTTCCTCTATGCCTAGGACACCAGAATATCAAATCATGATTGAAGAAAGGATGAGAGAAAAGCATATTGGCTAGTTATTGTGAGGCCCCAATTCTTGACTTCTTGACTTGAAGGGACACCAAAGGCCTCTGTCCTTCCATCCCTTGGATAGATAGAGAAGGGCAGAGATTTTTTTTGGTTTTTTCATGTTGCCAAATAGTTGAACAATGAAAATTGATGGTGAGTGCCTGATAGAATTGATCAGGTCATGTAGGAACAAGGTTCAAATCTCTCGGTCTATTAGGATGCCTCAGCTGCATACATCACTGCACTTCCACTTGACACCTATTGTAATGATAAATGACTCATCTCGCTATGACCTTATCTTGGATTCTTAATACTTCTGTCACTCCATCCCTGCAGGTGCAGAGAACCCATCACTATCTCAACTATGCTACTGAAGGCTCTGGGGAAGTCAGAATAGTAGAGCACTCATCTTGTGGGTGGGCTTACTACTTAGATGCTTTCAGTAGTTATCCACTCTGCACTTGGCTACCCAGTGTTTACCATTTACCATGGGCATGATAACTGGTACACCAGAGGTGCGTCCTTCCCAGTCCTCTCATACTAGGGAAAGGTCCTCTCAATGCTCTAACACCCACACTGGATATGGACCAAACTATCTCATGATGTTCTGAACCCAGTTCATGTACCACTTTAATGGGCGAGCAGCCTAACCCTTGGAACATACTACAACCCTAGGTGGCGAAGAGCTAACATCAAGGTGCCAAACCTTCCCGTCGATGTGAACTCTTGGGGAAGATCAGCCTATTATCCCTAGAGTAACTTTTATCCATTGAGTGATGGCCCTTCCACTCAAAACTATTGGATCAGTAAGGTTAACTTTTGTCCTTGCTCAATGGGTGGGTCTTGCAGTCAAGCTCCCTTCTGCCTTTGCACTCAAGGGCCAATCTCTGTCCAGCCCGAGGAAACCTTTGCACACCTCTATTACCCTTTGGGAGGCCTACGCCACATAGAAATTGTCTACCTGAGACTATCCCTTGGCCCGTAGGTCCTAACACAAGGTTAGAATTCTAGCTCTTCCAAAGTAGTATCTCACTGATGGCTCGGGCCCCCCCGAAAGGAGGTCTTCTTTGCCCTCTGCCTAAGATACATAGGAAAGGCCCAAAGCCAATCCTACGGAATAATAAAGCTTCATAGGGTCTTTTTGTCTAGGTGCAGTAGTCTGCATCTCCATAGACATGTCTATTTCACCGAGCCTCTCTCCGAGATAGTGCCCAGATTGTTACGCCTTTTGTGCGGGTTGGAACTTACCCAATAAGGAATTTCACTACCTTAGGACCGTTATAGTTATGGTCACCATTCACCGGGGCTTCAGTTGTCGGCTACCCTATCTTCAGGTCACCAATTTCCTTGACCTTTTAGCACTAGGCAGGCGTCAGCCCCAATACATGGTCTTACGACTTTGCGAAGACCTATGTTTTTGGTAAACAGTCACCCGGGCCTGGTCATTGTGACCCCCTTTGTGAGGAGGCACCCCTTCTCCCAAAGTTATAGGGCTATTTTGCCAAGTTCCTTAGAGATAGTTGTCTCGCGCCCCTAGGTATTCTCTACCTACCCACCTATGTCAGTTTCTGGTACAGGCAACCTTTTGTTGAAGGTTTTTTGAGCTTTTCCTGGGAGTATGACATGGGTTACTTTAGCACTGTAATGCCTGGTACTCGGACATTGGCTCGAGGCACTTCCTCTACCCCTTCTTACCCTAGAAAAGCAAGGTCACATTGCATCCTTGAACTGATAACCATCTTTCGGCTAACCTAGCCTCCTCCGTCCCTCGTGACCAACAAGGGGTAGTATAGAAATATTCACCTGTTGTCCATCGACTATGCCTTTCAGCATGATCATAGGCCCTGACTCACCCTCCATGGACAAACCTTGCGGAGGAACCCTTAGGTTTTTGGGGCATTGGATTCTCACCAATGTTTGTGTTACTCAAGCTGACATTCTCGCTTTTGCTTCATCCACACCTACTTGTGTGGGTGCTTCCCTCTAAGGCAGAATGCTCCCCTACCAATGCATTTTTACATCCCACAACTTCGACAGATCGCTTGACCCTGTTCATCTTTGGCCCAAGAGTGCTCAATCAGTGAGCTATTACACACTCTTTCAAGGGTGGCTATTTCTAGACAAACCTCTTGGCTATCTCTGCACCCCTACCTCCTTTATCATTGAGCGGTCATTTAGGGGCCTTAACTAGTGATTCGGGCTGTTTCCCTCTCGATGATGAAGCTTATCCCCCATCATCTCATTGGTTGACCTTGACCCCTATTATTCTGGGGCCATATCTAATATTCAGAGTTTGCCTCGAATTGGTACCACTCTCATAGCCCACACCAAAATAGTGCTTTACCCCTAGATGTCCAGTCAACTGTTGTGCCTCAATGCATTTCGGGGAGAACCAACTAGCTCTGGATTTGAGTGGCATTTCACCCCTAACCACAACTCATCTACTGATTGTTCAGCATCAGTTGGTTCGGACATCTACTTAGTTTCCCTTGCTTATGAGTCACCAGCTCATTCTTCAACAGACATGCGATCAGAGATGACATTCTCCTCCCATTTCTTGGGAACTCATGGTCTCATGTTCTATTTCACTCCTCGATGGGGGTTCTTTTCACCTTTCCCTCACGGTACTACTTCGCTATTAGTCACCAGGAGGATTTAGCCTTGCAAGGTGGTCCTTTCTGACTCACATGGGATTCCACATGCCCCATGCTACTCGGGTTAGAGTGCAAACTAGTGATGCTTTCAGCTACTGGACTCTCACCATCTAGGGTGCAATACTCCACCGCTTCACCTAGTAGCACAACGCTTGTATTGCCTTCCCACAACCCCATTTTCAGGGTTTAGGCTGCTCCCATTTCACTCACCGCTACTACGGGAATCACTTTTGCTTTCTTTTCCTCTGGCTACTAAGATGTTTCAGTTTGCCTGGTTGTTTCTTGCCTACCCATGGATTCGACAGCAATTCGAAAGGTTGACCTATTCAGGAATCTCCAGATCTATGCTTATTTTCAACTCCTCGAAGCATTTTGTCACTTGCTACACCCTTCCTCATCTCTAGGTGCCTAGGTATCCATCATAATCCTTTCCTCATTTGAACCTCACCATTAACGTTAAGGCTATACCATCCTAAGGTGCTGCTAATGCTAAATGGAAGGATCTTATCAACATCCAAGAATGAGAAATCATAGATTGAACTACCAAATTAGAAAAATTGGGTGCTATCATAGTATTA
>RXID01022459.1:20000-70000 GCA_005019695.1 Trichopus zeylanicus subsp. travancoricus
GATAGGTTTTTGGAGTTAGCTCACCCTCGCGGGATTGCGACCTTTGTCCCAGCCATTGTAGCATGTGCGTCGCCCAGGGCATAAGGGACATGATGACTTGACGTCATCCTCACCTTCCTCTGGCTTATCACCGATAGTCTGTTCAAGGTTCCAAACTCAATGGTGGCAACTAAACACAAGGGTTGCACTCATTGCGGGACTTAACCCAACACCTTACGACATGAGCTGACGACAGCCATGCACCACCTGTGTATGCGTTCCTGAGGGCACCCCTCTCTTTCAAGAGGATTCACAGCATGTCAAGCCCTGATAAGGTTCTTCACTTTGCATCAAATTAAACCACATGCTCCACCACTTGTGTGGGCCTCCATCAATTCCTTTGAGTTTCATTCTTGCGAACATACTCCCCAGGTGGGATACTTAATGCATTAGCTATAACACTGCACGGGTTGATACGCACAACACCTAGTATCCATCGTTTATGGCTAGGACTACTGGGGCATCTAATCCCATTTGTTCCCCTAGCTTTCATCTCTTAGTGTCAGTGTCGGCCCAATAGAGTGCTTTCACCGTTAGTGTTCTTTCAGATCTCTATGCATTTCACTGCTCCAACGAAAATTCCCTCTACCCCTACTATACTCTAGCTTGGTAGTTTCCACCACCTGTCCAAGGTTGAGCCCTGGGATTTGATGGTGGACTTGAAAAGCAACCTACAGATGCTTTACACCCAATCATTCCAGATAATGCTTGCATCCTCTATCTTACCGTGGGTGCTGGCATAGAGTTAGCTGATGCTTATTCCTCAGATATCGTCATTGCTTGTTCTCTGAGAAAAGAAGTTCATGACCCATGGGCCTTCTATGTCCCGTAGCATTGCTCCATCAGGCTTTCAGCCATTGTGGAAAATTCCCCACTGTTGCCTCCCATAAGAGTCTGGGCCGTGTCTCAGTCCCAATGTTGCTGATCATTGCCTTGGTAAGCTATTGCCTCACCAACTAGCTAATCAGATGCGAGCCCCTCCTCGGGCAGATTCCTCCTTTTTCTCCTCAGCCTATGGGGTATTAGCAACCATTTCTAGCTATTGTTCCCCTCCCAAGGGCAGGTTCTTATGTGTTACTCACCCGTCCACCACTGGAAACACCACTTCCCATCTAACTTGCATGTGTTAAGCATGCCGCCAACGTTCATCCTGAGCCAAGATCAAACTCTCCATGAGATTCATAGTTGCATTACTTATAGCTTCCTTGTTCATGGACAAAGCAGATTCAGAACTATCTTTCATTTCAAGGCATAACTTGTACCCATGAGCTTCATATTAACCTAGAGTTAGCTCCCATCAATATAGCCATCCCTACCCTATCACATCAATCCCACGAGCCTCTTATCCATTGTCATTCAATCACGATGCGCGGGGGGGGGGAGCGCAAGTCAAAATAGAAAAACTCCCATTGGGTTTAGGGATAATCATGTTTGAACTAATGACTTCCACCATGTCAAGATGACACTCTACCACTGAGTTATATCCCTTCCTGACCCCATCGAGAAATAGAACTAACTAATCCTAAGGCAAAGGGTCGAGAAACTCAATGCCACTATTCCTGAACAACTTGGAGCTGGGCCTTCTTCTCGCACTATTACTATTATGGATATGGATAGAGTAAAATAATGGGAAAAATGGGATTCCATTGTCAACTGCTCCTATTGGAAATAGGATTGACTACAGATTCAAACCATAGCACATGTTTTCATAAAATCCGTATGACTTTCCCAATCTAAATCGAGTAGGTTTCATTTTACATGAAGAAGGTTTTGTTCAACATTTCTATTCAATACTAGTAGGAAAAGAACTCGACTCAGTATTGTTAAAAAAAGAGGGGAGGCAGAACCAAGTCAAGATGATACGGATCACCCCTTCTTCTTGAGCCAAAGATCTTACCATTTCCGAAGGAACTGGAGCTACATTTCTTTTCAGTTTCCATTCAATAGTTCCTATGCATTTCCACACCCTTTTTCCTTTTTTCCTGAGACCTCGAAAAATGAAATGGACAAATTCCTTTTTTTAGGAACACATACAAGATTCGTCACTACAAAAAGGATAATGGTAACCTCACCATTAACTACTTAACTTCATTTTGATTTACAAATTTTTTGGATTTATGAATTTCATAATAATACATGTCCTGCCAAGACAGAATTTGTAACTTGCTATCCTCTCTTTCCTTGCAAGCAAAGATTGACCTTTGTCGAAAGATTGGTTCATTCGGATCAACATGAGGGTCCAACTCCATTGCCAAAATCCATATTGTATATTTGAAGCAGGTTGAACCCCTTGCTTCTCTCAAGGTACAACCCTCTTCCCGCTGAGCCCCCTTTCTCCTCGGTCCATAGAGACAAAATAAAATCTAGGATTGGTACCAATAGTTCATCACAGAAGAAAGGCCTCACCAAGCCAAGATCACTAACTAATACTAATATAATAGAAAAGAACTGTCTTTTTTGTATACTTCCCCTGATTCCGTTGTTATCGCGGGTCTTACACAATCGATCGGATCATATAGATATCCCTTCAACACAACATAGGTCATCGAAAGGAACTTGGATGACTCACCAAAGCACAAAAGCTAGAATCTTTCAGAAAATGGATTCCTATTTGAAGAGTGCATAACTACATGGATAAGCTCACACCAACCCATCAATTTTGGATCCAATTTTGGGATTTTCCTTGGGGGAGGTATTGGGAAGGAATTGGAATGTAATAATATCGATTCATACAGAAGAAAAGGTTCTCTATTGATTCAAATGCTATACCTATGGAATAGGGATAGAGGAAGAGGAAAAAAGCCAAAGGTTTCACAAAGTACTTTTGATCAAAAAATCAATCTGATTTATTTTGTACCCTTCACTCATTGAGAAAATGGGTTAGATTCTACAAGATTAACAAACCTATGGAACATAAGGAATGATGGAAGCGAATAAAAATAGAGGGAAATAAAATAGAAATGAAATAAAGAATAAAACAAAAAATAGAAGTAAATATAAATAAATTAAGCAGAAGATAGAAGAGCCCAGATTCCAAATGAACAAATTCAAACTCAAAAAGGATATTTCTGATTCTTAAAGAATGAGGAGCAAGGGGATTGATCAAGAAAGATCTCTTGTTCTTATTACATGTTCTTATTATCTTATTATAAGTTATAAGATCGTGATTTGATCCACATATGTTATGTTTGGTAAAAAGAATAATCTTCTCCTTTGATTATAAATGAAAAGTGTCCAATTGGAACATGAAAACCTGACTGAATTGGTCTTAGTCACTCTTTAGGATGGAATGGGAGAAGGGAGGAGATTCTCACAAATGAGGAAAAGGATCCAATTACTTTGAAAGAATTGAATGAGGAGCCATATGAGGCAAAAATCTCATGTACAGTTCTGTAGAGTGACAGTAAGAGTGACTTATCTATCAACTTTTCCACTATCACCCCCAAAAAACCAAACTCTGCCTTACATAAAGTTGCCAAAGTACGATTAACCTCTAGATTTGAAATCACTGCTTATATACTAGGTATTAGCCATAATTTACAAGAACATTCTGTAGTATTAGTAAGAGGAGGAAGGGTTAAAGATTTACCGAGTGTGAGATATCACATTGTTTGGGGAACCCTAGATGTTGTCGGAGCAAAGGATCATCAACAAGGGCATTCTAGTGCATTGTAGATTATTATCCAAGACTTGTATCATTTGATGATGCCATGTGAATTGCTAGAAACATGTGAAGTGTATGGCTAACCCAATAATGAATGTTTCGTAAGGGGACTAGAGTAGGCTACCATGAGACAAAAGAAAGATCTTATTTCTAAAGAGATTCAATTTGGAACTATTACTATTCTATTTATATGTCCAAGGTCCAATATTGAAATTATTTCAGAGGTTCTCCCTTACTTTGTCCATGTCAACAAACAATTTGAAATACCTCGACTTTTTCAAACCAGGTCCAAGTCAAATAGCAATGATTCGAAGCACTTATTTTTACATTACACTATTTCAAAAGCTCAAGGACTCGATCGTATCGATATGTAAGATACAAGATTTCCAATCCTAGTAGGAAAAGGAGGGAAACAAATAACATTCAAGATTATGCAGGATTATACACGAAAGATCCTTTTTTGGCCCTCTCTTTAGCCCTATGGCTCGTATCTCTAGGAGGCCTTCCTCCACTAGCAGGTTTTTCCAAAAAACTCCATCTATTCTAGTGTGGATGGCAGGCAGCCTATATTTCTTGGTTTCAATAGGACTCATTATGAGCATTGTTTCTATCTACTATTATCTAAAAATAATCAAGTTATTAATGACTAGACAAAACTAAGAAATAATGCCTCATGCGCAAAATTATAGAAGATCCCCTTTAAGATCAAATAATTCCATTGAATTGAGTATGACTGTATGTGTGATAGCAACTACTATACCAAGAATATCAATGAACCCAATTCTTGCAATTACTCAAGATACCCTCTTTTAGCTTCTAGGTCTATTTCTTAGTTCAAGATCCCTCTTACTAACTGGAATAAAAGAATTAGTAGATTTGTTTTGTCCAAAATGGAAAGGGACTGGGGTTATGAACTTATAATCATAGAATCAACTCGATCATCAGATTATAAGTTCATTCCATACTAGAACAGACTGGAATAGGGTTATATATATTCTTATTATGAGAATTATGAGAAGGGGTCATTTGAGCGTATGTAAATAGATACTATGTTTACTTGGATATGGATCCCTACATTCTTACATTCACATTCTATTTAGGATTAGGAATAGGCATAATCAGACCCGCTTTTGTCATATCTATCATTATTTGGGTACCATATTCACTTCTTTGGGGCTTCTATTGAATCGAGAAATAGGTTTGATTGTATATCTTTTTGATAAATATAAGATATTCTCTGAATAATACAAATTGAAGCAATTTGATGTCTAACTCGGTCCTATATGACCGATCGATAGAAATACTCCAACACTCCACCTTTGTCATTTTGTCATATATGGAATATATGACACTAGATAGATATCAGGTTCATGGAATACGATTCACTTTCAAGATGCCTTGATGATGAAATGGTAAACACACGAGACTCAAAATCTTGTGCTAAAGAGTGTGGACGTTCGAATCCTCTTCATGGTATAATATTGAGAATGCTCATTGAATGAGCCATTCAGTAACAGATTTTGGATCGAATCAATATTGTATTGATATACTGAGTATCTTATTTGTTGATATGAAGTATTTTGGCGATCCCCACGATCCGAGTCTGGGCTGTTGGAATTGAAATAGGTTCAACAACAGATCACAAAATCTTGGTGATCTTCAGTATCTAATGAATGAGGAGTACTGTTTTGAAATCGCTCGCCCTGCACCCACCCTCGAGTATATGATTCAACAGGAATCACACAAGGGTAGACTGATAGAAACCTCTGATAAAATATTCACTAGTACCTGTAACCTACAAGATAAAGGACATAGTCCATTTTAGGGGTTGGCAACTTACCCATTCAGTGACTTTGGCACTAGACGTTCCCAAAATGGTATCGGGTTGGATGAATTAGGGAATAGACAGATGTTTGTTAGCATTCCAGCCTTCCTTCTCCTTTCAAGGCCTATTCAAAAGAGAATCCAGTACCTCTTGGTCGTGAATATCTAAATAGGATGAATTGGCCTCTGTGGATATCTTTACTTCGGAACAAAATAATTTGAAAATTCGAATTAGACTCGGTCAACTGGAATGTGTATTATTCATATGGGGATATTCCAATTGAGAAGATCCATTGACCTGAGATGAAAAGAAAGGTTTATCTATTTTCTTTAGTTATTCAGTTAAACCAAAGATTCGTTTTGGAGTAGATAGCAACAACCATTTCATCAGACATGTGTATTTTTGATTTTTCGATGGATTTACATGGTTTCATTAATGGAAATTGTTTGATGTAGTGAGTAAGAGGCTTTGGTTGTTCTCCATTCAAGAATTTTTGTTTAGGCAGTTCATATCATCCATACATAGTGTTTTGATCTAAGATTTCAATTCTTCCATGTTTCAACAGTAAGTAGCATATTGTTCCATGGAGCTAAGGTCCAAAATATGCAATAGACAAGTGTTTCCATGACTCTACCACCTGGCCAATTCTGTTCCACTTAATCCCCTTTTCATAGCCACATATCTTTATGGCTAAGGAATGGGAAATCTTTCTCCTGTTACATAAATCAAATGTTTCATTTCATCCGGGAAAAGCCATCTCTTTCTCAACAATGTTTTTGTCATTTGATCCAATAGTGTTCCGTTAGATAGGAACAGATTTGATAAATACTAATAACTCTCGAATAGAGTATTAGAATGGAAAGATCCATTAGATAATGAACTATTGGTTCTAAGCCATCTCTGGCAATGAATCAACAATTTGAAGTGTTGTTCTTGTGTATTCTTGATGAACCAGCATTTATATATAGATGTAGGAGGATTTGTTTGGGAAGTAATAAGCCCCTTTGACATCTCTTCATCTATAAAGAATTCTCAACATGAAAACACTGAGACAGAGGGCTGATCTTTGAATAGGAAAATGAATGGATCTAAGGGTCCCAAATGAATTGGCTTATTTGAAAAAAGCCTTATTCTTTGGAAGATCTATCTCATGTCTGGTACTACATGGTTCCACTCTGTAAGAACTTCGAGTCATTCTCTTGAAGCTCATCCTCTTTATGATAAATGATTTGCTTGCCATGAAATGACCTGGCCCAATAGGGAAATGCCAATTGAGTGGGCCTTTCGATACAATCAAATAGATTACCACATGGGCACCATATTCTAGGAGCCCAAACTATGTGATTGAATAAATCCTCCTCTATCTGTTACCGGTTGAGGGCTCCTTCTCCTTCCCCTTCTTCAAACTCTAATTCGTATTTTTCATATAGAAATCTCTAATCAACGATAGAACAAGATCCATTTTGCATCATATCTAACCGATTCCTTGGTTTGACTAATGTCACTCGATTATTATCAAACTGAGTGCAATCTTTTTCTGCCTGTGAGGATCCCACCAGAGCACCTTCTACTTCTAATAGGCCATGAACTAGATCAGAATCATTCTCAACGAATCCATAAGAAGTGATCCAATTTTTTCCATCGGGTCCAGGTGAAGACTAGAGATCTTGAGCGACAGATCTGGTAGAACAACTCAAAAGATAAAGAAGTATTGTTAATTTCTTCATGCTCATTCCAAGTTCGAAGTACCATTTGTATAAATAAGAATCCCCTTCCTTATGTGATTTCTTCTTCATATAGATAGATATAAGATCTATGGGGCAATTACTTAGAAGTATATTTTGTGTAACAGCCCTTCCTATCTGATAGAAAAGGTTCCCATGATTCTAAACCAATCTTACCTAGGATCGCAAATCCCAAGTTTGTCTATGAAAAGCTGATATAATTGTATTAGTTTCTATAGTTGATTTCCTTTGCATAATACTAATTCATAGGGCCTGATTGATAAGTGCTACAAGATCTCGTGCATTGTAACCCATGGTTATGGACTCGAATCCATTAGTATGGAACATTTTCTTTTCCAAACAAAATCCTCTAGTATATTAAAGAATGAAAAAGTGCTTTCATTACTGTGGAATAAGAAGCCTTCGTATCTTAATGCAAGTATTTAATTTATTCGGAGCTATTAGAGCGGGATCCACTTTTTTGGGAATATGAGACAAAGCAATAACAAGAACATTTCTAGTGGAACATCTTTCATAATCCTTGGAGAGATAGTTCTCTAATAGACTAAGGGATCAGTAATTCGACTCATTCACATACAGATCATGAATGTTTGGACTCCATATTATGCAAGGAGACATTGCTTTTGCTAATTTGAATTGAAGGGTGATAGAAAATTGGTCTATTTCAGCATCATATACATAGTTAGCACATTTGTCATGATTAGCAGCTCCGTATCAAGGTTATCATCAATATTGTCACTGTCATCAATATCGACATCATAAATAAGATAACCTTTAGGCTTGTCATCCAAGAACTTGTTTGAAAATACCGTAATGAAATGAACATAGGAGTTTGTTGCTAGGTATTTGAGCAAATAGGATCATCTAGTTCCTATAGAACCTATCACTAAAATACCCCTAGAAGGGGATAGGGCTAAGTGGAGCGAAAAGGGTTTTCCATGAGATGGGAAATGAAAACTATTAGCCCCACACGAGGTTTGTGAATAAGAGATTATCTAATAATGAGTAAGGAATATTTGTCTTTCTACTAAATAGGATCTATTGAACTCATAATTCATTATATTATTTTTATGAATGTCAACTAAGTATTGTAACTAACTTGATCCCAGTTGTGCAATCATTGGATAACCAAAGTTATTCTTTGCTAAATGATCACTATGAGTTAGACTCAATAGAATTTGATCAATCCTTTTTTCTATCATTAAGGTGGAGAACTGAATCAAGAATTCTCTTTCTTCATCATCAATTGAATCACTATTCGCAACCCAGGATTCTATTTTATCATCAATCCAATCATCGTTCATGTTTTTTCTTTTTCTTATCAATGAATAGATCTCTTTACTTGTGCGACTTAAATGTCTCATATTTCACAAAAAAGTGATTCGATTGATGGGATTTGGTATGATACTTATGAGATTGATGAGATTGATATTCAAATATTTCTACTTAGAACATATTGATTTGATCCCATAAGCAGGATTGCCACCCAATAGCATGTTGCCACCAGAAGTAGAACCCCGTATTTCTTCCAGAGAATCTCCTAATTGTTCTAGAGCAACTAGAAAGAGATTCTTTAACAAGAAAGAATTCAGTTCAGATGTAGGATACCTATACATAAGTTTTCGCAACTCAATCATGTATGATGAAATGATCAAAGATTTGATCTTTTCTAACTCTGTCTGTAACTCACTAGAGGCTCAGAAAACAAAGAGAAGATGTATACGAATGAGATATCCAACAACAAGAAGAAGGAAAAGGATTGAATAGAGGAACTCCCACGCATTTGTTGATCTCAGATGTGTCCATATCAATAGAATGGGTGGCTCATTATTTCAATGAATCATTTCTTTGGACAGAAGAAGAAGATTCGGTAAACACTTACTCGAAATCTCACTTGTCAGAGTCCATTGTGGAAGAATTGCCCATAATTTTTTCTAAGGAATAGGCCATGATATATCTGATCCGTGCATAATATCATGAAAAATGGATACAAATTTTTGACTACTACTTAACTTAGTATCGGCAATGGGTCTGAAAAAGTATCTAAAGAAAAAGTATCTAAAAGGGTGAAATTTAGATATTTGCACCCTGTCAAAGTAAGGAGCCATGACATATATTTTTGGAACAGATTCCATTTTGAGAGATTTGAAAAAGCACTATCTCATTGAAAGGTTCTATACATTTGCCCTTTCTCAATGCATTTCTTTAGACAATGACTCTGTTTTTTCCTCTTTTCAGATGGTAAATATTTCTCAGAACATGGAGTGTGAATCAAACCCATGTTTGAATTGAAACTGAGATACTGATGCAAGTTCTCCCCTTCTGAATTAGATAGATTCATATCTGAAAGAGGCTGATAATAAGTTCTTTCAAAATTGGCTATTTGTTCCTCTGTTAGAGGTGTTGCAAAAATGTCTACGATTGAATAAATAGCACTATGAATGAATGGATTGGATCGAATTGGAAAATGGAAATATTTGTACAATTTATATGTTTTGTCACCACTTTGTGGAAAATAGTTAGGTATGAATATGTCAGATACCTGTGACTCGATTGGTGAAGTAGTCTCTCTCTCCAAAAAAAATGTTTTTTCACCGATGCACAAAGAAACTATTTTGTTGTGAATGAACAAGATATTGAGGAATTGTCCATATGTAAGATCATAATTATGGATACGGGTCTTTTCCACATAAAAAGGGAATCTTTGTTACAATAGAACCAGAAGTGATGTGGATCATTTAAGAATTGAAGTCAATTTGCTTTATAAAAAGAAGATATCAATGAACTTCAATGAAATGGTTTCATGGTATTCAGCCAATCATCACGATCGTGGGATATCATTGAGAAATAGAAATCTGTGTTATCAAAGGATTTCCGGTGATTATTTCTAGTATGGAATGAGTCAATCATCCACTTTGGTATCTTTTTGAACAAAAATGGTAATATTGTTCCTCCATTGATCAAGAATTTTGATCTTTGGGAAGTATCATGATCATCCAATAAGAAGGGTTTCATTTTATTCAAATGAACAATTTGAACACCTATTGATTCTAACAACTGATTGCAAAGTTGATCATTCGAACCTTTCAATTTATCGATGTGGATCTTGGACCTATGAATGGGTATATCCCTGATACTCACAAAGAAAAAGGGAAGTGACTTGGACAAAAAGGGAAGTGACTTGGACAAAAAGAGAAGTGACTTGAACAAAAAGAAATGAAGTGACTTAGACAAATCTTGTTTGTCGATAACCTCAAACCAATCAATCAAATATTGATTAATACGTAATTGATCGAACACTACTTGAAAATGGTTCTTCTATTCAGAAATGAAATGTTCCAAATATTCTTGGAAATTCTTGCTCCCATTGGGCCATTTATATCTATATGCATCAGGATCTTGATTCATGGATCTCTCGGTTCTAGAAATAAGAGGATCAAACCATTTACTCTTTTTCAAATTTGATAAATGTTGGTTGATCATATATTTCATTATAGTTATAAGATTCAGAGTATCATTTTCTATTTGATCCCTTTGAATTCCATATTGGACGTTGTGATCGGATCTATTCATTAAAAGGAATCGATTTGATACATGTTCTATATTGGATTTGAATCTGATCTCAGATCAATCTATATTGATTGACTGCCTCCATTATGTTATTGCTAGCAAATACTACTATTTTTAGTTTTGGATCTTCCAAATCATTCCTGTAGTAGATCTAGACTGATTTTTTTTTTATCCTTCAATAAAAAGATTCATTCTCTTTATAAAAAAGAGGAGGTAGAACCAATAAAGATTTCTTTTTTGATTTCAATTAATCTCTAGAGTTGAATACCTCATTCAAGAATTTTTTTGCATCCAATCCATAGGAATCAATAGAAAAGGCAAATCCCCTATGATACACTACATCCATCTCGGTTATTGATAGAGTGAATAGATCTACCATGTCTTGAAATCTCTCTTCTGATTCAAAATCGTGGTATAACACGTGCTATGTTTCTCTTTGAATGAGATCTCAATTCTAGCTATGGTTTCATTAGATATCTTACAACTAGAATCCCTCCTTTTTCCAATCCGGTTACTCCACTTCCATGAACCACGGTTAGATTCAGGCACAATACACTTTTTATTTATTGGGAGAAACCAAGTATGCTCTTGCGAATCCATGAAACAACTCTTAGAAATCTATTTCCTTTTTGGAAGATACAGGAGCAAAACAATCAACCTATTGATATTGGAAGACCAAAAAAATTCTTCCAATGTCTCATTTTTGGGTACAATGGAATTCATAGGTATGGGAAGAAGCCCCATAAAATAGAGATTTTTTCTTTAGACCATCTTTTGATTGTTAATATGAGATATAAGGACCGCTACTGCAAGTAGTACTACACCTTTGATCGTGAAATATCGATTTCTTATTGAACTTTGTGAATCACGTGAAAGTCAGATACTCCCAATTCGGGGTCAAAGAGTTTCATAAAATATTATTGGTGGAAAAAAATGTGAGCGAAAGATCCCACTAAATCAAATTTGATCCATGAATCTAAGAAATAGTGAGAATTCTTGATCTCTCTCCATATCTCTCTCAATTTGAAGATCTAGGATTTGAATTGATGTCATTTCATTGATTCTTCCTAAAGATTTCATTTCAATCAGAATTTGGTTATTCACGATGTACAATGATCCCTGTTAAGCATCCATGGCTGAATGGTTAAAGCACCCAACTCATAATTGGCAAATTCGTAGGTTCAATTCCTGTTGGATGCATGCCAATGGGAATGTTCAATAAGTCTATTGGAATTAGCTCTGTATCAATGGAATCTCATCATCCATACATAACAAATTGGTATATTCATACCATAACATATGAATGGTAAGAACTAGAATTCTTATCGATACTGGAACTCATAGGGAAGAAAATGGATTTATGGATGTAATCAAATATGCAGTATTTATAGAAAAAAGTATTCAGTTATTAGGGAATAATCAATATACTTCTAATGTCAAACTAGGATCAACTAGGACTGAAACAAAGCATTGGGTCGAACTCTTCTTTGGTGTCAAGGTAATAGCTATAAATAGTCATTGACTCCCTAGAAAGGGTAGAAGAATGGGACCTATTATGGGACATACAATGCATTACAGATGTATGATCATTATGCTTCAATCGGGTTATTCTATTCCACCTCTTATTGAGAAAAGAACTTAAAGAAAAATACTTAATAACATGGCAATACATTTATACAAAAATTCTACCCCGAGCACACACAATGGAACCGTAGACAGTCATGTGAAATCCAATCTACGAAATAATTTGATCTATGGACATCATCGTTGTGGTAAAAGTCATAATGCCAGAGAAATCATTACCACAAGGCATAGGGGGGGAGGTCATAAGCATCTATATTGTAAAATCGATTTTTGATAGAATGAAAAAGACATATCTGGTAGAACCATAACCATAGAATATGACCCTAATCGAAATGCATAAATTTGTCTCATACACTATGGGGATGGTAAGAAGAGATATATTTTACATCCCAAAGGGGCTATAATTGGAGATACCATTGTTTCTAGTATAAAAGTTTCGATATCAATGGGAAATTCCCTACCTTTGAGTGTGGTTTGAAATATTGATTTATGTAATTGGAAGTAACCCATTAGGTTTATGATGAAACCTAGAAATCGATCACTGATGCAATTTGAGTACCTCTATGGGATAGACATCAATAGAAAACTATTAAGTAATGGCAGCAAGTGATTGATTCAGTAGTTCCTCATAGAAAATTATTGACTCTAGAGATGTGGTAAAATGGAGAAGACAAAATTGTTTAAAGCACACATAGAATAGGAAACACCCTTCTTTCAAAGAGAGGACGCATCCAAAGGTGAATGCACGGTTTCTGGGGGATAGAATTTTGTCCTAATCAACTGACTTTATAGAGAAAGATTACTTTTTTTGGGCCAAGAGGTTGATAATGAGGTCTCAAATCAACTTGTTGGTCTCATGGTATATCTCAGTATAGAAGATGCTACTAGGGATCTTTATTTGTTTATAAACTCTCCCAGTGGATGGGTAATCCTAGGAATGGCCATTTATGATACTATGTAATTTGTGCCATCCGATGTGCATACAATATGCATGGGATTAGCCACTTCAATGGGATCTTTAATTCTAGTCGAAGGAGAAATTACCAAATGTATAGCATTCCCTCATGCTTGGTGCCAATGAGTTTGTTCTTTGAAAAACGAAAAACAAACTATGCCTTCGCCATATCAAATATGAATTCTAAGTAATAATAGCATGGCATCTCAAGCTTGAAATGAACAAATCATTCTTGTTTTCTCATAACATGAGGTTTTGTATCCAAATAGTAGTATGAAACAAAGGTTATTTTCTATTTGATCTTACTTGTCAGGAGTACATTTCAACTTCAAAAGCCATTTTGTTATTCCAAACCAAAAGTCTCTTTTCTTTCTAATATTCATCTTAGGAAAGAAAGAGTACAAAAATGAAAAAAATGATCATTTTTCCCTATTTGATCGTATTAGAAATAAAATTTGGGATTGCTAAATCATAGACAAGATAAATATAGAAAGCAACAGAGCCATCATAGTATTTTTTTTACTCCTATGAAAGGAAGGTTGGTAAATGATATATATGTATATAGATAGTTCTTTTTGTGAAAAGACATATTACTGTATAATCGATGCGTAGAGCCAAAGGATATGAACTATACAAATTAACAATAACATTTGATTAAATGACAAAGGAGGCTTCGGTGTATAGAAAGGATCTCATCGTTTAATTAAAGAAGTAACCATAGAAATGACGGAACCCACTATTTTTTTAGTGTTGGTAGAATTGAGTATTTTCAGCTCAAATGTCTAGAAGGAATAAAAAAATCATGGTTGGGAAGGTCATAGTAGCAAAAACCATGGGAATTTCTTTTTTTATATACTGGAATAATCCACTTTGTTATTAATCGAATGAAAGAGGGAAGCAAAAGAATAACTGAAAGAAGAGAAATCAATTAGTTATTCATTAAAGTTTAATTTGATTCAATGACTAGAGTTTGATGAGGATATACAGCTCGCAGACATCGAACAAAAATTCGTTTATTTGCATCAAATTTTAGAGGGGCTCATTCAAGACTTACTCGAATAGCTACTCAATAGAAATTAAGAGCCATGGTTTCCTCTCATCGAGATAAATATAGGCAAAAGAGGGATTTTCATCATTTGTGGATCGCTCGTATAAATGCAGTAACTCTCGAGAATTTGGTATCCTATAGTTATAGTTTATTCATACACAATTTGCACAAGAGGCAATTGCTTCTTAATCATAAAATACTTGCGCAAATAGCTATATCGAATAAGAATTGTCTTTACATGATTTCCAATAAGGTCTCTCAATAAAATAAAAGAAAGAGATTGTAAAGTAATCTACAGAAATGAATGATTGAAACAAAATTCCCTAGAGAATGAACTCTGGGAAGAGAGAAGTAAATTTAAATACTTCTACTTATAAAATAAACGAAATGTTTCAATAAAAAAAGATTTCCCCTTCCCATTTTTTTCTACTAACGCAACAATCAAATTAGAATCCTAGGTTTTTCCAAACAAAACATCAATTTGAGCTTGAGAGTTTTGAGTCAATTGAGGGATATGTCTATTTATTTCTGGTTCTAGGATCAATAGTTCTAGGGATCGACTTAGCTCCCTCAAATTGTTTCTCATTATTAAGAAAAGGTAACAAAGAGAAATACGAGCTGGTTTTATAGCAATAGTAATTAATTGTTGTTGTTTCAAAGTTAATTTACTGATCCATCTAGATAATATTTTTCCTTGTTCATTAATAAATTGACTAATTAAACTCATATTTTTATAATTGATTTGATCCCCTGATTCAATTGGGGGCAAATGCCTATGAAAAGATTGCCTGGATTTATGAAAAGGTTGCTTGGATTTATCCATGGATTATTCCTTATCTCGAAAATTCTCTTTATTTATTTTATTTTAGATCTGATAGAATAGTATTTGATTTGTATATATACTATATAATTATTGTGTTTTATATATGTTAAGTTTTTCCTCTTCCTGTTCCGTGGAAAGATCCTAAACATGTTCCTTTCGATCTATTTCTTTATTTCGCCATGAATTGTATGCATGCAACAATAGCGACAAAATTTTCTTAACTCTAATCGATTGGGTGTATTGTGTCGACTCTTTTGAGTAATATATCTAGAAATACCCAACAATTCCTTATTAATACTATTTCGGCCACAACTGGTACATTCCAAAATAACTCTAATTCAGATATCTTTACCCTTGGCCATGAACCTCCATTTTTGGATTTTGGATCGACTTAAATTCCTCTATTTTGGATCTGAACCAAAGAAGATGAAAACAACAAAAAAATCAATAGAAGTTACTAACTAAAAATGCAATTTCTAAAGAAAAGATTTGATTGTAAAAAAATTTATTTGGTTGTAATTAATATTAATCGAGTAAAAATTAAGTGATATAATTTCTTTCGAATTAGTATCCTACTATCCTAATCTCAGCATTTCATTTAAGTATCTTTTATCAATAACTAGAATGAAAAAAGGGAAATAACAAAGCATCCAGGAATAAATGATTAATTTCTATCAAGAGACTCGCTAAAGACCCAAACCATAGAGTAGTTAGCACAGGAACCGTGGAGAGATATGTTTTTATATCTAGCATTGAAATTCCTCTTTCTTTATTTTATTGTAATACATATATAATCAGATGCTATAGTTCAAGATCATTTGTATTCATTTTTTTAATACATTAGTTTCTCATATGTATATAACTCTTTTATTTTATTATATGAATATATGAAGATGAAAGAAAACCAGTGGAAAACAAGACAAAGATTTTGTACAATGATACTGTACAACAATAAAGGGATGTAGCGTAGCTTGGTAGCATGTTTGTTTTGGGTACAAAATGTCACAGGTTCAAATCCTATCATCCCTACCTAAGAAAGCACTCTTAGTTCAGTTTGGTAGAACGCGGGTCTCCAAAACCTGATGTTGTAGGTTCAGATCCTACAAGGTGTGATTTTGTTTATCTTATGTTGAATTACAAATTATAATAAAATAACTTAATAAAATGAAATTGAATTACAATTTCAATTTGACCTCCTCTTTGCATTGCGAGAGGTCAATCAAAAAATTAATATTACTCAACTAAAGGTCCAAATAGAAAAATTTGAATCATTTTGATTCCAAATAGGAATCAGACCTAAGATGATTCCAAATAGAAAAATTTCAATCATTTTGATTTTTTTTGTCATTTTGTCATATATGGAATATATGACACTAGATAGATATCATATTCATGGAATACAATTCACTTTCAAGATGCCTTGATGGTGAAATGGTAGACACGCGAGACTCAAAATCTCATGCTAAAGAGCGGGGAGGTTCGAATCCTCTTCAAGGCATAATATTGAGAATGCTCATTGAATGAGCAATTCAATAACAGATTTTGGATAGAATCAATATTGTATTGATATACCGAGTATCTTATCTGTTGATATGAAGTATTTTGGCGATCCCCACGATTATAGTTCCTCCTGAAATACTCCAACCACCCCATGAATTGCTTATTCCTAAATGAGCCATGAAGGGTATAACAAACATACCCTATCTCCACATTGGATCAAGAACGGGGTCAGAGGGATCAAAAACCAGTAATTCGTATAGAGCCATCGAATCGTCCCAACTAGAAACAAGAGTTGTATGCATTATGTGAACAGAAAGTAATCAACCAGGATCATTCAATATGACAGTATGAACACGATACCAAGGTAAACCCATGGAAATATGTCTCTTTATCAAAGAGAAGTAGACACTATGTAACTTTATCGCATTGAAAAAGACTATACTCTGATGTACCTTTCAGTAGATTCCATATGAGAAAGGATTACTATTTATTCCATTTTTTTGGAAATAAGAGAACAAGTTTGTTCATAAGAACAAAGAGAAGTAGATCTATTCTATACTCGATGAGTACCAATACGCAATGGGAAAATTGGTCCTATTTTTGTTTTTGGGAATGAATGCATAGATACTTGTTTATCATTCGAGGGATCGATCCTTTCATTAAAATTTTTTTTATTCACTATGTTTTCCCTTCCAATCTATGGAAAATAAAATAGGGAAAATAGTAAAAAAAGATGACAAAGATAATAAACCCCTTGTTACATTTCCATATTAAAGTGAAGTATAGTGCTTAATTTTTTTCTGAAATTTAATGCCTATTGGTGTTCCAAAAGTACCTTTTTAGAGTCCTGGAGAGGAAGATACATTTTTTTGTTGATGTATAGTGTGACTTGTCAGGCATATTGGGTCATATGGGATTTACCCCGTTCTCTCCCCCAATCGAGATATCCTCTGCTTTGCCCAAGAAATATTGATTGAACTGTCAATTATTTGGAGCATGAAGTGTAATTAAGCCAATTAATTTATATTTATATTGGGGATCCATATCCATATATTATCAATTAGAAGAATTTTTTGTTGATTTAGACCGATAAAATATCCAAGCTCCGTTCAGAAAAGAAAATACCAAATTGGTAATATATGTACAATTACCACTTATATCATAAATGATTCTTGTACTTAACTTTAACTAGTTTAATTAATAAACTATATTAATTAAACTAGTACAAAGTAAAACTGCCAATCAATGGAATAGTATGATGAATACGTGGAACAGTTTGTGGGAAGGCAAGTAAAGCTAAAGCATGAAATGAACGAATTCCAAAAAAAGTGATACTGAGATTATTTCCCCTATATTATGTACAAATAGAATTCAGATAGATCTTTACTCGGAGTAGAATATGAACCTAAGAGAATTGAAAAGACCCATTGAGGAACAAGAAACAACATCGTGATTTGAATCGTGATGAAACAATATATCACTGAGAGGTTAGTTCAAGAAGTTAGTAAATTATTTCTTTTTCTTCTTTTGGTATGGTATGGAGAGATGCCAAAACAAAACCTATTTTTGAAAAATAAAAAAAAAGCAAACCTAAAAAAACTGTTACGAAAGGAAGAAATAGGACTAAAATTGATACATTGAATTTTTGTGCAATTTTTTTGAACCGTATGCGTCGAAATACAATTTCTGGGGGATAGAATTTTTTCCTAATCAACCAAATTTATCAAGAAATATTACTTTTTTTGTGTCAAGAGGTTGATAATGAGGTCTCAAATCAACTTATTGGTCTCATGGTATATCTCAGTATAGAAGATGCTACTAGGGATCTTTATTTGTTTATAAACTCTCTTGGTGGATAGGTAATCCTAGGAATGGCCATTTATGATGCTATGCAATTTGTGCCACCCGATGAGCATACAATATGCATGGGATTAGCCGCTTCAATGGGATCTTTAATTCTAGTCGGAGGAGAAATTACCAAACGTATAGCATTCCCTCACACTTGGCACCAATGAGTTTGTTCGTTGAAAAACAAAAAAAACTATGCCTTCGCCATATCGAATATGAATTCTAGTAATAATAGCATGGCATCTCAAGTTTGATATGAACAAATCATTCTTGTTTCTTCATAACATGAGGTTTTGTATCGAAATAGTAGTATGAAACAAAGGTTATTTTCTATTTGATCTTACGTGTCGAGAGTACATCTCAACATCAGAAGTCATTTTGTTATTCCAAACCAAAAGTCTCTTTTCTTTCTAATATTCATCTTAGGAAAGAAAGAGTACAAAAATGAAAAAAAATGATCATTTTTTCCCTATTTGATCGTATCAAAAATAAACTTTGAGATTACTAAATCATAGACAAGATAAATATAGAAAGCAACAGATGGAAGGTTGGTAAATGGATCATTCAATTATTTGGATCAGATGGATTATATTTCCTTCATCCTTCGAGAGAAGGGGGGTGGTAAATTCAATTCCATTATAGGGTCGTATGCAATGCACAAAAATTCCTGTATGGTTTTCAATTCTTTTTTTTTTTCTTCTTATTTTTTATCCCTTACTTTAGCTTTAGACCAACCATGCAAAATAGAAGAACCCCTTATAATGTTATATTAGTATCATCAGGGTTATGATTCACCAACCCGCTAGTTCTTTTTATGAGGCACAAGCTGGGGAATTTATCTTGGAAGCAGAAGAACTACTAAAACTTCATGAAACACTCACAAAGGTTTATGTACAAAGAACCGGCAATCCCTTACGGGTTATTTCTGAAGACATGGAATGAGATGCTTTTATGTCAGCAACAAAAGCCCAAGCTCATGGCATTGTTGATCTTGTAGCGGTAGAAAATGGAAATACTAGTGATTTTGTGTAAATCCATTTCAAAAACATAATTCACATTCTTTTTTATTTGACATTAAATAGAAATGATACATAATCATCAACGATCCAGTTAAGATCGATCTAAACCAAGCTATTCTTATTCTAGATTTACATATATACGATAAGCCAACTATTAAACAACTTATTAGAAACACAAGACAACCAATAAGAAATGTCACAAAATCCCCTGCCCTTTGAGGGTGTCCTCAGCATCGAGGAACATGTACTAGGGTGTATGTGCGACTCGTTCAGATCATGAGCTCAAAGAAAGAAATGAGAAAATTTTTCTAGTATTAATGATCAGTAACAACGAATAGAATTGATAGATTGGAAGAAGGCCATTTACTAGCTAAAAATGAGGATCTATCATATACCTATATGGTATATAGAATTTTTGGTTTCCATTAGTGCACATGGATTTAATTTGAGACGAGAAGCAATTCTCTATTGGTAGAAAGGTTATCCATTAAGATAAGAAAATCAATTTTGCTCTTATTCTTGAAAGAGAAGACTAAGAGGGTCAGCTACCTAGCCAATTTTCATAATTAAATATTGTCACTATATAGATAGTTCTTTTTGTGAAAGACGTATTACTGTATAACTGATGGGTAGAGCCAAAGGATATGAACTATACAAGTTAACAATAACATTTGATTAAATGACAAAGGAGGCTCTAGTCTATAGAAAGGACCTCACCGTTTAATTAAAGAAGCAACCATAGAAACAATGGAACCCACTAATTTTTTTGTGTCGGTAGAATTGAGTATTTTCAGCTCAAATGTCTAGAAGGAATAAAAAATCATAGTTGGGAAGGTCAAAGTAGCAAAAACCATGGGAATTTCTATTTTTATATATCAAAATAATCCAATTTGTTATTAATCGAACGGAAGAGGGAAGAAAAAGAATGACTGAAAGAAGAGAAATCAATTAGTTATTCATTAAAATTTAATTTGATTCAATGACCAGAGTTAGACAAGGATATAAATCTCGGAGATGTTGAACAAAAATTTGTTTATTTGCATCAACTTTTAGAGGGGCGCATTCAAGACTTACACTAATAGCCACTCAACAGAAAATAAGAGCCTTGGTTTCCTCTCATCGAGATCGAGACAGGCAAAAGAGGGATTTTTGTCGTTTGTGGATCACTCATATAAATGCAATAACTTGCAAGAATTTGGTATCTTATAGTTATTGTCGATTCATACACAATTTGAACAAGAGGGAATTGCTTCTTAATCGTAAAATACTTGCACAAATAGCTATATCGAATAAGAATTGTCTTTACATGATTTCCAATAAGATCTCTCAAATAAAATAATCTCTCAAATAAAATAAAAGAAAGAGATTGTAAAGTAATCTACAGGAATGAATGATTGAAACAAAATTCCCCAGAGAATGAACTCAAGGAAGATTTCCCCTTCCAATTTTTTTTCTTATAACACAACAATCAAATTGGAATCCTAGGTTTTTTCGAACAAAACATCAATTTGAGCTTGAGAGTTTTGAGTCAATTGAGCGATATGTCTATTTATTTCTAGTTCTAGGATCAGTAGTTCTAGGGATTGACTTAGCTCTCTCAAATTGTTTCTCATTATTAAGAAAAGGTAACAAAGATAAAATATGAGCTTGTTTTATAGCAATAGTAATTAATCGTTGTTGTTTCAAAGTTAATCTACTGATATGTCTAGATAATATTTTTCCTTGTTCACTAATAAATCAACTAATTAAACTCATATTTCTATAATTGATTCGATCCCCTGATTCAATTGGAAGAAAACGCCTACGAAAAGATTGCTTGGATTTATCCATGGATTATCCCTTATCTCAAAAATTCTCTTTATTCATTTTATTTTAGATCCGACATAATAGTATTTGATTTGTATATATACTATATAATAATTGTGTTGTATATACGTTAAGTTTTTCCTCTTCCTATTCTATGGAAAGATCCCACACATGTTCCTTTCGATCTATTTCTTTATTTCGCCATGAATTGTATATGTGCGACAATAGCGACATAATTTCTTAACTCTAATTGATTGGATGTATTGTGTCGACTCTTATGAGTAATATATCTAGAAATACCCAGCAATTCCTTATTAATACTATTTCAGCCACAACTGGTATATTCCAAAATAACTCTAATTCAAATATCTTTACCCTTGGCCATGAACCACCTTTTTTGGATTTTGGATCAACTTAAATTCCTCTATTTTTGATCAGAATCGAAGAAGAAGAAAACAACAAAAAAATCAATAGAAGTTACTAACTAAAAATGCAATTTCTAAAGAAAATATTTGATTGTAAAAAAATGTATTTGGTTGTAATTAATATTAATCATGTAAAAATTAAGTGATACAATTTCTTTGAATTAGCATCCTACTATCCTAGTCTCAGTATTTCATTTAAGTATCTTTTATCAATAACTAGAATGAAAAAAGGAAAATAACAAAGCATCCAGGAATAAGCAATTAATTTCTATCAAGAGACTCGCTAAAGACCCAAACCATAGAGTAGTTAGCATACGAACCTTGGAGAGATATGTTTTTATATCTCGCATTGAAAATCCTCCTACTTTATTTTATTGTAATACATATATAATCAGATGTTGTAGTTCAAGATCGTTTGTATTCATTTTTTTAAAATATGTTTCTCATATGTATATAATTCTTTTATTTTATTATATGAATATATGAAGATGAAAGAAAACAAATGGAAAACAAGACAAGGATTTTGTACAATGATACTGTACAATAATAAAGGGATGTAGTGCAGCTTGGTAGCACGTTTGTTTTGGGTACAAAATGTCACGGGTTCAAATCCTGTCATCCCTACCTAAGAAAGCACTCTTAGTTCAGTTTGGTAGAATGCGGGTCTCCAAACCCTGATGTTGTAGGTTCAAATCCTACAGAGCGTGATTCTGTTTATTTTATGCCAAATTACGAATTACAATAAAATAACTTAATAAAATAAAATTGAATTACAATTTCAATTTGACCTCCTCTTTGCATTGCAGGAGGTCAATAAAAAAATTAATATTACTCAATTAAAGGTCCAATTGATCACCACATCTGTATTGTAAATATGCTATTACGAATAATCCTTCCAAAGTAATAGGAATTAGACCTAAGAAGATTCCAAATAGAAAAATTTCAATCATTTCAAATTTTTTTTGTTTTGTTTGTTTTGAGGAAATAAAAGTAAGATCTATCTCTAAATATTAATCTGAATTATCCATGAATCTCAATGACTAAGAACTGGCAATTGACGTGGAAGGGAATCATACAATACTCGCACAATTCCAAAGAAATATTTAATGAATTGGTCACTCAATTTCAAATAAGTCGCATCATGTTCAAACTAATCAATAGAACCAAGGTTATAGTTGAAGCAGCCAACAGAAAACCAAAATAACTAGTTATAATAAGCATGAAAAAATGAAATTAGTTATTTTTTTTTTTTGCTACATAGGTTGATAAAAGACTTACCTAAGTTTTTATTTTTCTCGAATATGACAGTAAGAAAAAACACTATTGACAGAATTAGTTCTAATCGAAAATTCTTAATTCATCAGTCATTATGAATGGACTAATGACTCTAAAAAATATAGAGTCATTCATATAGGTAGAATAAAATCAAGTCATCGGCAGTAACACCAACCGATCTTGTGATTCCGAATCAACAAAAGAGGTTCATTCTTCAATTCCTGGGTTAAGTATAGTAATAAGAACTGTGTGTGTTGTGTAACTTGATTCCAAAATCAAATACAGGAAAGGAAATTAGGTTAGGTTTGAAAATAATTTCAATTTTGATCATTTCTATTCTTTTTCAATAGGAGTAAGTCTATTTTGTTTGGAGTGAACGACCTGATATTACCTTTATTTTTTTTTTAACTCAACTTATTTGAATTCTAAATTCATTAATTCATTGGATTCAGTACAGTAAAGCTTAGTTATTAGTTAATTGCCCATAATATTATATTCTGATTTCGAATAATAAGAAAAAGGTTTCTTGCAATCTATCCTAAAACCTTATCTTTTTGTTCTTTCTTCATCAAATAATACACTAGTATTGTATTATTGTATTTTTATTTTATGACCAACCAATTACATGAATTGAAATAAAAGGATTCGAATAAAAAACTTTTAGCCCTATACCCTAATATTATAAGGAATTTTTTATTTTATTGGTCTATTGGATAGCATACAATTATCCATATATAAGAAAAAAATAGAAGAAAGCAATTGTATAGCGTTTGGGGATACAACATTGTTGTGTCAGATAAAGGATAGCTATACTGATTTGATATACTCGAAATACACCTTTGGTACAAAATTGATGATCGTACAAACAAAGATGAAATAAAATATCAGTAGTTTTCTATTTACTGATCCCATCTTTCATGAAATTGATTCCTCTTTTTGACTATACATGAATTTTTAGAGCTTAGCATGTCTGGAAGCACGAGAGAACATCCTTTTGTAGATATTATTACTAGTATTCAGTACTGAGTCATTCATAGTATTACTATACCTTCCCTATTCATTGTGGGTTGGTTATTCATAAGTACAGGTTCAGCTTACGATGTGTTTGGAAGTCCTCGACCAAACAAATATTTCACAGAGAGATGACAGGGCATTCCATTAATAGCTGGCTGTTTTGATTCTTTGGAACAACTCAATGAATTTAGTAGATCCTTTTAGGAGGCCCCCAATGACCATAGATCGAACCTATCCAATTTTTATAGTGCAATGGTTGGCTGTTCATGGACTAGCTGTACCTACTGCTTCTTTTTTGGGGTCAATATTAGCAATGCAATTCATCCAATGATAAACCTGATTCGAATTATAGAACTATGACATAATCAAACCCGAATGAGCAAAATGTTGAGATGAATCGTACCAGTCTATACTGGGGTTTATTACTCATTTTTGTACTTGCTATTTTATTTTCCAATTATTTCTTCAATTGATAGAAAGAGAATAGTAGGAATTCTCTCATCCTATTCGGAAGGATACCATCCTCATAACTATCCATGACTATTTTTGTCTCTAGCATAACCGCTTGATAAAATGTGGAAGAAAGGGGGGAAAAATGGCCAATACTATTGGAAAGATTCCTCTTTGGCTGATAGGTACTGTAACTGGCATTCTTGTGATTAGTTCAATATGAATTTTCTTTTATGGTACATATTCTAGGTTGGGTTCATCTCTGTAGTAATCGGATGAACAAGATTTTAGACATGAAAAAGTAAGAACTCAGAGGGTCTCAACCCTCTGAGTTCTTACTTTTTCAAGCAAGATTTTGATCTATTCCATAATATACAAATTGGAAAATAATCCAATCAACATAATCAAATTGTAGAAATGACAAAACATTTATTTCTTAATCTTAAAATTTTGTTTATTTAGAACCATTTATTCTATTACTATTTAATACTTAAGTTAATTGAATAATTGTGGAAAATACTTTTTCTTGTGAAGATTAAGAAGACTAGCAATCCCTCCTAGAAGTATTTGTTTCATGTATCCCATCCTTGCCCTGTATTTTCTTTCTTTTTATTTGTTTGCATTTTATTGTCCATTACTAGGAATGGGATACAAGTAATTAATTCCAGATGTCACGAAAAATAGTATAAACTATTTCTAACAATTTAATGTTAAGGAATCTTTGGATCTAGAAATTCGTTTCGTACAATTGAACCTTTTCAAATTGTTTCTTTTTAAGAACCAAAAAAATTTGTGCCAAAATAATAGATGCTAAGAAGAACAAAAGACCTTGAGTGTGTAATGGATCTTGAAGCACTATTTTTGCATCTCCCTGACCAAAGCCCCCTACATTGGGATTACTTGTTAATGGTTGATCAAGCTTGATGAATTCACCCTCTGAAACACGAAGTTCTGGTCCTGGAGATATAATATCAACCACTTGATGTCCGTCCGATGCATCAACTATGGTGATTTCATATCCCCCTTTTTCTTTACGTACTATTCTGCTTACTATACCCGATGATGTAGCATTATAGACCGTATTGTTACTTTTACTTCCATCAAGATAAATCTGCCCCCTCCCTTTGTTCCCACCTACATATATGGGATATTTTAAGAAGTGAACATCTTTTTTCATAGCTGGGTCGGAAGAAAGAATAGGAATGATGATTTCACTATATTTCTGACCTGGAACTAGACCTATTACAAGAATATTGTTTTATTGGGATGATAATTCTGAAAAGACAGATTTCCCATCTTTTCTTTCACCTAAGGAGAAATACGATCGAGAGGGGCTAATTCGAATCCCTTGGATAAAATAAGAACAGCCCCCACATTCAAAGCCCCTTTTTTATCATTAGCAAGAACTTGTTTCAGTTGTATATCATAAGGGATTCAAACAACTGCTTCAAATACAATATCTGGAAGTATAGCTTGCGAAACTTTAATATCCATAGGCTTATTAGCTAAATGGCAATTGGCACATACAATTCGTCTAGTTGCTTCTGGTGGATTTTCATAACCTTGTAGTGCAAAAATGGGATATGTATTTGAAAGAGATGCTCGATTTATTACATATATCATGATCAATACAAAAATGGATTGAGTCATTTGTTCTTTTACCCAAGAAAAATTATTTCTATTTTGCATGGTCCAATCATTAATTGCGGAATTTCTACAATAAATAAATTAGATAGGTAGCTAGTCTAGTATAGTTCCCTACCCCACAGTCTGCTATTGTATTGGAATAATTGTATTGGAATAGCTTGAATAGGTAGAAATAAAAAGAATAAGTAAAATTTGAATTCGAATAAGTAAAATGGAAAATGCTTTCTTTATACACAAAAAAATATTCTTATTTAATTGCTATTATGAAACCAAATGAGTTCTTCATCTTCATTCATTAATTTGTTCATCATTCATTCATTGAATGATAAATAACTACAAGTGAAGGAGATACATGATTTAAATAATGGAAGATCCAATATTTCAAAATTGTATCTAGAATAACTAGAAAAGTGGAAACAAGACCAGATATAATTTGATCATTACGGGCCAATCCAAAATCGTTGTAGACTGAACCAATCATTAGTTTCGAACCATGGGTTGAGTGAAATCCGAGCCATAAATCAGTAATTAAAAGAATCAAAAAAGCCTTTATTATGTCACTTAAGTTATAGAATAATTCCTGAACCCAAGAATTAAGAATGACAAGTTCTTTATTACCCAGAAAAAATAACCACTTAGATTAACAAAACAGATTACATTTGCGGAGAAATGCAAAATGAGATGGAGATGATATTCATCATGTGTTTTAACCAATTCTATTGCTTCCTTGTGTATTCCGAAACAAAGCTCTTGTATATGTATCTTCGGGTACTCTTTTATCATTTCATCCAAGAGGAATAGTTCTTCGAATTCTATGAATTTTTCTAGAACATTTTTCTCTTGAATAGCATGCAAAAAGGTTTCAGATTGCCTCCTGTTCCACCAGTTAGTAATCCAAGGTTCCAAACTTTTATTAAATGAGAGAGAGACCCACCAAGGCAAAAATACTATAGATACAAAATATGGGAAGGAAATCAATGCTTTCCTTTTTTTTCATTTTTTTATCTATGAAATTGGTAATGAAGTTGCTTCAGTCTTTGACTCTATTTGATATTTTTCCAAAGTACGAGTTATATACCAAACAAGGCTGTGGATCTATTTCTTTCCATTTCGTGTCAAAATTTAGTCCTTGGATCTATCAGGAATATAAAAGAAGAATCAATATAGTATTTTTAGATATCTCAATCTTGAACTAACAAATTTTTTATTATGAAATTTTTTTTTGATATATTTGATAAATCCACACTTAACTTAATGAGAATTAGACTTTTTTACTAGTATAAATAAAAGAATTAAGCTGAATTCTTTACACATACAAAATAGTTTTGGTATACAAAATATTTCTTCTTCTTCATTTTTTTATAGTTACCCCATATACTTTCTTTGCTTTTGGTTTTATTCTATGGGCCGTTGCACCAACGAAATAGGAATATAGAACATAACACATTTTGCTCGAATGGGCATTCTGAAGAAACTTCAATTAAATAGAAGGGGTTAGCAAGTTCTTTTCTTCATGCTGAAAAATTTTTCTTCAGTTGATTTTTCAAAATACTTCAATTGGTACACGCAAGAAATAGGCCAATTCAGCAGCTTTTTGTTCAATTTCCCGTGGAGTAAAATTCTCATCAGTACGAGTCAAGGGAATGGCTCCTTGACCTCGAATTTCCATATAAAGGACATGATGATTATAAAGACCTTCTTTAACCTCCATTCTGATTGATTGGATATCTCTCATAAGGAAGTGGAAGAAAATGCGGCGATTTATTCCAAGAAATCCCCAACGAAAAATACACACTATTTTTTCTTTTCTATCGAATTGGTCATAACCACTACCGACATCCCAGGAATTGTGCACCACAAATAGGAGCTAATGAATAGTCCTACGATCCCGTAGAAAGACATCACAATCCCTTGTGGAAAAAATAGGATTTGCTGGGATGGAAATACAGATATCAGATTTTTACCAAGATAACTGGAAGTTCCAACCACTAAGAATCCTAGTGAACCTAAAAAAAGGATACAAGCCCAACAAAAATTACTTGTCCTTCAAGACTCAATTATAAGTTCTATCCATATATGTTCTGATCACCAGTTCATACTTACTATATTAGATACAGTCGCATTCGATTAGAATTGAGAGAATAACCCAAAATTGACTTTACTTTTCTTGATGCTGAAGTAACTCTCATCAACTAGCACTATTCAGATACAAAACATAGCATTAAAGCATTAGTAGTAATTAGTCAGATACGTTAACTTTTATGTAGATATTATTTATCTACATACATAACAACATTTAGGTTTGGAAAAAGCCACATATTCTACCATATTACACTAAATAAATATATGTATTATAATTCAGTTAGTGTTCAAATAAATTGATGAGATTTGGTTCCATCGGATCTAGACAATTTTATTTATTTGGACATAAAGTGACAAAGAAGCCATTGCAATTGCAAGAAAGTTAAGGTCTGTCATAAAATGAGTACCTCAATTACTATTTGTACCTCTTCTAAATACAAATAGGTCTTATGATAACTATATCTATTATAACTAATATTAACTAGTTAATAAGTGTCTAATAGAAAACTAAATTAAATTACTATCTTTTTTTTATTTTGATTCAAAGGAAGGAAATCGTAAAGTTGAAATAACTCACTTAGAACACCTTTTAAAGGATTATGTGGTACGATTAGGTCAAATAAGCCCTTATGGAATAAATATTCAGCTGCTTGTAAACCATCGGGTATTGTCTTATTCAATGTTTGTTCAATTACTCTTTTACCCACAAATGTAATGTGGGCATTAGGTTCAACAATAATGACATTTCCCAACATACCAAAACTTGCCCTCACTCCACTGGTTGTAGGAGATGTAAGGATTGATACATAGAATAACTTTTTATTTGATTGATAATTATATAAGGCAGAAGAGATTTTAGCCATTTGCATCAAGCTCAAACTTCCTTCTTGCATGCGTGCTCCTCCAGAAGCACACACAATAATGATAGGTAGAGATTTATTAGTAGCATACTTGATCAAACGGGTGATTTTATCGCCCACTATGGATCCCATACTACCTCCCATGAACTCAAAATCCATAACCCCAATTGTCACAGGAAAACCATTTAGTTGACCTATGCCTGTTTGAACAACTTCAATTAAACCTTTCTTTCTCTGATAAAAATTGATACAATCTATATAGGGTTCCTCCTCTGAATGAAATTCTATAGGGTCCATAGAAACCATAGCTTCATACATAGGATCCCAAGTGCTCGGATCAATCGAAAGTTTGATTCTATCTGAGCTACTCATTTTCAAATGATATCCACAGTGTTCACAAATATGCATTTTTGACTTAAATTTTTTTTATAATTTAATCCATAACAATTTTCACATTGAACCCATAAATATTTGTATTTTTTGTTTATATAAAAATTGTTAGATCTTTCTTTTACATTTAAATCATTGCCATTACTACTAGTACTTATACTAGAACTCCCACTTTCACTACTACTTACACTTATACTTATATTTATAGTCCAAATAATACTATAAATGTAACCGATGTAGTAGTTATTCTTACTTTTTATAAAAAAATTTTTTCTAGTTTACTTAGAAAAGAACTATTATTCTTATCGTCAATCTCAAAAATCAGATTTTCAATATCAAAATATACAGAATAACTATTGCCATTACTATCCCTAAGTAACAAAGTGTTATCAGAGATCAAACCAAAAGTATTCTTGATCTCCAATAAATAATTAACATTACTAAAACTATAACTATAACTGCCACCATCACTCCAACTAAGAAGAATGTTTTTCTCCGTATCATTTAGAATGGGGTCTTCACTTCTAGGGGTATGCCCAATACCATCAAGACTATCCATTGATTTACTTAGCCCATACCTATCTTCTAACCTCTCAGTAGAAAATATCAAATTGAACAACCATTTCTCCATAGAGTCTTCCTGCCCCCCATTTTATGAAAATACAATAAAGGAATAGTCATTCGATGAATAATCATTTTACATTTTACTATTTGATTGATTGATTTTCTAGCAAAATGAAGCATATGGATTCCATCATTAAGATTGTTAATTGTTAACCAACAATGAGTGAGTATTGAAAGAAATTATTCTTTTTTTTGGTAAATTCAAAGTATCACTTCTTTCTAATATATATATATAAAGAAGTTTCTCTCATGTCATGTACAAACAAATCATTCATCGAAAGATAGAATTATTTCTTCCTACAAAGTGAAGAATTTATTCTCGTATGATTTCGTATCATATAATCAAATAATAAGTTTCAATTCTAACATAGAACGAAAAATACAATATTATATTAGAGGATAGGTCGAGGAAGCCCTTGCCTCTTGGCTTGGCTTGATTTATGGTTTGAAATAAAATTGTGGAATCTAAAAATCCACCAATCCAAGGATTCTTAGAATTAATTATGAGAATTCATTATGGATCTAATGATAGAAGTATTGAGTTGTTTAGTCTTTTGTATTTGCATCTTCTATATAGTATAGTAAGGTTTGTACATATCAAAGATATATGCAAATACATAATATATAGGATTTATAGGATATTCCATTTTATTCAACTCAATCCTTTTTAGTAAAAGATTGGGCCGAGGTTAATTAAAATTAGGAGAACAAACAGGAATTACCGAATTGTTTTTCTCTTTATCGTCATCTGACATATCAACTAGTCTGTTGTATCTACTAGTGCACATTTGAATTTGATCTCCTTCCATACCTCACAAGCAATGGCTAGTTCAAGACTCAATTTGCTAGCTTCATGAATAATTTCATTACCTTCATGAGCAAGGTCACGTCCCTCGTTACGAGCTTCTACACATGCTTACAAAGCCACCCGATTAGCTACTGCACTAGGTAAGGGTACCCTAAAGTTCCTCCATCAAACTGTAGTATGGAATCATCCCCAAAGATTTCGGTCAGGGTAGGCATATGCCAAACATGAATACCCCCTGAAGCCACGGGCAGAACACCTAGCATAGAGACCCAATCTTGAGTGAAAAAAATATCATGACTTCGGTCTTTTTCAATAAAATCATCACATAATAAATCAACAAAACCCAAAGTCATCTCACATTCCCCTTCCAATTACCTACTACTGTATCAGTGTGAACATGATCTCCACGAGACATACATAATGCTTTAGCTAGTACACGAAAATGCATGCCATGATTTTTCTATCTATCACTAACTGCATACATTGTGCGATGAATGTGAAGTAGTAGGCCATTATCGCGACAATAATGAGCCAAGCTAGTATTTGCAGCGAATCACCCTATTAAGTAATCATGAATTATGATAGGAACTCCCAATTCTCTTGCACATATAGCCCTTTTGGTCATTTCTTCACACGTACCTGCAGTAGCATTCAAGTAATGTCCCTTGCTTTCGCCTGTTTCAGCCTGTGCTTTATAAATTGCTTCAGCACAAAATAAGAAATGGTCTCTCAAACACATAAATGGTTGGGAATTCACATTTTCATCATCCTTGATAAAATCAAGTCCACTGCATAAACATTCATAAATGGCTCTATTGTAGTTCTTTGCGGATAACCCCAAATTTGGTTTAATAGTGCATCCCAATAGGGGACGGCCGTAGTTGTTCAACTTATCTCTTTCAACTTGGATACCATGAGGCGGGCATTGGAAAGTTTTAGAATAAGGAGGAATTCATAAATCCTCCAGACGTAGGGCTTGTAAGGCTTTGAAACTAAATACATTACCTACAATGGAAGTAAACATGTTAGTAACAGAACCTTCTTCAAAAAGGTCTAAAGGATAAGCTACATAAGCAATATATTGGTTTTCCTCCCCAAAAATGCTCTTGATGTGGTAGCATCGACCTTTGTAATGATCAAGACTAGTAAGTCCATTAGTCCACACAGTTGTCCATGTACCAGTGGAAGATTCAGAAGCTACCACAGCTCCTTCTTCTTTGGGCAGAACCTCGAGTTGAGGACTTACTCGGAATGCTGCCAAGATGTCAGTATCTTTGGTTTCATAGTTAGGAGTATAATAAGTCAATTTATAATCTTTAACACCAGCTTTGAATCCAACACTTGCTTTATTCTCTATTTGTGTATCGTCATCTAACATATCTACTAGTCTGTTGTATCTACTAGTGCAAATTTGAATTTGATCTCCTTCCATACTTCACAAGCAGTGGGTAACTCGGGACTCCATTTGCAAGCTTCACGGATAATTTCATTACCTTTACAAGCAAGGTCACGTCCCTCGTTATGAGCTTGTACACACGCTTCCAAAGCCACCCGATTAGCTACTGCTGGGTGCATTTCCCCAAGGGTGCCCTAAAGTTCCTCCACCGAACTATAGTACAAAATCATCCCCAAAGATTTCAATCAGGGCAAGCATATGCCAAACATGAATACCCCCTGAAGCCATGGGCAGAACACCCAACATAGAGACCAAATCTTGAGTGAAAAAAATACCGTGACTTCAATCTTTTTCAATAAAATCATCACGTAATAAATCAACAAAACCCAAAGTCATCTCATATTCCCCTTCGAATTTACCTACTATTGTACTAGTGTGAACAAGATCTCCACCAAACAAATGTAATGCTTTAGCTAGTACATGAAAATGCATACCTTGATTTTTCTATCTATCAATAACTACTTGCATTGCGTGATGGATGTGAAGCAGTAGGCTGTTATCGCGACAATAATGAGCCAAGCTAGTATTTCCAGTGAATCACCCTATTAAGTAATCATGCATTATGATAGGAACTCCCAATTCTCTTGCACATATAACCCTTTTGGTCATTTCTTCACATGTACCTACAGTAGCATTCAAGTAATGTCCCTTGATTTCGCTTGTTTCGGCCTGTGCTTTATAAATTGCTTCAGCACAAAATAAGAAACGGTCTCTCCAATGCATAAATGGTTGGGAATTCACATTTTCATCATTCTTGGTAAAATCAAGTCCACCACGTAAAACATTCATAAATGGCTCTACCGTAGTTCTTTGCGGATAACCCCAAATTTGGTTTAATAGTGCATCCCAATAGGGGATGGTCATACTTGTTCAACTTATCTCTTTCAACTTGGATACCATGAGGTGGGCCTTGGAAAGTTTTAGAATAAGAAGGAGGAATTCGTAAATCCTCTAGATGTAGGGCTCGTAAGGCTTTGAAACCAAATACATTACCTACAATGGAAGTAAACATGTTAGTAACAGAACCTTCTTCAAAAAGGTTTAAAGGATAAGCTACATAAGTAATATATTGGTTTTCCTCCCCAACAATGCTCTCGATGTGGTAGAATCATCCTTTGTAATGATCAAGACTGGTAAGTCCATCAATCCACACAGTTGTCCATGTACTAGTGGAAGATTCGGTAGCTACTACAGCTCCTGCTTCTTCGGGCGGAACCCCAGGTTGAGGACTTACGCGGAATGCTGCCAAGATGTCAGCCTCTTTGGTTTCATAGTTAGGAGTATAATAAGTCAATTTATAATCTTTAACACCAGCTTTGAATCCAACACTTGCTTTAGTCTCTGTTTGTGGTGACATAAGTCCCTCCTTACAACACATGAATTAAGAATTCTCACAATGACAAGGTTTGCTCGATATGGATTAGATGTGAATGAAACCCTTAAGAAAAATATTTCAAAAAATTCAACTAATATTAACAACTAATTAGAAAATGGTTGGTTATTAGACTATGTAATGTATTTGATTCACCAAATACATCATTATTGTATACTTTTTGCTATATATGGCGCAAGCCAATCCTTGTTTTGTAAGTTTATAATTGAGTTGATACTCTTCTTATTTGTCATTAAATATATAAATATTAATTAATAAAACACTCTTGACAGTGATATATGTTGTATATGTAAATCCTAGGATGTGAAAATAGCCATAATTCATCCATGAAAAGGTATAAAACAAGAATAGACAGAAATGTATATGCAAAAAACAATGAAAAATAAGATTGAAATAATAAATCCTAAATGGAGATCGGGTTGGAATTCCATAGATAATATAATCTAATAGGGACATTATTTTCTATAATAATAGAAAAATGAAACACACTTAACTTTCTCATGATTCCTATTCATCTACTTTATATTAAAAATACTCAAAAAGTGATTGGTTGAACTTGAGAATGAAGTAATTCAATGAGTAAATAATGGAATTGAATTCCTTCAAGTGATACCAACTAAATCCAGCGCTAACTTCAATTTATTTCTTATTCAGTTAGCCGATCGACTTCCTATCAAACATTTTTTTTATTGGATATTTCAACATATTTCACTTTATTATGATTATGAAAATCAATCTTACTACTTCTGGTCCTATGGTTTCTGCACTTGAAGAAAAAACTTAGGACGTATCGCCCAAATTATTGGCCCAATACTGGATGTCGCTTTTCCCCCAGGAAAGATGCCTAATAGTTATAATGCTTTGGTAGTTCAAAGTCAAGATACTGCCGGTCAACAAATTAATGTGACTTGTGAGGTACAACAATTATTAGGAAATAATTGAGTTAGAGTTGTAGCTATGAGTGCTACAAATGGTCTGATGAGAGGAATGGAAGTGATTGACACAGGAACTCCTCTAAGTGTTCCAGTTGGTAGAGCTACTCTCGAACAAATTTTCAATGTTCTTGGGGAACCCGTTGATAATTTAGGTCCTGTGGATACTCACATAACATCTCCTATTCATAGATCTGCACCCGCTTTTATACAATTAGATACAAAATTATCCATTTTTGAAACAAGGATTAAAGTGGTGGATCTTTTAGCTCCTTATCATCGTGGGGGAAAATCCAAGCTATTTGGGGGAGCTAGTGTGGGTAAAATTGTATTCATCATGGAATTGATCAACAACATTGCCAAAGCTCATGGTGGTGTATCTGTATTTGGCAGTGTAGGTGAACATACTCATGAAGGAAATGATCTCTACATGGAAATGAAAGAATCCAGAGTGATTTATGAAAAAAAATATTTTGGTTTGACTGCCCTAACCATGGTGGAATATTTCTGGGATGTTAATGAACAAGACATGCTTCTCTTCATCAACAATATCTTTCATTTCATCCAAGCAGGGTCAAAAGTATCTGCCTTATTAGGTAGAATGCCTTCTATGGTGGGTTATCAACCCACCCTTAGTATAGAAATGGGTTCTTTGCAAGAAAGAATTACTTCTACTAAAGAGGGATCTATAACTTCGATCCAAGTAGTTTATGTACCTGTGGATGATTTGACCGACCTGGCTCCAACCACGACATTTGCACATTTAGACGCTACTACCGTACTATCAAGAGGATTAGCTACCAAGAGTATTTATCCAGCAGTAGATCCTTTAGATTCAACATCAACTATGTTACAGCCTCGAATCATTGGGGAGGAACATTATGAAATTGCACAAAAAGTTAAGCAAACTTCACAACGTTACAAAGAACTTCAGGACATTATAGCTATCCTGGGGTTGGATGAATTATCTGAAGAGTTTCGATTAACTGTAGCAAGAGCACGAAAAATTGAGTGTTTCTTATCACAACCCTTCTTCATGGCAAAAGTATTTACTGGCTCTCCGAGTAAATATGTTGGTCTCGTAGAAATAATTAGGGGGTTTCAACTCATCCTTTTCAAAGAATTAGACAGTCTTCTAGAACAGGCCTTTTATTTGGTGACTAACATCGATGAAGCTACCACGAAAGCTATAAACTTAAAAGTGGAGAGCAAGAAATGACCTTAAATCTTTGTGTATTGACTCCTAATCGAACTATTTTGGATTTAGAAGTAAAAGAAATAATTTTATCTACTAATAGTGGGCAAATTGGCATATTACCAAACCACACTTCTATTGCCATGACCGTGGATATAGGCCTTTTGAGAATATGCTTTCAATGACCAATGGTTAACGGTGGCTCTGATGGGCGATTTAGCTAGAATAGGTAATAATGAGATCACCATTTTAGGAAATGATGCAGAGATGAGTACTGACATTGATCTGCAAGAAGCTCAACAAGCTCTTGGAATAGCTGAAGCTAACTTGAGTAGAGTTGAGGGTAAAAGACAAGCAATTGAGGTGAATCTAGCACTCAGACGAGCTAGGACACGAGTAGAGGCTATCAATGTTATTTCCTCCTAGTCAACAAAATACAACAAAATCTTCAAAAGAATTATTGCATTTTGATTCCACCAATTGAACACAATCAAGTCTAATTTAATACAATGAAACCAAAAAAAAGAAGATGGGTAGAAAAACTTATTAGATACCATTGACTTTAGATACCATTTACTCCACTCCAGTATTTAATAAGTTCTACCTACTATTGGATTTGAACCAATGACTCTCGTTGTATGAAAGCAATACTCTAACCACTGAGTTAAGTAGGTCATTTATCACCACAGAAGACCCATCACTTTGTGGATTATAGATAGAATAGTATTTCTAAGCAATTCCAATTTGTTAAAATAATAAATAAATCGCAAAGCTATCATACAATGTGGGATCGTGGACTATCCATCTTGACAATAAATTATCCATATGTTAAGATATCTATGACAAGGGCAAGGGCTATAGCTCAGTTAGGTAGAGCACCTCATTTACACATGCACCAATGCTTTTCAAAAGAAGCCAATTATACAATGAACATAATTGATCTTATTGAGATGAAAAATCAATGTCTTACTCCATAGATTTGAGGAACAAGAGAACAATAGCTTGACATATATTTTATTTGGTTTGATTCAATCTAATTTAGATTTAGTGCAAATTTAAGTGCCAAATAGAAAACCTACCATTAATTTGATAATTGATAGGGTAAATAACCAATCCACATTCAATGCTAGGCATAATGAATATAAGGACCTCAAAATCATCTCTTTTCATCCTATGAACTTTAAGGTGTATGAAGTCTCATATTTGCCTCTTGCAGAGGAGCGATAGAAACTCCATTTCACTTAGGATAACTTTAAGGAATATAAAGAGCAAGTCAATCTTTCAAAATTTTCATTCTAAATTGAGAAATACTTGTACAAGTACAAATAAATGTAGGATAAATCAAGAAGATGCAGGGTCATTTATTTGATTGGCTAGTCAAGCATGAGCTTGTTCATAGATCCTTGGGCTTTGACTATCAAGGAATAGAGATTTTACAAATAAAAATAGAGGATTGGGACTTCATTGCTATTATTTCATATATATATGTGGTTACAATTATTTATATTCCCAATGTGCCTATGATGTAGCACCAGATGGATTTTTAGCTAGTGTATATCATCTTACAATAATAGAATATGGTATAGATAAAGTAGAAGAGGTATGCATAAAAGTATTTGTATCTAGGAATAATCCTACAATCCCATCTATTTTCTAGATTTGGAAAAGTGCAGATTTTCAAGAGCGGGAATCCTATGATATGTTAGGGATCTCTTATGATAATCATCCACGTCTTAAATGTATCTAGATGCCGAAAAGTTGGATAGGTTGGCCCCTACGTAAGGACTATATTACCCCCAATTTCTATGAAATACAAGATGCTTATTGAATGATAAGAAACTTATGTTCACTTCTATGACACGACTCCAGACTTCATTTAAGTCAAATCAAGAATATTTTTACATTCTGTTCTAGATGAAACAAAGTAACCAGACTCCAATTTGTATTATGGAAGGGCTGAAATAAAAAAAGGCATTTTGTAAGATATCTCATATGAGTAGAAACTATAAATAAGATGAATCAAAAAAGTTCCGCACCATAAACCTTGTACCGCACACATCACTTAGCAAAGTAACATAAGTAGGAGTGAAGAAATAGAATATAAATATGAAAAAAATGAAAAGGGATCAAATTTTATTTGTACTGTGTCTGAAATGCATCTTGTCTATTGCTATTCTTCAACTGTTGTAGATTTTTGAAACTTTTTAGCCAACTTATTTATTTTAGATATATATTTACCTTTTTAAGTGAGAATTTGTATAAATATCAATGTGATATAGTATTGGGATGTCAAGAACCAGACTTGAATTGGTGACATGAGGATTTTCAGTCCTCTACTCTACCAACTGAGCTATCCCAACCATTTTTTGCGCATCATTCTACTATAGTAGAGTATTTGTATCTATGTCAATGACCAAAAAATATTTTAAAATCTTACCTAGTCCCTAAATTTTTTAGATCTTCAAAAAGTTTATTTATTTATTTTTTGTTTGGATCCTTGATGAAACAGACAAGAAGTAAAATGGGATTTTTGGTGATAGAGGGACTTGAACCCTCACGATTTCTTAAGTTGACAGATTTTCTTCTTACTATAAATTTCATTGTTATCAGTATTGATATGTAGAATGGTACTCTATTTTTATTCTCATTCGATTAATTCATTTTTCAAAAGATCTATCAGACTCTGGAATCAATGATTTGATCATAAAATATTTGATTCTTCCTTCAACTTCCAACTTTGGTTGGAATAGATTCCTAATTGACTTTGCAATTTTTTTCATATCATATATATTCAATTCATTTCATATATAATGTCATATACATATATATCATATATATATATATATATAATGGAATCGGGTCATGATTAATCATTTGATATGTCAGTATGTGTACGTACGTATTGGGTATGTAGAGTTTCCCTTTCATAATTTGATGGAGGGATTCCAACTACTAACATAATGTAATCAATTTCATTCGTTAGAATAGCTTCCATTGAGTCTCTGCACCTATCCTTTTTTGATTTTTGATTCTAGTTTTTTTGATAAACCAAACCTTTTCAAATCTCAAATAAAGATTTGACTCAGGATTGCCCATTTTTAATTCCAGAGTTTCTCTGAATTTGGAAGTTAGACTTAGTAGGTTTCTATACCAAGGCTCAACTCAATCAAGTCTGTAGCATCTACCAATTTTGCCATATCCCCCTTTCTACTTCTTTGATTTATCGGGAAGCTGTTGAATTCATTAGATAATGATTCTTATATTGTGTTGGAAAAGTGTATACTGCTATTTTATTTTTCGCCACCCTCTATTATTTCATCTTTATTGGATAAACTATATTTGTTTCAATCAGAACAGATTCTATTATTGATATATCTACAATTCAATATGGATACATATATCCTAGATATATATGCTTCCGCCCACTTTCATTTTTACAGCACGATTTGCAATACTGGAACGGTCGATATTCATTCTTTCTTATCTCCTACATTTCTAAATAAAATCAGAAGAATACCTCATTCTTGTATCTTTATTCTCCTTTTCTTATTCTTTTCTAATCTGAGAACCGATCGAGTAGTTAATATAATTAATATAGTTTGCTATAACTGCTCTAAAAAATAATTCCATTTTTTTCTAGTCAAAATTTCAAGTTTGATAATATCATGTCCTGATATTTTATTTTAATCATATAAAATATATATTGAATTATTTTGAATATTTAATTATTTAATAATATAATACTAAATGAAAAAATTCATAATATAATACTAAATCAAATTATACTTATAAATACATATTAAATACTTATAAAGTATTATTAAATACTTATATTATAGTGATAGTTATTAGATAGTTAAAGTTAATTTACTAAATTAAAATTCTAAATGAATTTGAGCATTTTAGTATTCAATTATGGATTTATTAATAGCTAACTAAGATCAGGTACTTTATAGAATTCCTATACATTTCTGTTATGCAAGCCCTCTTAGCTTAGAGGTTAGAGCATCGCATTTGTAATGCGGTAATCATCGGTTCGACTCCGATAGCCGGCTTTTTCTCTATCTATTTTTTTCCATGATTGACAATCCCCCTTCTCCATTTCCCCAAATGTTGGGTCGCCAATCGGATCTATTATGTGGTGATAACTTGTAACTAGAAATCCAAAAATAAAAAACGGAGGAATTAGATTTGTATAGAACAAATCCGAAGACAGAGTCTAAATTTCTTAGTATATACATTATTTCCTATATATATAAAAAATCCATAAATTGATACAATTTATTCCATTCTACTTTATTTGATTCGTAGTATGTCAATAGTTGTTTGTAGTACTTCAATAAATCCATTTTAGCTTTACGTTATTTCTCATTTAGTTTAGTCTTTATTTAGATTTATTCTATAATGTAATATGAAGAAATGAAATGTCAATAAAATAAAAAAAATTGAGTCTTTTTTTTATGTCTCGTTACTGAGGACCTCGTTTCAAAAAAATACGCCATTTGGGGGCTTTACAAGGACTAAGTAGTTAAAAGCCTAGATCTGGAAGTGATCTTAAAAACCAATCGCATTCTGGGAAAAGCTCACAATATTGTATTCATCTAGAAGAAAAACAAAAATTGCATTTTCATTATGGTTTGATAGAATGACAATTACTTAGATATGTACATATCGCTGGAAAAGCCAAAGGGTCAATAGGTTAAGTTTTCTTACAACTACTTGAGATGCATTTGGATAACATCTTTTTTGGATTGGGTATGGCTTCGACTATTCCTGTAGCCAGGAAATTAGTTAATCATAGACATATTTTAGTTAATAATCGTATAGTGGGTATATCGAGTTATCGTTGCAAGCCCAGAGATATTATTACTCGGAAGAATAAACAAAGATCGAAAGCTCTGATTCAAAATTCTATGGAATTGCCCCCCCATGAAGAGTTTCCAAAACATTTGACTATTGACTTATTCCAATATAAACGATTAGTAAATCAAATAATAGATAGTAAATTGATCAGTTTGAAAATAAATGAGTTGTTAGTCGTAGAATATTATTCTCGTCAGACTTGAACCTAACGAAAATAACAGGGAAAGGTTCAGACAATTTTGCACTCCCCCTTGCGCTGAAGTAAAATTTGTATAAATAAATCTAAGAGTTCATTTTCCCATTTATGTATTACAAATAAATCAAGGATTTTCATTTATCTTCACTCTTTCCGACATTTATATTTGTATTTTATGTATCAAACAAAGTAATGTAATTAGGAATAGAGAATCTCTATGAAATAGAAATAAGAGTCTTAGTGTTGGAATAAGGATATCGATTCTTATTATATTTGATATATTGTAGTCAGTAACGTTGGTGAATTAACATAAATAAATGGAAAGAGAGGGATTCGAACCCTCGGTAAACAAAAGCCTACATAGTAGTTCCAATGCTACGCCTTGAACCACTCGGCCATCTCTCCTACATAATATAATCTTATTATTGACCAAAAACAGAAATTGAATAAATAGTGAGTCATTCATATTACTGCAATATAGGTTCAACTGATCAATGGTTCCATAAGAATAAAAAAATCTTTGTCTTGGTTATTCAACTTAGATGAAATAGTAATAATTCTATTCAATAGTAATAGTTATGTTCATTGGTATACTATATAAATAATAAATAATTTGATAATTGAGCTGAAATCCAATCTGATTTAAATACTTCATATCTCTCCTTACCAAAAGCATAATTTCAATTTATAATTTGAGTGAAGGGTTCACATTTTTTTTAGAACTAAATTAGTCTGTTTGTTTTTATGTTATCGTCTGTTTGTTTTAGAATTCCTTTGTTTGTGGGATCATTACCTCTCACGGTAATGAGAAAAATTATAGAATAGATTGCTAATTAATTATGCCTCACGATAATGAGAAAAATTATAGAATAGATTACTAATTAATTATGCCTAGATCTTGGATAAATGGAAATTTTATTGCTAAGACCTCTTCAATTGTAGCCAATATCTTATTATGAATAATTCCAACAACTTCAGGAGAAAAAAGGCATTTACTCATTACAGAGATGGTGCGATTTGATTCTTTTCTCTTATTTTTTTAGCCCTCTTAGTCTTACGAAAAGGGGTGTGGTTCGAGATGGAAAGAAACAAATTATTGAAATAAACCTTCATTTGGTGAAGGTGAAGTTTGGAGATAGAATAATTCCTTCTCTCGTGTATTCTAGGGAAATGTAGCCTCAAATGCTTCAATTGCCAATTTTAGTATTGAGTGAAAGGGTACCCCTATAGGTTATGTATTGCAAGTCAATTCTACTTCACAAATACCCATAAGCGGCATAGGGAAAGCAGCACTACACTTAGGAATCAACAAGAAGAAAACTTTGTTATAAATTATCCCTTTACTTATTGGTATCGGGACTAAGAAGAATGGTTAGGACAACAAACATCCATCTTGTTCATACTTTGGATATCCATATAACCATCAAAGATCGTTGAAGTGACTAATTCCTGAAAATAGGGGGCACTAGGGACAAAGAAATTGTTGGAATTACCATTTTTATATAGAACTAGATTGGTGTTAAGAAAGAAAAACCTCTTACCTTACAAGGAGGCTGGCTAGAGATTTCTTGTAAAAATACTAGCCCTTGCCAGTTCATAATATAATGAGAATAGTCAAATTTGGATTCCATGGATTACTTAGTACCATGCATTGAAGGGAGGAGCCGTATGAAATGAAAATCTCATGTATGGTTCTAGAACGGAGATTTTTTGAATAGAATGAACAACCGTAATGGATGTCAGCTCAATCTAAAGGAAATTATGTGAAAGCTTTACAAAATTATTATGAAGCTATGCAACCAAAAATTGATCCCTATGACAAAGTTAAATACTCTATAACATAAGCCTTATACACACAAGTAACGGAGAACATATGAAGGCTTTGGAATATTATTTCCAGGCACTAGAATGAAATTAATTCTTACCGCAAGCTTTTAATAATATGGCCGTGATCTATCATTACGTGTGGCTATCTCCACTATAGAAAGAAGGAAAAAAAAGATCAAATTGGCTAGTAAAGTAAATACTATAAAAAAGGCTTTCTACATATGCATTGTCGAAAGAAACAATTTTTCTCCGCTGTAGTAAGGAAAGAGACTTCACAAGAACCAAAATATGAAGAAATAGATATGCCTATATACTATATTCTATGGGTAAAGGATCAAATTGATAGACAAAGCACCGTAAAGATCAATTAGCGAGCTATTGGATCAATACGGTTAAGAACTGCTTACTTATACTTCAGGATATGGGAAGTAATCAACTTATGTAATAAAGTCGATCCACTAAGGTATAAGATATTGAGCAGCGGTGTAGTGTCAGATCCCAAAGATAGGAAGTTCTTTTTTCTTATGGAGGGAAAGTCCTTTTAAGAGATTCTATATAAATTTCAATTTCATATATGAAAACGAGATAGTTCCCTTTCAGAAAAATCGAATGTAATGAGATAAGGAAATATCTCTATGCTTCATTCTTCGGAAGGGGGGGAGAAAAGATAAAACGGATTTTTGACCAAGAAAATTAGAGTTCGAAACTTAGTTAATTAACTTCGTCTGCTTAGTTGTGGTTAACCCCCCCCCTTTTTTTGTTAAGGGGGGTTCATTTCTTAAAAATCTAATACAGTTAGTATAGATTAAAATGGGATGCCAAAAGAATCAATTGCTGAGCCGTATGAGGTAGGAAACTCTCAAGTACGGTTCTAAGGAAAGGAATTTACTCACCTATTCCAACCAGGGAGAACGGGCCATTCTACGGGGTGATTCTGAAATCACAGAAGCTTGGTTCAATCAAGCTGCTGAGTATTGGAAATAGGCTATAGCGCTTACCCCGAATAATTATATTGAAGCACATAATTGGTTGAAGATTACGAGGCATTTAGAATTCGAATAAAATTTGTAATTCATTACAATTGATTGTTGGATCTATTAATCAAATTAAATAGATCATACATATCCTATGATAAGATCCAATCAGAAATTTCATTATATCTCTTACTTCTAAAATCATTATTGTATGGTATCTTATATCGATAAAGGAGATATGGGTACAAAAAACTAATCTAATAAAGGAAAGAATACCTTTGAATGACTAAATATAAATATCGAGATTAATCCTATTAATCCTAATGAATTATTTTGTGATTTTTAATGTAATGTAATGTAATACAGTACAGTAATTAAGATATTATATTCCATGAAAGTAGATACATATGGGAATTTATACATTCAGATAGAAATATATTAGACTAGGTTAGGTTGCACAAAAAATAGTTTTTTCGTCACACTAGGAAAGGGTTTTATGAGAAAAGGTTTTACAAGATTTTAAATTGTCCGTTAGGCACCTAATCGTTATGTCAGAATAGATTTGAACACTTGCCCTGGATCAACATGGATATCATAATTGCTCTAGTGAAAAATTAAATAGATGGATGGGAGATACAAGAAAAAAGGGACTAATTATAAATTAAATAAAATATCCATCTTTCAGAGGTTCACTAAAAATCGGACTATTGACAGGTCTCTTTGTATGTATTGTCCAAAAAGAGGAGGGCTTAATGATTATTTGTTCGCCGGAACCAGAAGTAAAAATTATTGTAGATAGGGTTCCTATAAAAATGTCTTTTGAAGATTGGGCCCGACCCGGCCATTTCTCAAGAATAATAGCTAAGGGTCCCAATACTACCACTTGGATCTAGAACCTACATGCTGATGCTTATGATTTTGATAGTCATACCAGTGATTTAGAGAAGATCTCTTGAAAAGTATTTAGTGCTCATTTCGGTCAACTCTCCATTATCTTTCTTTGGCTGAGCGGCATGTACTTCCACGGTGCTCATTTTTCTAATTATGAAGCATGGCTAAGTGATCCTACTCACATTGGGCCCAGTGCGCAGGTGGTTTGGCCAATAGTAGGTCAAGAAATATTGAATGGTGATGTAGGCAGGGGTTTCCAGGGAATATTAATAACCTCTGATTTTTTTCAGATTTGGTGAGCATCTGGAATAACTAGTGAATTACAACTCTATTGTACCGCAATTGGTGCATTGGTCTTTGCATCCTTAATGCTTTTTTCTAGTTGGTTCCATTATCACAAAACTGCGCCAAAATTGGCTTGGTTCCAAGATGTAGAATCTATGTTGAATCACCACTTAGCGGGGTTACTAGGACTTGGGTCTCTTTCTTGGGCGGGACACCAAATCCATGTATCTTTACCTATTAGCCAATTTCTCAATGCTGGAGTTGATCCTAAAGAGATACCACTTCCTCATAAATTTATCTTGAATCAGGATCTTTTGATTCAACTTTATCCCAGTTTTGCCGATGGAGCAACCCCCTTTTTCACCTTGAATTGGTCAAAATATGCAGAATTTTGGAGTTTTCGTAGAGGATTAGATCCAATGACGGGAGGTTTATGACTGAGCGATATAGCACATCATCATTTAGCAATTGCAATTCTTTTCTTGATCGCCGGTCATATGTATAGGACCAACTGGGGTATTGGCCATGGCCTTAAAGGCATTTTAGAAGCCCATAAAGGTCCATTTATAGGCCAGGGTCATAAGGGCCTTTATGAAATCCCAACAATGTCATGGCATGCTCAATTAGCTCTTAGCCTTGCTATGTTAGGTTCTTTAACCATTTTTGTAGCTCACCATATGTATTCCATGCCCCCTATCCATACTTAGCTATTGACTATGGTACACAACTTTCACTGTTCACACATCATATGTGGATTGGTGGATTTCTCATAGTTGGTGCTGCTGCACATGTAGCTATTTTATGGTAACAGATTACGATCCAATTACTCGATACAGTGATCTATTAGATCGTGTCCTTAGGCACCATGATGCAATCATATCACATGTTAACTGGGCATGTATATTTTTAGGGTTTCACAATTTTGGCTTATATATTCATAACGATACCATGAGTGCTTTAGGGCATCCCCAAGATATGTTTTCAGATATCGCTATACAACTCCAACCCATCTTTTCTCAATGGTGTACAAAACACCCATGCTTTAGCGCCGGGTGTAATAGCTCCTAGTGCAACAACATGTACCAGCTTAACTTGGGGAGGTGATGAATTAGTAGCAGTAGGTGGAAAAGTAGCTTTGTTACCTATTCCATTAGGAACCATAGACTTTTTGGTCCATCACATTCATGCATTTACGATCCATGTGACTATATTGATACTACTGAAAGGCATTCTATTTGCTCGTAGTTCCCGTTTGATACCTGATAAAGCAAATCTTGATTTTCATTTCCCTTGTGGTGGGCCTGGAAGAGGAGGAACATGTCAAGTATCTACCTGGGATCATGTCTTCTTAGGTCTATTTTGGATGTACAATGCAATTTCGGTAGTAATTTTCCATTTCAATTGGAAAATGCAGTCAGATGTTTGGGGCACTATAAGTGATCAAGGAGTGGTAACCCATATCATAGGAGGAAACTTTGCACAAATTTCCATTACTATTAATGGGTGGTTATGGGATTTCTTATGGGCATAGGCATCTCAAGTAATTCAGTCTTATGGTTCTTTATTATCTGCATATGGTCTTTTTTTCTTAGGTGCTCATTTTCTCTAGGCTTTCAATTTAATGTTTCTAGTCAGTGGCCGTGGTTATTGGCAAGAACTCATTGTTGGGCTCATAATAAATTAAAATTTGCTCCTGCTACTCAACCTAGAGCCTTGAGCATTGTACAAGGATGCGCTGTAGGAGTAACCCATTACCTTCTGGGTGGAATTGCCACAACATAGGCATTCTTCTTAGCAAGAATTATTGTTGTAGGATAATGGCTAGTAGGATTTGAAAGGCAATATGGCATTAAGATTTCCAAGGTTTAGCCAAGGTTTAGCTCAGGACCCCACTACTCGTCATATTTGGTTTGGTATTGCTACCACACATGACTTCAAAAGTCATGATGATCTTACTGAGGAACATCTTTATCAGAACATTTTTGCTTCTCACTTTTAGTAGTTAGCAATAATCTTTCTGTGGATGTTCAGAAATCTATTTCATGTAGCTTGGTAATGAAATTTGGAGTCATGGATATAGGACCCTTTACATGTAAGACCTACTGCTTATGCAATTTGGGATCCTCACTTTGGTCAACTCGCCGTAGAGGCCTTTACTCGAGGAGGTGCTATCAGCCTGGTGAATATTGCTTATTCTGGTCTTTACAATTGGATTACGCACCAAAAAAGATCTTTATATTGGAGCTCTTTTTCTATTATGTCTTTCTGGTATATCTTTAATAGTGAGTTGGTTACACCTACAACCAAAATGGAGACCGAGCGTTTCATGGTTTAAATATGCTGAATCTCATCTCGATCATCATTTGTCAGGACTTTTTGGACTAAGTTCTTTGGCTTGGGTAGGACATTTAGTTCATGTCACTATTCTTAGATCCAGGGGGGAGTATGTCAGATGGAATAATTTCTTAAACATATTACTATGTCAGATGGAATAATTTCTTAAACATATTACTACATCCCCAAGGATTGGAACCACTTTTTACCAGTCAGTGGAATCTTTATGCACAAAATCATGATTCTAGCAGTCATTTATTTGATACCTCCAAGGGGGTGGGAACTGCCATTCTAACCCTTCTTGGAGGATTCCATCCACAAACACAAGGTTTATGGCTGACTGATATTGCTCATCATCATTTAGCTATTGCATTTCTTTTTCTCATTGCTGGTCATATGTATAGAACTAACTTTGGGATTGGACACAGTATCAAAGATCTTTTAGAAGCACATATTCCCCCGGGGGGTCGATTAGGATGTGGGCATAAGGGCCTTTATGACACAATCAACAATTCAATTCATTTTCAATTAGGTCTTGCTCTAGCCTCTTTAGGGATTATTACTTTTTTAGTAGCTCAACACATGTACTCTTTTGCCTACTTATGCATTCATAGCACAAGACTTTACCACTCAAGCTATGTTATATACTCATCACCAATACATCATAGGATTCATCATGATGGGAGCCTTTGCTCATGGAGCTATATTTTTCATTAGAGATTATAATCCGGAATAGAATGAGGATAATGTATTAGCAAGAATGTTAGACCATAAAGAAGCTATCATATCTCATTTAAGTTGGGCTAGCCTGTTTTTGGGATTCCATACTTTGGGACTTTATGTTCATAAGAACGTCATGGTCACTTTTGGTACTCCGGAAAAACAAATCTTGACCTAACCCATATTTGCCCAATAGATACAATCTGCTCATGGTAAGACATCGTATGGGTTCGATGTACTCTTATCTTCAACGAATGGCCCAACATTCAGTACAGGTCGAAACATATGGTCACCCTACTGGTTGAATGCTATTAATGAGAATAGTAATTCACTCTTATTAACAATAGGTCTTGAAGATTTCTTGGTCCATCATGCTATTGCTCTAGATTTGCACACAACTACATTGATTTTAGTAAAAGGTGCTTTAGATGCACGTGGTTCTAAGCTAATGCCAGATAAAATGGATTTCTGTTATAGTTTTCTTTGTGATGGCCCAGGATGCAGTGGTACTTGTGATATTTCCAGTTGGGATGCATTTTATTTGGCAGTTTTCTGGATGTTAAATACCATTGGATGGGTGACTTTTTATTGGCTTTGGAAACACATCACATTATGGCAGGGTAACCTTTCACAATTTAATGAATCCTCCACTTATTTGATGGGATGGTTAAGAGTTTATTTATGGTTGAACTCTTCACAACTTATCAATGGATATAATCCTTTTGGTATGAATAGTTTATCTGTGTGAGTGTGGATGTTTTTATTTTGACATCTTGTCTGGGCTACTAGATTTATGTTCTTAATTTCCTGGCATGGATATTGGCAAGAATTGATTGAAACTTTAGCATGAGCTCATGAATGCACACCTTTGGCTAATTTGATTCAGTGGAGTGATAAGCCAGTGGCTCTTTCCATTGTCCACACAAGATTGGTTGGATTAGCCCACTTTTCTGTAGGTTATATATTTACTTATGCAGCTTTCTTGATTGCCTCTACATCAAGAAAATTTGGTTAATTTAGTTTTTTGTTTTATGTACTGTATTAGCAATAATTTCATTTCATTCACTGGAGAGGGAGGGAGATTGACCTTCTTATATTTTTTTTACATCTAGGACCTGAACTCTATCATTGATAATAATAGGAATTGAATATTATGGCAAAAAAAGTTTGACCAATAGGGGGAAGAAATGGTAGAAACTGGAATAGAAATATCATTTGATTCATCGATCTTCAAAAGAATAAATAAGCAAAGTTCTATCATTGAGTGAAAAATGGGAAATTCATAGAAAATTGCAATCCCCACCACGTAATAGTGCACCTATATGTCTTCATCGATGTTGTGTTTTGACTGGAAGACCTAGAGGTAACTATCGAAACTTTGGGTTATCCTAACACATACTTCGAGAAATGGTTCATGAATGTTTGTTACCGGGTGCAATAAGATCAAGTTGGTAAAGGTAAAAATAGCGTTTCATATTTGTATAGATCTCTATGATCTTAGATCATAGAGGGGCCCTCTTTACCATTCTGTATAAATAGACTATTCTATTTGTATAGATATGGTAGAGAGGCATATCTAATCTTTCTTCGTCTATTAGTTCCCAGTTCTTTAGCATGGAGTAGAGCAGTTTGGTAGCTCGCAAGGCTCATAACCTTGAAGTCACGGGTTCAAATCCTATCTCCGCAACATTTTTTGTTTGGATGGGAGATAAAAAGGAGGAAGATAGAACTATGATAGTATCATAGTCAACTATACTAAATTTTTTCTGAAATTGAAGTTTTATTAAGAAGTATATTACTTCACTATTGGCGGATAGTGGGGATCAAGCCTGCATCTTCTCCTTGGCAAAGAGAAATTTTACCATTCGACCATATCCTCATTTTCTTCCTTTCTGATACACATGCATATGTCCACGCATATATGATATATCAT
>RXID01022459.1:75000-137500 GCA_005019695.1 Trichopus zeylanicus subsp. travancoricus
GGGTATGGTACTACAAAAGGAAGTTGATCATGGATTAGATTATCAATAAGCCTAGAATTAATTCTTCCTGGGTTGATGCCTGAGCAGTTAATGGGGATGGACTGTAAATTCATTGGCGATATGTCTACGTTGGTTCAAATCCAGCTCAGTCCAAAAATTCGTCATCGCACGAGTATGATATAACCTTCAGAAGTGTCCAATAAGTATATCAATACATAGAAATAAAGAGAAAGAGTCCATTTTTTTTTGCTCTATCCATATGTTTTTCTCATCCATTTTGATCTTTCTAAAGATCTGGATTGATGATCCTTAAGCATTAAGAATAAGAAAGGAAAAGATTCCTTTTTTTCATTGAAAAATGGATAATCCATTTTAGGCAATGACCTGCAGTTACTAATAATTTGCGTTATTCTTACTATAGTCATATCTATGTTGATATTAGTATATCATTCATGTCTCTGTTACAACACAACAAAAAATATTTTATTTTTATGAAAACATAAGATAAGAATATGTATGCCATCATAGACCTCACTAGGATTGTAGTTTAATCGGTCAGAGCACCGCCCTGTCAAGGCAGAAGCTGCGAGTTCGAGCCTCGTCAATCCCGAACTAGGACCATTATCTCTCTATTTTATGTGAAAAGAAAAAGGAGACAGGAATCAAAATATAATTCCCTCCGATCTTTATTTCTTTTATTTTTTATTATCAGACAAATATGGAAATTTCCATTTCTTCCCCCAGTACCGATTGATTTGGGAGAGACATGAGTAGGTACAAGTATAATATTAATATTAAATTTAGTATGGTAAGAGATACATGTTTGCCTTTCTTTTTTGATTGTTCTTGATCAATGAAATTAATAGAACGCCAATATTTTTAGTATAGTAGGAGTACATACACAAATTGTATTGATTTATTGTACAATAGAGAATGTACTTACCATAATTATCTCGACAGAGTATTTTTCGGGTTAAATCACACTTTTTCTAGCTTAGCTCCAACTTTCTTTGTGTTTTCTCAATTACTAATTGGAAACAATCTATTTCAATTTCCCATTTAATTTTTTGTCTTATACTTTTTTTCTATAACCTACCACCTACCATCTTTTTTACACTTATACATACAGTTACCATATAAAATATAAAATACCATATGACTGCTATTCTACAGGTTTTACATATATCCCAAAGAATAAAAGTGAGATGGAAAATGTAACCACCCGTTACTCCATAACGGCCCATTACTCGGGCCCACAATCCACAACCCAATAACTTCCTGTATTTATAGGTAACTACCACTCACTAAACCCTGATGGATAGAGAGCCAGTTTGAAGGTAGAGTGAGATTCAAGGAACGATCGTTGGAGAGACTTATGGAGTGGCAAGAAGATTTGGGATGATCGTTATTGAGATTCGAGGTAGGTGGTGTTACTTTCATCCGTTTCTCTTTACCTCTATTCAAGGTAGGTTGAGTTATTTTCATCCATTCTCTCTTTGTCTCTATTCTTGAGATAAGTTGATGTTGAATAGTCGATAAACTTAGTGACCCTCATGATATTTAGGAGGATGACCATAACCTAGATCTAAGCAAAACTGAATAGAGATTAGATATGTCTAATTTTTGACGTATTATACCAATGTATGGCATGATTTGAGAATAGAAAGATTAGAGGATTAGATTTGCAAAATCCCCATCTTCCTCTCCGATCAGTGTCCACTGCACTCCGGCGACCGGCAGCGGAGACGGCAGCGTGTGCTGCAGCGTGCGGTGCGGCATCGTGTGGCGCTGCTGCACGCGAGCATCGTGTGCAGGCAGCACGGGACCCGGCGTCGATGCAATTCTGGTGTGGGGTATGGCGTCGGGAGGGGCTGGTGGCTTGCGCATGACTGCATAGGCCAGAGTTCGGCCAGCACGCGGGGCAACGCGGATCTAACGACGCTGGAGGTGGTGGTCTGGCAGTAGCCGCGGCCCAGCAGAGACGGCGGCGTGGCGGCGTGGCAGATGGGTGGCCTGACGGCGTGATGGCCTGGAAGTGATGGTGGCGGCAGTAGATTAGGTTAGGGTTTGAGGAGGAAGAAGATAATGTGTTTTGGTTTTGGGTTAATTTAAAGTTAGTTTGGTTAGGTTTAGTTTAAAGAAGATTGGTTTTGGTTTTGGTTTAAAGTTGGTTTTGATTTAGGTTAGTTTAAAGTCAAATTTGGTTTAGGCTTGGTTCAAGTTCAGTTTTGGTTTAGAATCTGGTTTTGGAATTGGTTTGAATCAGGCTTAAGGTTAATCGAACTAATGATGAGATGAATGGTTTAGATCAAGCTAAGTAATCTGAATCCATGATTTGGTTCATTGAAATAAGTCTGATTATTGCGAATTGGAATTGAAATTGATTGCAGATTAGATTGAAGAAATTTAGTAAGATCGATTAAATTGATTGATAAACTGATTTAGATTTGGGACAATTGAATTTATGATTGTGTTAAAATTTGACTGGGATACTTAAATCTCATTGAGGATGAATTTGTAAGATGGAATCAAATTATGATTTGTTTGGAAATTGACTGGATTGGTTATGACTTAGAATTTGAAGGGCTAATATGTGAATCAAATGGTATTGGGGACTTTTGTGAAAAATATACTGTAAGGATTAAATTTGGAATTATTAAGGACTTGGGTGATAAATTGTTGGATCAATGGCTGTTGATAATAATATGATAATTTTAAGGTTCATAATGTAGAATGGATGGAAATTATTTATCTTGATGATAGAGTTGTAATTTGGAATGATATAGGGGCGAAATTGCATATATACATTTGAACAGTTATAACCTTCTCATTTGAGATCCGATTATGATGATCTAAGAGTCGTTGGACTTGGTTTTTCATGCTGATTCTATTGCTGGTCTCAAATCCTTCCTTTGACAATGTCTTCTAGCTGGATAGTCTGATTTGTGATCGAGTCGACTCCCTTCTATCGCTTGTTAATCTTGACTCGATATTTATTGTGGCTAAGCCTTTGGTATCTTGAGGCACGTATGCAGTGGGACTTTATTTGACTGGTACCAGTCGGCGATTCCCTACTTCGGTACGGGATTAGTGAGACTGTCGGACGTGACAGTAGCCGGTCTCCTGAGTGGTAGGGGACGGGATTCGTTACACAAGACGGGATCACCATTCCACTAGCGGTTGGGAGTGTAGCGTGGTATGACTCTGCTTGGTAGGGGGTCCAGCTACACCCATATACTGATTTACATGTAGATTGGTTCGACTCTGCTAGGTGGGGGGTGCGACCATCTCCGTAACATTTGTAGGGGAGTCCATAGTCACTATCCCTAACCATTGGCTATCGTGATTGCGATATCTTGTGTGGTCGGTCTCCTGAGTTGTAGGGGACGTGATCCATTGTGTGACTAGACGGATCACCACTCCATCAGTGGTTGGGAGTGCAGCGTGGTATGACTCTACTTGGTAGGGGGTCCAGCCACACCCATAAGATATCCTTGTTGATTCATTCATTGCTGTGGATGTTGGTTTACCTAATCACCATTATCATTGTATTATTTTTGTTGCTACTCTGTTAATTTTATTGTTGCCATCTAAAAAGTGATCTCTCCTACTATTTGGAGGAGGTAACTCCCTACTGAGCATTCGTGGCTCATTCTTTGATTGTTCCTATCCACAGGAGAGTAGCAGCCAGGCACAGGTGACTACAGTAGCAGAGAGTACGTGCGCGACTACACTTGGAGCTGATTTATTTACATGTTATTCTATTTTTATGTATGGGAAAACTTTTGAGGACTTGAGTATTTCTAGTGAGACCACGTTTTGTTATGTTATCTGAACTATATTCGTATCGATGAAATAAATTATAATTCTATGTATTCTGCAAACCTTTTATATGTATGTTCTCCACTTGGGTTGTGGTTTGATCGGACACGACAGGGGTGTTACAGAAAAGGGTGAGTTAAAGTTAACTATAAAAGTTTAATATTCCAACAAATTTACTCAAAAAAGAAATAAAAGGATCTTCTTTGGTCTTTTATTTTTTGAGTATCCTCCTTTTGGATTTTGGATTAAAGTTGGCGTACATACATAAAAAAAATTTAATGGGATTTCCTTATTGGATCAAGAATCCCATTTTTTCTTTTCTATGGATAAAAATTTTCCTATGTTATGTTTATACAATTCAATTCTTGATGATGAATCAATTTGATACATCATATATTATTATTCATAATATTGATCAGATTTAGTATCATTAGGATTCAATTCATCCCAATGAATTTACAAGAATTACAATTTCTCATTTCTATGGGATTAGATCCCATGTTATTGTGAAACAAAAAATAATTAGATTATGGAAGTCAATATTCTCGCATTTATTGCTACTGCACTATTTATTCTAGTTCCTACTGCTTTTTTACTTATCATCTACATAAAAACAGCCAGTCAAAATGATTAATTTGACTGAAAGTTGAATTATTAGTTCTTATCAATGATTGAAGAAATAAAAGAAAGGGATTCAAACTCCAAGTCTTAAATGATTAGGGGTGGAATCAGAAGTATCTGAGAATAATATTCTAGTTCTTTCTACCATACTATCTTCTATTCTATAGTTGTTTGTATAGTATTTTTAGTTAAAGTTGTATTGTATACAGATATAGGCTTTACATAGATCATAATTTATATAGATCGTAGGATAATATATATCTCATATATTAGACGTACATCTAGAAATTTGGATAGCCTTTTCTATTTTATTTTGTTTTCTTCAATAGATCAATTTGTACGGATTTCGATTAATCCAAACAAAATATTGGAAGCCTAACTCAACTCTTCTAATTCCTAGGTTTCTTTTCATTCGAAAGAATCAAGAATAGTATGACTATATACTATAAAAAAAAAGAAACAAAGGAAAAGGAATATTTTTTGGATTCCCATCTCAAGACAAGAAGTCATCGATTGAACTATTAACAAATAATCCGTAGAGTTCTATGGTAACTAACTTCTTCAGGGTTGGAAAAGGAGTAGAATGCAAGGAAACTCCTATTTTCTTATGTAGGACCTCTTTTGATAATCGAATCTCTAGCTGTTTCTAGTAGCAAGTATATATCATCATAATAGTAGAACAACTTTTTCTTAGAATAGTAAAAAAAATAAAGAAAGGAGGAAAACAAAAATAAGGAAAAGAAAAAGGGATTGCTTGTTCTAATTTAATATCCATTATTCTATTAAGAACTAAAAACTAGTGCATCAAAATAGAATATTTAGGAAGAATTCCGTTGGAAAAAATTTCCTATTATGTGTAGATTTGAGTTTTGAAATACAACTATGGTAATCATTCATTCTTTGATTGAATGATTATTATTCATTATTGTATTTTTTTTGCTATAATTCAGTATAATTTTGAAAGAGTTAAGGTTTTGAAAAATGATCAATTAAAGTAAATAATTAGTACAATTTGATTACCAAATGGAGCAATCAATTATACCCTAGAGCCCACTCCTTCCCCATACTACAAGTGAAAGGGAAAATGAAAAGACTACCATTAAAGCAACCCAAATGAGACTTACTATATCCATGTCGAATTATACCTCCTATCTCTATGAAGGAATTATTTTATTGATCAATAATTCTAGTAAACTTAATGGTGCATAGTCAGAACAAAAAAGGATAAGGATTCTGACTTAAGGCTATCTCTAAAGAATAAAATAAAAGGTGACATAGCCACCCTATTTGAATATCTGAGCACTCAGAACTTCTAGGGAGTCTTGATATAAAGTATTTTTTGTCCTTTCCACAACTCCTAAATTGATTTCCCATTAGATTATAGCCTATCCAATCTAATTCCAGATAGAGTCAATAAACACTACCTATACTAAGGTAGTGTAAGATAATTATGAAGTTTTGGATAGTCTTTCGTATAATGCTTTCTTCAATCTTAGAAGAAAAAAATGGGGAGCCCTTTAGTTTATAGGATTTCTGACCTATTATTTTAATAGTTCTAAATCCCCAAATTGACTCACTATTTATTTATTTGATTCCATTTTACTTAGCAAGAAAATGGTGTGAAACAATCATTATCATTAATAAGCGAAAGTTGTTTCATCTCTATTGATATTGTTTTGGGACATGTACAGAACCACCAAAAAAATTAACAGTCTTTTATAGATATAGAATTTACCTACATTTCCTAAAAATCCAGTCTCCCCAGTATCAACGGGCCCAACCCTTTGTCCCTAGTTTTGTGGGTCAAGAATTCATCGAACAATCAATAGGATATGAAATCTCAAGTCTTTTCGTTGAGTTGATTAGGTGACACCTAGATTTGAACTGAGGATAAAGAATTTGCAGTCTCCCGCCTTGTCACTTGGCCATGCCGCCAAATCTGATAAAAAATGGATAAAAGTATTATCCATATTCTATTACTAATAATTCTTTTGGAAATTATGAAATTATTGAGAACCTCCTTTTTCTATTTTCTATTTGGATCTTGAATCCCATTATATCCCTAAATTAATCCATCCCTATATCTTTTTTATTGAATCCCATTTAGATTATTCTCTTCGATTGATTGTATCTTAAAACATACATCCTACTTAAAAAAAATTTCCTTTCTCTTTTTTTTTCAATAGAAAAGAAAAGAGAAATATGAATTTATGTTCATAGACTAAAAAATTCAGGACAAACTGTGTTCCCATAATGGCATAAGAAAATCGCATAAGAAAAGCAAATCGATTTACGTCTAATCAGTATAAATTAAATTATTCTGAATAATAGATCATTTTCCATCTCCATTATAACAATATATGTATCTATGTAAACCCTAAAATAGAAATTGTTACACAGATATTGATTGTATTGAGTGGGGTCTTCCTCTTATGCACATATCCCTATAGAAAAGTAGAAAGTAGAAAACTGTTGTGCTTTTTCATTGGATATATTGAATAAAAAATAGGAATTATGATATAGTGTGACCTGCTCCATATTTAGGTTGCCAAACTAAAGCTACAATAAAAGGATACAATATGAAGATTGCTAGATAACTATATCGGATTGCCATACACCTACTAAATACTATTCTATTCCTCAATTGTATTCTATACATTTTACTATAAAAAAAGAATTTGTGAATTCTTTTAGAATATTAATGGATTATTCTATCTTTATCGCATTCATAATCATAAAAAGTGGAAGTGGATTGAAATTTAATTTCAATTCTGAATCCATTTATTTTTTGCTACCCAATTTGATCATAATATCATACATAATGTTGGCTTTATGGTGTCTCGAATCAGGATTTTTCCGGATAGTCTTAATTATATTAATAAGTTATTTAGTGGGCCTAATCCTTATCTAGATTTATCTTCTACTAGAAGACTTAAATTAGTAGAAGTCTTATTTGAGTCAGTCTTCTACTTTGACTCAAACATCATTAGGCCACATCTATAAATACACCATTGATGTAAGGGTTTCAATATAGAATAATAGAGTGAAAGAGAGAGATATAGATCAATACTCTCAAGACATCTTGTGACGGTTAGGCTACTTAGTCTTTTGTGAGAGTTGGTGATATTGGAGTTTCATCTCCATCGTTGTAATCTTCTCTCTTCCTCTTCTCATCAGTACAATATCCTCTGGATCGTCTTCTCCATATATATCTCTTGTCTGCTTTCTTTTTCTCTTTTCTATTCTTCCTCTATATCGTGAATTATGATGGACATCGATATTTTCCGCAACAAGTGATATCAGAGCTTCAGGTTCGAAGCTATGTAAACTCTTAAGACCAAAATTATCGTGATGGTGTGATTGAATTGAGTCGCATGTTAGTTTCTCTTCAAAAATCAAAAAAATGACACAAAAACCCATTGGTATGGATCACACGATGGAATTGATCGAGTAAAAGAGTTCTTGATTAAGAATGTTAAAATTGATGTGGTCAAATCACACTTGAAGGGGGAGATTGTTATAATGTCATGTGTGATGAATTAGTCCCACATCGGATATTGGATAGATAGGGTCTAATATATATAGTGAAAAAGGCCCATATCCCATGAACTTAAGCTTTTGGATATTTCAAAAGAAAGAGGATTTCTCTGAGATAGATGGTGTTAAATTCAAGGCCCATTTAGTTGCAAAAGGGTATTCACAAAAGGAGGGTATTGACTTTAATGAAATTTTCTCTCCTGTGGTTAAACACACATCTATTCATTTTCTACTTGCTTTAGTTGTTTTTCATAATCTTGAGTTATAAAAGCTTGATGTCAAAACTGCCTTTCTACATGGAGAATTAGAAGAATAAATTTTTATGCAACAGCCTGAAGGGTTCATCCAAGAAGGCAAGGAAAATTTTGTCTGCAAGTTGAACAAATCACTTTATGGTTTGAAACAGTCTCCAATGCAATGGTATAAAAGGTTTGACAGTTTTATGCTGGGACAAGATTTCATTCACTGCAAACATGATTGTTGTGTTTATTTTAAGATGCATGCCAATAACTCGTTTATTATATTGCTTCTTTATGTTGATGATATGCTTATCGCTACTCAAGACATATCTCTACTGAATGATTTAAAGTTTAAAATGAAAAAGGAATTTGAGATGAAAGACTTAGGTGCTGCATGGAAGATTCTCGGTATGGAGATTGATCGAGATCGAAAGCATGGAAAATTATGGCTCAAACAGAGCAAGTATCTCGAGAAGATTATTTCTCATTTTCACATGCAGAATTCAAAACCAGTCAGTACTCCTTTAGCATCTCACTTCAAGCTTTCAGCTCAACAATATCCTTCTACAGATGAAGAGCATGCATGCATGGAGAACATCCCATTTTCAAGTGCTGTTGGAAGTCTAATGTATGCTATGGTATGCACAAGACCTGATATTGCACAAGCAGTCAGCGTTGTTAGTCGTTACATGGCAAATACAGGAAAAGAGCATTGGCAGGCCATGAAATGGCTATTAAGATATATCAAAGGTACTCTTAATATTGGTTTATATTTCGATAGGAACATAGTGCAAGAGGCCAAAGTTATTGGCTACGTCGATTTAGACTATGCTTGAGACCTTGATCAACGTCGATCCCTCACTGGTTATCTTTTCACTCTTTGTGGAGGACCTATTAGTTGGAGGTGTACCTTACAGTCAACTATAGCATTATCTATAACTGAGTCTGAGTATATGGCAGCTACAGAAGCCGTCAAAGAAGCTCTATGGTTAAAAGGTTTGGCAAGTGAAATTGGTTTTTCTCAACATGTTCTTCTTATTTTTTGCGACAGTCAGAGTGCCATACACCTTGCAAAGAACCAAATGTACCATGCTAGATCAAAGCATATAGATATCTGATTTCATTTTATTCGGGATATTATTGAAGATGGTGAGATTTCTTTACAAAAGATTCATACTTCAAGAAATCTTGCAAATATGTTGATGAAGGTGATTCCCATTGATAAGTTCAAGCTCTGTTTGGACTTAATCAATATTCAAGGTCGTTGATCCTATCCCAGGAGGTAATGACAAAGACATCTATTGAAGATTCAAATTCAGAGAATAAGATGATTCGAGCCAAGGTGGAGATTGTTGGCTTTATGGTGTCTCGAATCCAAATTTTTTCGGATAGTCTTAATTATATTAAGAAGTTATTTAGTGGGCCTAATCCTTATCTAGATTTATCTTCTACTAGAAGACTTAAATTAGTAGAAGTCTTATTTGAGTCAGTCTTCTACTTTGACTCAAACATCATTAGGCCACATCTATAAATACACCATTGATGTAAGGGTTTTAATATAGAATAACAGAGTGAAAGAGAGAGATATAGATCAATACTCTCAAGAAGTCTTGTGACGGTTAGGCTACTTAGTCTTTTGTGAGAGTTGGTGATATTGGAGTTTCATCTCCATCGTTGTAATCTTCTCTCTTCCTCTTCTCATCAATACAATATCCTCTGGATCGTATTCTCCACATATATCTCTTGTCTGCTTTCTTTTCCTCTTTTCTGTTCTTCCTCTATATCGTGAATTTTGGTGGACATCGATATTTTCTGCAACAACATAATAGGTAGAGATCCATTTTGATATTCTATATCAGACTCTTTAAGTGTCTGTAAGGTAAGTGGCAGGGTTTTTCTCAGGAATATTTTATCAACTCATTTCTATTTGTACCTATTGAAAATATTCTTCATTCCTTTGTCTCCTCTCACTTGATACGTATGAATAAAAGACAAGTATGGGGGTTGCGTAAAATTTTATGTGATTTAGTAAACAAAATATACATTCCATCATTGCTGGATCGATTCGTATAGTTCGATGAAGAGTGGGGAATTTTTTGATAAAGAGGAAATTTAACATTAAAATGCTCCGGGATCGAAATGGGGAAATGTGTACAATGCCTAGATTTAATCAGATCCAATTTGAGGGATTTTGTAGGTTCATTAATCAGGGCTTGATGGAAGAACTTCATAAGTTTCCTAAAATTGAAGATAGAGATCAAGAAATCAAATTTCAATTGTTTGTGGAAACATATCAATTGGTAGAACCCTTGATAAAAGAAAAAGATACTATGTATGAATCACTCACATATTCTTCTAAATTACATGTACCCATGGGATTAATTTGGAAAGCCAGTAGAGCTATGTAAGAACAAACCATTTTTATTGGAACCATTCCGTTAATGAATTCGCTGTGAACCTCTATAGTAAATTGAATATACAGAATTGTGATTAATCAAATATTACAAATTCCCAGTGTTTACTATCATTTAGAATTAGACCATAACAGAATTTCTGTTTATACTAGTACTATAATATCATATTGGGAAGGAAGATTGGAATTTGAAATTGATAGAAAAGTGAGGATATGGGCCTGTGTGAGTAGGAAACAAAAAATATCTTTCTAGTTCTATCATCGACTATAGGTTCTAATCTAAGAGAAATTCTAGATAATATTTGTTACCCTGAAATTTTCTTGTCTTTCCTGAATGATAAGGAAAAAAAGGATTGGGTCAAAAGAAAGTTCTATTTTAGAGTTTTACCAACAATTTGCTTGTGTAGGTGGGGATCCGATACCTTCTGAGTCCTTATGTAAGGAATTACAAAAGAAATTTTTTTCAACAAAGATGTGGATTAGGAAGGATTGGTTGACAAAATATGAACTGGAAACTAAATCTTGATATACCTCATAACAATACATTTTTGTTACCACAAGATGTATTAGCTGCTGTGGATCATTTGATTGAAATAAAATTTGGAATGGGTATGCTTGACGATATTAATCACTTGAAAAATAAATGTATTCATTCTATAGCAGATCTATCACAGGATCAATTCGGATTGGCTCTTATTTGTTTAGAAAATGTGGTTCGAGGAACTATATGTGGATCAATTAGGCATAAATTGATGCCGACTCCCCAAAATTTGGTAACTTCAACTTCATTAACAACCACTTATGAATCACTTTTTTGATTACACCCTTTATCTCAAGTTTTGGATTAGACTAATCCATTGACCCAAATTGTTCATGGGCAGAGGTTGAGTTTTTTAGCTCCTGGGCGGTTGACAGGGTGAACTACTAGTTTTCGGATACGAGATATTCATCCTAGTCACTATGGACGTATTTGTCCAATTGATACGTCTGAAGGAGTCAATGTTGGACTTATTGGATCCTTAGCTATTCATGTGAGGATTGGTCATTGGGGATCTATAGAGAGTCCTTTTTATGAAATATTTGAGAGATCAAAAAATGCATAGATGATTTATTTATCGTTAAGTAGAGATGAATATTATATGGTAGTAGCAGGCATTCTTTGGCCTTGAACCAAGGTATTCAAGAAGAACAAGTTGTTCCAGCCCAATATCGTCAAGAATTTTTGACCATCTCATGGGAACAGATTCATCTTAGAAGCATTCTTCCCTTCCAATATTTTTCTATTGGAGCTTCTCTCATTCCTTTTATTGACCATAATGATGCAAATCGAGCTTTAATGAGTTCTAATATGCAACATCAAGCAGTTCTGATTTGTTGATCCAAGAAGTGCATTGTTGGAATTGGACTGGAAGGCCAAACAGCTCTAGATTCTGGGGTTTCTGCTATAGCCGAATGGGAGGGAAAGATTGGTTATATTGATACCCACAATATCATTTTCTCAAGTAATGGGGACACTATGAGCATTCCATTAGTTATGTATCAATGTTCTAAAAAAAATACTTGTATGCATAAAAAACCTTAGGTTCCATGGGGTAAATGCATTAAAAAGGGACAAATTTTAGCAGACAGTGCGGCTACAGTTGGTGGGGAACTCTCTTTAGGAAAAAATGTATTAGTAGCTCATATGCCATGGGAAGGCTATAATTTTGAAGATGTAGTACTAATTAGTAAACTTCTGGTATATGAAGATATTTATACTTCTTTATACATTTGTCAATATGAAATTTAGACTCATGTGACAAGTCAGGCCCTAAAAGAATCACTAAGGAAATACCACATCTAGAGGCTCATTTACTCCGCAATTTAGACAGAAATGGAATTGTGATCCTTGGATCATGGATAGAAATAAGTGATATTTTAGTAGGTAAATTAACACCTTAGGCAGTGAACGAATCATCGCATGCCCCTGAAGATAGATTATTACGAGCCATACTTGGCATTTAGGTATCCACTGCAAAAGAAACTTCTCTAAAACTACCTATAGGTGGAAGAGGTCGAGTTATTGATGTGAGATGGATTAAGAAAAAAGGGTCATTCCAATTATAATCCAGAGATGATTCATATATCTATTTTATAGAAACATGAAATCAAAGTAGGTGATAAAGTAGCTGGAAGACATGGGAATAAAGGTATCATTTCCAAAATTTTGCCTAGACAAGATATGCCCTATTTGCAAGATGGAACACCCATTGATATGGCTTTCAACCCATTAGGAGTACCTTCATGAATGAATGTGGGACAAATATTTGAATGTTCGCTCCAATTAGCAGGGGACCTCCTAAAGAGACATTATAGAATAGTACCTTTTAATGAGAGATATGAGCAAAAGGCTTCCAGAAAACTAGTCTTTCTGAATTACATTCAGCTAGTAAGCAAACAAAAAATCCATGGGTCTTTGAACCCGAGTATCTGAGAAAAAATAGAATATTTCATGGAAGAATAGGAGATCCTTTTGAACAACCTGTTCTAATAGGAAAACCCTATATCCTGAAATTAATCCATCAAGTTGATGATAAAATCCATGGACATTCCAGCAGACATTACGCACTTGTTACACAACAACCCCTTAGAGGAAGGGCCAAGCAAGGGGGACAATGAGTAGGAGAAATGGAAGTTTGGGCTCTAGAGGGATTTGGTGTTGCTCATATTTTACAAGAGATGCTTACTTATAAATATGATCATATCAGAGCTCATCAAGAGGTACTTGGTACTACAATTATTGGAGGAACAGTACCTAACCCCAAGGATGCTCCAGAATCTTTTCGATTGCTCGTTCGAGAATTACGATCTTTGTCTCTGGAATTGAATCATTTCCTTGTATCTGAGAAGAACGTCCATATTAATAGGAAGGAAGCTTGATCTGAATGAATCCAAATTTCTATTCTATGATTGACCTGTATAAACATCAACAACTTCGAATTGGACCAATTTCTCCCCAACAAATAAAGGCTTGGGCCAACAAAATCCTACCTAATGGAGAGATGGTTGGGGAGGTGACAAAACCCTATACTTTTCATTACAAAACCAATAAACTAGAAAAAGATGGATTATTTTGTGAAAGAATCTCTTGACCTATAAAAAGTGGAATTTGTGGTTGTGTAAATTATCGAGCGATCAGGGCTGAAAAAGAAGACCCGAAGTTCTGTGAACAATATGGGTGGAGTTTGTTGATTCTCTGATATGAAGATATCAAATGGGATACATCAGACTCGCATGTCCTGTGACTCATGTGTGGTATTTGAAATGTCTTCTTAGTTATATTGCAAATCTTTTAGATAAATCCCTTAAGGAATTAGAAGGTCTAGTATATTGTGATGTGTGATTTGATCGAAATCTGCATTTTACAGATTCAAATTGAGAAATTTTCATCCCATTCAATCTGATTGGGATGTCCCTGCTCTGACATGTGTCGTGGAAGGACTAACATGAAGCTTAGAATGTTGCGTGTATTTAATACTTTCAAAAAAAGGGAATCGATCCATGGTCGATTCCCTAACAGATAAATAGGAATGGAATTACTAATTTTACCTCATGAAAAAAAATACTTTTCATGGAACTAGCCATTCCATTTCTTTTAGAAAGAGATTCTGTTCAAGCAAGTAACTATGGCATGGTTACAAAAGTTTATCTATCGCATATATGCTTCAAGGGACTTAATGGCATAAGCACCATCATGGTGAGTAGGGACCTAAAAGACTGAATGGGACGATATATAGACAAGAAAATCTCTTATGAGTCCCAAAGTATTAACTTTAAAAGTTTAAGTGGATTCAGCATTTGAAGGGAAGTAGACTACTCAATAATTTAACATTTCCTTTTTTTGCCGTAAATGAATTGTTAATTGAATTTAAGTAATTCAGAAAGTCAAAACAAGAATGAATTAATGAAAGATTAGTCCTCGCTGGGAACTTGAGTAAGGAGTATCCTTTAGCCTTTGTAGGGTTTTATTGAACAAAATTTCAACCCTCTTTCTTTTTCTTTATTTTCTATAACTACTTGAGCTGGATGAGAGGAAACCTTCACGTTCGATTTTTAAGAGGGGAATCCAATCCTATAGAAACCTCTCTCAATTTTTCTTTTGCTAGGTCCCAATCTAAAAAACCAACTTTCTTCCGGTTATGAGGTTCATTCAAATATGAAATCCAATCCTGGAAATACAGCATTCCACTTATTTTTACTACCCAAAGCTTTGAGAAATCGTGACGGGAGCAAGTGCTATCAGAGAATAATTAGCAGATTTGGATTTGCAAATTATTATAGATAATTCATTTGTAGAATGGAAGGAATTAGGAGATGAGGAGGCAATTGGAACTGGAAATGAATGGGAAGATAGAAAAATTCGAAGAAGAAAGGATTTTTTGGTTAAATGCATGGAATTAGCTACACATTTTATTCGAACAAATGTAGAACCAAAATGGATGATTTTGTGCCTATTAGCAATTCTTCCTCCCGAGTTGAGACCAATCATTCAGATAGATGGAGGTAAACTAAAGAGTTCATATATTAATGAACTCTATAGAAGAGTTATCTATCAGAACAATACTCTTACTGATCTATTAGCAACAAGTAGATCTATGTTAGGTGAATTAGTAATGTGTCAAGAGAAATTGGTACAAGAAGTAGTACATACACTTCTTGATAATGGGATCTATGGACAACCGATGAAATATGGTCATAATAAAGTTTACAAGTCATTTTTTAATGTAATTGAAGGCAAAGAGGAAAGATTTCATGAGACTCTACTTGGCAAATGGGTCGATTATTTGGGGTGTTCCGTCATTATCGTGGGTCCTTCGCTTTCATTACATCAATGTGGATTACCTCACGAAATAGCAATAGAGCTTCTCCAAACATTTGTAATTCATGATTTAATCAGACAACATGTTGCTTCTAACATAGGGATTGCTAAAAGTCAAATTCGGGAAAAAGAACCCATTATATGGGAAATATTTCAAGAAGTTATGCGGGGACATCCTATATTGTTGAATAGAGCACTGACCTTGCATAGATTGGGTATACAAGTCTTCCAACCCATTTTGGTGGAGGAGCATCTATTTGTTTACACCCATTATTTTGTAGAGGCTTCAAAGCAGACTCTGATGGGGATCAAATGGCTGATCATGTACCTTTATCTCTGGAAGCACAAGCGGAGGCTCCTTTACTTATGTTTTCTTATATGAATCTCTTGTCTCCATCTATTGGAGATCACATTTCCATACCAACTCAAGATATGCTTATTGGACTCTATGTATTAACAATTGGGAATTGTCAAGGTGTTTATGGAAATAGGTATAATACATATAATTGCAGAAATTCTCAAAAAAAATAGTGAACAATAATAAGAATAAGTATATGAAAGTGACGTATTGTTGTAGTTCCTATGATGCACTTCGAGCTTATCGGCAAAAACGAATTGATTTAGATAGTCCTTTGTGGCTTTGGTGGTAACTAGATCAATGTGTCATTGGCTCAAGAGAAGTTCCTATCGAAATTCAATATGAATCTTTGGGTACTTATAAAGAGATCTATAGGAACTATCTGATCATAAGAATTGTAAAAAAAATTTGTTGTATATACATTCAAACCACCATTGGTCATATTTCTTTTTATTGAGAAATGGAAGAAGCTATACAGGGGTTTTCTCAGGCCTACTCATACGCTATCTAAACTAAGAAATTATACTAGTTGATATCCGTGTCTAGGAATTCGGTTCTCTCCAGTTTTCCCAGTATCAGAATTCTGGAATTTCTGCGTGAATTAAGATTAAGGGAAGGAAGTTTTCGAATCATTGACTTAGGCCCATTGTGGAATCCTATTAAGCATAATATGGGGGTATTTATGATAGAACGGGCTGATCTGGTCTTTCACAATAAAGTGATAAATGGAACTGCTATGAAACAACTTATTAGCAGATTAATAGATTCTATTTACTGAATCACATAAAATTTTAGGCAACCCCCATACATGTCTTTTATTCATATGTATCAAGTGAGAGGAGACGAAGGAATGAAGAATAGTTTTGATGGGTACAAATAGAAATGAGTTGATAAAGTATTCCTAGAAAAAAACTCTGCCACTTACCTTACAGACACTTATAGAGTCTTGTATAGAATATCAAAGTGGATCTCTACCTATTATGTATGATATTATGATCAAATTAGGTAGCAAAAAATAAATGGATTCAGAATTTAAGTTAAATTTGAATCTACTTTCACTTTTTACGATGATGAATGCGATAAAGACAAAATAATTGGTTAATGTTTAAAAAGAATTCGCAGATTCTTTTTTCATAGTAAAATGTATAGAATATAATTGAGGAATAGAATGGCATTTAGTAGGTGTATGGTGATCCGATATAGTTATCTAGCAATCTTCATATTGTATCCTTTTATTGTAGTTTTATTTTGGCAACCTAAATATGGAGCAGGTCACACTATATCATAATTCCTATTTTTTATTCAATATATTCAATGAAAAATGATAACAGTTTTCTACTTTCTACTTTTCTATATGGATATGTGCATAAAAGGAAGACCCCACTCAATATAATCAATATCTGTGTAACAATTTCTATTTTGGGGTTTACATAGATGCATATATATTGTTATAATGGAAATGGAAAAGGATCTCTTATTCAAAATAATTTAATTTATACTGATTAGTCATAAATTGATTTGCTTTTCTTATGGCATTTTGCTTTTCTTATGCCATAAGGGAACACAGTTTGTCCTGAATTTTGCAGTCTGTGATCGTAAATTCATTTTTCTCTTTTCTTTTCTATTGAAAAAAAAGAGAAAGGAATTTTTTTTAAGCAGGATGTATGTTTTAAGATACAATCAATTGAAGAGAATAATCTAAATGGGACTCAATAAAAAAGATATAGGGATGGATTAATTTAGGGATATAATGGGATTTAAGATCCAAATATAAAATATAAAAAGGAGGTTCTCAGTAATTTTGTAATTTCCAAAAGAATTATTAGTAATAGAATATGGATAATACTTTTATCCATTTTTCATCAGATTTGGCTGCATGGAAGGCGGGGGATTGCAACTTTATCCTTAGTTCAAATCTGGGTGTCTCCTAATCAACTCAACAAAAGACTTGAGATTTCATATCCTATTGATTGTTCGATGAATTCTTGACCCACAAACGTAGGGACAAAGGGCTGGGCCTGTTGATACTGGGGATACTGGATTTTTAGGATATGTAGGTAAATTCTATATCTATAAAAGACTGTCAATTTTTTTGGTGGTTCTATACATGCCCCAAACCAATATCAATAGAGATGAAACAACTTCCACTTATTAATGATTGTTTCATGTCATTTTTTTGCTAAATAAAATGGAATCAAACAAATAAATAACTAGAGTCAATTTGGGGATTTAGAACTATTAAAATAATAGGTCAGAAATCCTATAAACTAAAGGACTCCCCATTTTTTCTTCTAGGATTGAAGAAAGCATTATACAAAAGACTATCCAAAACTTCATAATTATCTTACACTACCTTAGTATAGGTAGTGTTTATTGACTCTATCTGGAATTAGATTGGATAGGCTATAATCTAATGAGAAATCAATTTAGGAGTTGTGGAAAGGACGGAAAATACTTTATATCGAGACTCACTAGAAGTTCTGAGTGCTCAAATATTCAAACAGGGTGGCTATGTCACCTTTTATTTTATTCTTTAGAGATAGCCTTAAGTCAAAATCCTTATCCTTTTTTGTTTTAACTATGCACCATTAATTTTACTATAATTATTGATCAATAAAATAATTCCTTCATAGAGATAAGAGGTATAATTTGACATGGATATAGTAAGTCTCACTTGGGTTGCTTTAATGGTAGTCTTTTCATTTTCCTTTTCACGTGTAGTATGGGGAAGGAGTGGGATCTAGGATATAATTGATTACTCCATTTGGTAATCAAATTGTATTAATTCTTTATTTTAATTGATCATTTTCCAAAACCTTAACTCTTTCAAAATTATATTGAATTATAATAAAAAAATATGATAATGAATAATAATCATTCAATCAAAGATTGAATGATTACCATAGTTATATTTCAAGACTCAAATCTACACATAATAGGAAATTTTTTCCAATGGAATTCTTCCTAAATATTCTATTTTGATGCACTAGTTCTTAGTTCTTAATAGAATAATGGATATTAAATGAGAAAAAGCAATCCCTATTGCTTTTCTTTATTTTTGTTTTCCTCCTTTCTTTATTTTTTTTACTATTCTAAGAAAAAGTTGTTCTACTACTATGACGATATATACTTGCTACTAGAAATGGCTAGAGATTCGATTATGAAAAGAGGTCCTACATAAGAAAATAGGATTTTTCTTGCATTCTACTCCTTTTCCAACCCTGAAGAAGTTAGTTACCATAGAACTCTGCAGATTATTTGTTAATAGTTCAATCGATGACTTCTTGTCTTGAGATGGGAATCCAAAAAATATTCCTTTTCCTTCATTTCATTTTTTTTATAGTATATAGTCATACTACTATTGATTCTTTCAAATGAAAAGAAACCTAGGAACTAGAAGAGTTGAGTTAGGCTTCCATTATTTTGTTTGGATTAATCAAAATTTGTACAAATTGATCTATTGAAGAAAACATAATAAAATAGAAAAGGCTATTCAAATTTATAGATGTACATCTAATATATGAGATATATATTATCCTACGATCTATATAAATTAGGATCTATATAAAGCCTATATCTATATATAATAAAACTTTAACTAAAAATACTATACAAACAACTATAGAATAGAAGATAGTATGGTAGAAAGAACTATAATAATATTCTAGTTCTTTCTACCATACTATCTCACGTAGTATCTCAGATACTTCTAATTTCACCCCCTTATCATTTAAGACTTGGAGGTTGAATCCCTTTCTTTCATTTCTTCAATTATTGATAAGAACTAGTAATTCAACTTTCAGTCAAATTAATCATTTTGATTGACTATTTTTACGTAGATGATAAGTAAAAAAGTAGTAGGAACTAGAATAAATAGTGCAATAGGAATAAATGTAGGAATATTGACTTCCATAATCTCATTGTTTTTTGTTTCACAATAACACAGGATCTAATCCCATAGAAATGAGAAATTGTAATTCTTGTAAATTCACTGGGATGAATTGAATTCTGATGATATTGAATCGGATCAATATTATGCACAATAATATCTTATGTATCAAATTGATTCATCGTCAAGAATTGAATAGTACAACATAACACAGGAAAATTTTTATCTGTAAAAAATAAAAATGGGATTCCTGATCCAATAATGAAATCTCGCTGAATTTTTTTTTATGTATGTACGCCAACTTTAATCCAAAATCCAAAAGAAGGATACTCAAAATGTAAAACACCAAAGAAGATCCTTTCATTTATTTTTTGAGTAAATTTGTTGGAATATTAAACTTTTATAGTTAACTTTAACTATCCCTTTTCCATCTCACTTTTATTCTTTGGGATATGTGTGTATAACCCATAGAATAGTAGTCGTATGGTATTTTATATTTTATGTGATAATTGTATGTAAAAGTGTAAAAAAGACGGTAGGTGGTAGGTTATAGAAAAAAGTATAAGACAAAAAATTCAATGGGAAATTGGAATGAGAATGAAATAGATTGTTTCCAATTAGTAATTGAGAAAACATGAAGAAAGTTAGAGCTAAGCTAGAAAAAGTGTTATTTAACCCAAAAATACTCTACCGAGATAATTATGGTAAGTACACTCTCTTTCATACAATAAATCAATACAATGTGTATGTACTCCTACTATACTAAAAATATCGGCATTCTATTACATTTCATTGATCAAGAACAATCAAAAGAGAAAGTCAAACATGTATCTCTTACCATACTTAATTTAATATTAATACTACCACTTGTACCTACTCATGTCTCTCCCTAATCAATTGGTACTGGGAGAAGAAATGGAAATTTGATAAAGAACAAAACAAATAAAGATCAGAGGGAATTATATTTTGATGCTTGTCTACTTTTTCTTTTCACATAAAATAGAGAGATAATGGTCCTAGTTTGGGACTGACGGGGCTCAAACCCACAGCTTCTGCCTGGACAGGGTGGTGCTCTGACCGATTGAACTACAATCCCGGTGAGGTCTATGATGGCATACATATTCTTAATGCTTAAGGATCATCAATCTAGATCATTAGAAAGATAAAAATGGATGAGAAAAACATATGGATAGAGCAAAAAAAAAGGGACTCTTTCTCTTTATTTCTACATATTGGTCTACGTATTGGACACTTCTGAAGGTTATATCATACTCGTGGGATGATGAAATTTTGGGCTAAGCTGGATTTGAACCAGCGTAGACATATCACCAACTAATTTACAGTCTATCCCCATTAACCGCTCGGGCATCGACCCAGTAAGAATTAATTCTAGGCGTATTGATAATCTAATCCATGATCAACTTCCTTTTGTAGTACCATACCCCTAGGAGAAGTCGAATCTCCCCTGCCTCCTTGAAAGAGAGATGTCCTGAACCACTAGATGATAGGGGCATATTGGCCCAACCACCATCCTACTACCATGATAGCATGAACAGTTTTTTTGGAATTGTCAATATAATCTAATGTAATGACTAGATTCGAATCTGTAGAGTCTTTCCTATTTTTAGGATGATACTATAGTAAGAGTAAGAATTTTCTTTTTTATATTCAAAAAATTTGGTTCAGGGTATGAATCGAATTCCATCATCACATGATTCAATAAGAGTATCTTGCATTTTTTTTTATGTTGATGTCAGATTGGTACATGTATCGTTCAAGTCAATCTTGTTCTGATTGATTACAAGTGATATCGGTCTCCAAACAATTCACTGCATTTATTTTTTTATTTAATTAAATATCATTTATTTATTTAAATTCAATTCTATTAAATAATAATATTAATAATATTAAATATTAATACCCAATTACCAATTACTACTAGGCAACTCCCATTTTTTGTTCTTGAATGAGTATCGATATATGTACATATATAGATATATGTAGTAAAGTCATAATTGAAGATGGCTAATTCATGAATTAAAAAAGAATAGGCCCTTTTAACTCAATGGTAGAGTAACGCCATGGTAAGGCGTAAGTCATCGGTTCAAATCTGATAAAGGGCTTTTTCCACTAAACTCAAGCTTAATCTTTAATCTTCATTTTTTCGTAGAGAATAGAAGTTGAGACCTCCAAAAAAAGATAAAAGGGTAACTACTATATTATTATAATCAATTCTTATTATTGAAAGCTATAGTTACAAAGTTGAACAATTAGTAATTAATAATTGTACTGAGTATACCCTGCAGTAACATAGTAATCCTCTTCATGTCTCATTATTCAAATTATCTTGGGACATAAAAATTATTCTAGATATCCAATCCTGATTATTAATCACAAAACCAAAGTATTCCTAATTGTTCCTATCAAACCAACCGTAGAATTTTGAATCAGAAAAAGTGAGTGAACCTGACCCATTGAATCATGACTATATCAGCTATTTTGATATTTAAATTTGATATAGATTAAATTGTAGAAGCGGATTTTATTTATTTCCTTTTCCTTGGACCACGCAAAAATTTGTTGATTTTTTTATGATTTTATCTTTTTGTTACCGGATGATAGGAAAAAATCATTATTTTTCTGCTACAAATAAATATTTTGAAAATCTCTTTTATAATATTTTTATTCAATTCTAGAATTATATATTCTATTTTTTATTGCAAAAATTCAATAGCAAACAAATATAAGAAGAGAAAAGGGCTTTCATTTCCAGTCTACTATTATTTAATATTAAATTTAGGGACAAGGAAAAGATAAGGAATTTTCTTTTTTTTGCCCCTTACTTAAAAGATATACTCGGTGGTATGAGTCATAGGACAATTCGAGGTTAAAATTCGTATTCTTATTAACTTATTTTATTAAGTTAAGAATGGGATAAGAATGGAAATAGTAAGGTCTAATCGAATCGAACTCATGGATTTACCTAGGTTGCTATGTGTTCCAATAGAAAAGAAGAATTTGTATCCTTGAAACCTGTCATAAAAGGCATTGAATAAGGAATTGCCCATAGAAAATTGAACTGTTGTATGACCCGAAAATGATATGAGGTGTTCGAAAATGGTGAAGTAATTGAATAGGAGGATCACTATGACTATAGCCCTTGGTAGATTTACCAAAGAAGAAAAGGATTTATTTGATATTATGGATAATTGGTTATGGAGGGACCATTTCATTTTTGTAGGTTGGTCCGGTCTATTTCTCTTTCCTTGTGCTTATTTCACTTTAGGAGGTTGGTTTACAGGTACAACTTTTGTAACTTCGTGGTATACCCATGGATTGGCCAGTTCCTATTTGGAAGGTTGTAATTTCTTAACCGCTACAGTTTCTACTCCTGTGAATAGTTTAGTGCACTCTCTATTGCTACTATGGGGTCTTGAGGCACAAGGAGATTTTACTCATTGGTGTCAATTAGGTGGCCTGTGGACTTTTGTTGCTCTCCATGGTGTTTTCGGACTAATAGGTTTCATGTTACGTCAATTTGAACTTGCTCGATCTGTTCAATTGCGACCTTATAATGCACTCGCATTCTCTGCTCCAATTGCTGTTTTTGTTTCTGTATTCCTGATTTATCCACTGGGTCAATCTGGTTGGTTCTTTGCGCCCAGTTTTGGCGTAGCAGCTATATTTCGATTCATCCTCTTTTTCCAAGGGTTTCATAATTGGACATTGAATCCATTTCATATGATGGGAGTTGCCGGAGTATTAGGCGCCGCTTTGCTATGCGCTATTCATGGCGCTACCGTAGAAAATACTTTGTTCGAAGATGGCGACGGTGCAAATACATTCCGTGCTTTTAACCCAACTCAAGCTGAAGAGACTTATTCAATGGTGACTGCTAACCGCTTTTGGTCCCAAATCTTTGGGGTTGCTTTTTCCAATAAACATTGGTTACATTTCTTTATGTTATTTGTACCAGTAACTGATTTATGGATGAGTGCTCTTGGGGTAGTTGGTCTGGCTCTGAACCTACATGCTTATGATTTCATTTCCCAAGAAATCCATGCAGCAGAAGATCCTAAATTTGAGACTTTCTACACCAAAAATATTCTCTTAAATGAAGGTATTTGTGCTTGGATGGTGGCTCAAGATCAGCCTCATGAAAACCTTATGTTCCCTGAGGAGGTTCTACCTCGTGGAAATGCTCTTTAATGGAACTTCAGCTTTAGCTAGTCATGACCAAGAAACTATCAATTTTGCTTGGTGGGCCGAGAATGCCAGACTTATAAATTTGTCTGGCAAACTACTTGGGGCTCACGTAGCCCATGCTAGATTAATTGTATTTTGGGTCAGAGCAATGAACCTATTTGAAGTGGCTCATTTCATACTAGAGAAACCCATGTATGAATAGGGGTTGATTTTACTTCCGCACTTAGCTACTCTGGGTTAGGGAGTAGGTCTAGGGGGGGAAGTTATAGACACCTTTCCTTACTTTGTATCTAGAATACTTCACTTAATTTCTTCTGCAGTCTTAGGCTTTGGCAGTATTTATCATGCACTTCTTGGACCTAAAACTCTTGAAGAATCCTTTCCTTTCTTCGGTTATGTATGGAAAGATAGAAATAAAATGACTACAATTTTAGGTATTCACTTAATTTTGTTCAGTATAGGTGCTTTTCTTCTAGTACTCAAGGCTATTTATTTTGGTGGCATATACAATACCTGGGTTCCTGGGGGAGGAGATGTAAGAAAAATTACCAACTTGACCCTTAGTCCAAGTGTTATATTTTGTTATTTATTAAAATCCCCTTTTGGGGGAGAAGACTGGATTGTTAGTGTGGACGATTTAGAAGACATAATTGGAGGGCATGTATGGGTAGGTTCCATTTGTATACCTAGCGGAATTTGGCATATCTTAACCAAACCCTTTGCATGGGCTTGCCGTGCATTTGTATGGTTTGGAGAAGCTTACTTGTCTTATAGTTTAGGTGCTTCATCTGTCTTTCATTTCATCGCTTGTTGTTTTGTCTGGTTCAATAATACTGCCTATCCTAGTGAATTTTACTGGCCCATTGGACCAGAAGCTTCTCAAGCTTAGGCATTTATTTTTCTAGTTAGAGACCAACGTCTTGGGGCTAACATGGGATCTGCCCAAGGACCTACTGGTTTAGGTAAATATCTAATGCGGTCTCTGACCGAAGAGGTTATTTTTGGAGGGGAAACTATGTATTTTTGGGATCTCCATGCTCCTTGGTTGGAACCTCTAAGAGGTCCCAATGGTTTGGACTTGGGTCGGCTAAAAAAATACATACAACCTTGGTAAGAATGATGTTCGACAGAATATATGACCCATGCTCCTTTAAGTTCTTTAAATTCTATTGGTGGCATTTCTACTGAGATCAATGCAGTCAATTATGTCTCTCCTAGAAGTTGGTTGGCTACCTCTCATTTTGTTCTAGGATTCTTCCTATTTGTGGGTCATTTGTGGCATGCGGGGAGGGCCCGTGCAGCTGTAGCAAGATTTGAAAAAGGAATCAACCGTGATTTGGAACCTGTTCTTTTTATGACCCCTCTTAGCTAAGATTTTTTAGTTAAGATTTTCTTATACTTATATATATATATTCATTCTACTTTTTCCTGTTCTAGCTTGGCTAAGTGAGATGGCCTAGCCATTCCCTTTTATGATAGTGGGCCAGACCAAATGAATAAAGAAACAAATTTATTCAACAAACAAAAACAAAAGGAGAGAGGGGGATTCCAACCCCCGATAGTTCTTTGTTCAAAACTATACCGGTTTTCAAGACCGGAGCTATCAACCACTCTGCCATCTCTCCGATGGGAAATCTGTATTTTATTACTGTGAATAGAACACAACCATATGAGGTGATACACTAACTATCTATACTATAGAAACATCCTAGATGCAAATCTATATTTCTATGAATTTATCTACATACTATATATATACATGTATACATATACACATAATCCACTATGTCTGTTTTTGGAGTAAATACTAAACTCCCCCTATCCATATGCTCGAATAAAAAAAAAGTGTAATAAGTTCTCAAGAATCAATTGATTCGAGGTCAAATCCCTACAAGATTTTACTAAGCGAGGGATCAAATGAAATGGTATAGTTTATAGTTCATTTGTTGGTAACTTGGAGGATTACAAAAATGACTATTTCTTTCCAATTAGCAATTTTTGCATGAATTGTGACCTCATCAATCTTACTGATTAGTGTACCCATTATATTTGCTTCTTCTGATGGCTGGTCAAGTAACAAAAATGTTTTATTTTTAGGTACATCATTATGGATTGGATTAGTCTTTCTAGTAGCTATCCTTAATTCTCTTATTTCTTGAATTTTTTTGGATCCAAAAATGCTACTCTTTTTTTAAAACATATTATGAAAGACATTAAGATTCAATATGAAGTATCTGAGTATTTGGCCCTATGCAAATATGATCCAGATGCATATATGATATTTCATATATGCGTGGACATATGCAAGTGTATCAGAAAGGAAGAAAATGCGGATATGGTCGAATGGTAAAATTTCTCTTTGCCAAGGAGAAGATGTGGGTTCAATCCCCGCTATCGACCCATAGTGAAGTAATATACTTCTTAACAAAACTTCAATTTAAGAAAAAATTTGGTATAGTTGACTACGACAGGATTTGAACCTATGACTTCAAGGTTATAAGCCTTGCGAGCTACCAAACTGCTCTACTCTGTGCTAAAGAACTAGGAACTAATAGATGAAGAAATATTACATATGCCTCTCTACGATATCTATACAAATAGAATAGTCTATTTATACAGAATGGTAAAGAGGGCCCCTCTATGATCTATGATCATAGAGATCTATACAAATATGAAATGCTATTTTTACCTTTACCAACTTGATCTTATTGTGCCCCGTAACAAATATTCATCAACCATTTCTCAAAGTATGTGTTTGAATAACCCAGAGTCTCGATAGTTACCTCTAGGTCTTCCAGTCAAAAAACAATGTCAATGAAGATGTATAAGTGCACTATTACCTGGTGGGGATTGCAATCTTCCATGAATTTCCCATTTTTCACTCAATGATAGAACTTTACTTATTTATTTTTTTGAAGATCGATGAATCAAATGATATTTCTGATCCAGTTTCTGCCATTTCTTCCCCCTATGGATCAAACTTTTTTTTGCCATAATGTTCAGTTCCTATTATTATCAATGACAGGGTTCGGGTCCTAGATGTAAAAAAAATAGAAGAAGGTCAATCTCCCTCTCTCCCCATTGAAAGAAATGAGATTGTTGCTAATATAGTACATAAAAAAAAACTAAATTAGCCAAATTTTCCAGATGTAGAGGCAATCAAGAAAGCTGCATGAGTAAATATATAACCTACAAAAAAGTGGGCTAATCCAACCAATCTTGCTTGGACAATGGAAAGAGCCACTGGCTTATCTCTCCATTGAATCAAATTAGCCAAAGGTGTGCATTCATGAGCCTATGCTAAATAGATTTTTGGATGTCCACAAAAATATTATTGCTAACTACCCAAAGTGAGAAGCAAAAATGTTCTGATAAAGATGTTCCTCAGTAATATCATCATGACTTTAGAAGTCATGTGCGGTAGCAATACCAAACCAAATATGACGAGTAGTGGGGTCCTGAGCTAAACCTTGGCTAAACCTTGTAAATTTTAATGCCATAATGCCTTTCAAATCTTCCTAGCCATTATCCTATTGCAATAATTCTTGCTAAGAAGAATGCCCATGCTGTGGTAATTCCACCCAGAAGGTAATGGGTTACTCCTACAGCACATCCTTGTACAATGCTCAAGGCTCTAGGCTGAGTAGCAGGAGCAACTTTTAATTTGTTATGAGTCCAAATGATAGATTTAATGAGTTCTTGCCAATAACCATGACCACTGAATAGAAACATTAAACTGAAAGCCCAGATAAAATGTGCACCTAAGAAAAAAAAACCATATGCAGATAATGAAGAACCATAAGACTAAATTACCTGAGATGCCTGTGCCCATAAGAAATCCCGTAACCACCCATTAATAGTAATGGAACTTTGTGCAAAGTTTCCTCCTCTGATATGGGTTACCACTCCTTGATCACTTATAGTGCCCCAAACATTTGACTGCATTTTCCAACTGAAATGGAAAATTACTACCAAAATTGCATTGTACATCCAGAGTAGACCTAAGAAGACATGATCCCTTATAGATACTTGACATGTTCCTCCTCTTCTAGGCCCATCACAAGGGAAATGAAAACAAAGATTTGCTTTATCAAGTATCAAATGGGAACTGCGAGCAAATAGAATGCCTTTCAGTAGTATCAATACAGTCACATGGATTGTAAATGCATGAATGTGATGGACAAAAAAGTCTATGGTTCCTAATGTAAAAGGTCAGAAAGCTACTTTGCTGCCTACTGCTACTAATTCATCACCTCCCCAAGTTAAGCTGGTACTTGTTGTTGCACTAGGAGTTATTACACCCGGTGCTAAAGCATGGGTGTTTTGTACCCATTGAGTGAAGATGGGTTGGAGTTGTATAGCGGTATCTAGAAACATGTCTTGGGGACACCCTAAAGCACTCATGGTATCGTTATGAATATATAAGCCAAAACTATGAAACCCTAGAAATATACATGCCCAATTAAGATGTGATATGATTGCATCACAGTGCTTAAGGACACGATCTAATAGATCATTGTATCGAGTAATTGGATCTTAATCTCTTACCATAAAAATAGTTGCATGTGCAGCAGCCCCAACTATGAGAAATCCGCCAATCCACATATGTTGTACCATAGTCAATAGCTAAGTACGGATAGGGGGGCATGGAATACATATGGTGAGCTACAACAATGGTTGAAGAACCTAACATAGCTAGGTTAAGAGCTAATTGAGCATGCCATGACGTTGTTAGGATTTCATAAAGGCCCTTATGACCCTGGCCTGTAAATGGACCTTTATGGGCTTCTAAAATGTCTTTAAGGCCATGGCCAATACCCCAGTTGGGCCTATACATATGACCGGCGATCAAGAAAAGAATTGCAATTGCTAAATGATGATGTGCTATATCGCTCAGCCACAGACCTCCCGTTATTGGATCTAATCCTCCACGAAAACTCAGAAATTCTGCGTATTTTGACCAATTCAAGGTGCAAAAGGGGGTTGCTCCCTCGGCAAAACTGGGATAAAGTTGAATCAAAAGATCCCGATTCAAGATAAATTCATGAGGAAGTGGTATCTCTTTAGGATCAACTCCAGCATCGAGAAATTGGGTAATAGGTAAAGATACATGGATTTGGTGTCCCGCCCAAGAAAGAGACCCAAGTCCTAGTAACCCCGCTAAGTGGTGATTCAACATAGATTCTACATCTTGGAACCAAGCCAATTTTGGCGCTGCATTGTGATAATGGAACCAACCGGCAAAAAGCATTAAGGATGCAAAGACCAATGCACCAATTGCGGTACAATAGAGTTGTAATTCACTAGTTATTCCAGATGCTCGCCAAATCTGAAAAAAACCGGAGGTTATTTGTATTCCCCGGAAACCCCCGCCTACATCACCATTCCATATTTCTTGACCTACTATTGGCCAAACCACCTGCGCACTGGGTCCAATGTGAGTAGGATCACTTAGCCATGCTTCATAATTGGAAAAACGGGCACCGTGGAAGTACATGCCGCTCAGCCAAAGAAAGATAATGGAGAGTTGACCGAAATGAGCACTAAATACTTTTCGAGAGAGCTCCTCTAAATCACTGGTATGACTATCAAAATCGTGAGCATCAGCATGTAGGTTCCAGATCCAAGTGGTAGTATCGGGACCCTTAGCTATTGTTCTTGAGAAATGGTCGGGTCGGGCCCATTCTTTGAAAGACATTTTTATAGGATCCCTATCTACAATAATTTTTACTCCCGGTTCTGTCGAACAAATAATCATTAAGTCCTCCTCTTTTCGGACAACACATATAAAGAGACCTGCCAATAGTCAGATTTTTAGTGAACCTCTGAAAGATGGATATTTTATTTAATTTATGATTAGTCCCTTTTCTTTCCTATCTCCCATCCATCTATTTAGTTTTTCACTAGAGCAATTATGATATCCAAGTCGATCTGGGGTAAGTGTTTGGATCTATTATGACATAACGATTAGTTGCCTAATGGAAAATTTAAAATCTTGTAAAACCTTTTCTCATAAAACCCTTTCCTAGTGTGATGAAAAAACTATTTTTTGTGCAACCTAACCTAGTCTAATATATTTCTATATGAATGTATAAATGCCCATATGTATCTACTTCCGTGGAACATAATATCTTAATTACTGTACTGTATTACATTATATTAAAAATCACAAAATAATTCATTAGAATTAATAGGATTCATTTTGATATTTATATTTATTCATTCAAAGGTATTCTTTCCTTTGTTAGATTAGTTTTCTATACCCATATCTCCTTTATCCATATAAGATACCATACAATAATGATTTTAGAAGTAAGAGATATAATGAAATTTTTGATTGGATCTTATTATAGGATATGTATGATCTATTTTATTTGATTAATAGATCCAATAATCAATTGTAATGAATTACAAATTTTATTCGAATTCTAAATGCCTCGTAATCTTCAACCAATTATGTGCTTCAATATAATTATTCAGGGTAAGCGCTATAGCCTGTTTCCAATACTTAGTAGCTTGATTGAACCAAGCTTCTATGATTTCAAAATCACCCCATAGAATGGCCCATTCTCCCTGGTTGGAATAGGTGAGTAAATTCCTTTCCTTAGAACCGTACTTGAGAGTTTCCTACCACATACGGCTTAGCAATTGATTCTTTTGGCACCCCATTTTAATCTATACTAACTATATGATCAAAAATCTATTTTATCTTTTCTTGCCCCCTTCCAAAGAATGAAGCATAGAGATATTTCCTTATCTTATTACATTGATTTTTCTGAAAGGGAACTATCTCAATTTCATATATGAAATTTATATAGAATCTCTGAAAAGGACTTTCCCTCCATAAGAAAAAATAACTTCCTATATTTGGGATCTGACACTACACTGCTACTCAATATCTTATACCTTAGTGGATCGACTTTATTACATAAGTTGATTACTTCCCATATCCTAAAGTATAAGTAAGTAGTTCTTAACCGTATTGATCCAATAGCTCGCTAATTGATCTTTACAATGCTTTGTCTATCAATTTGATCTTTACTCATAGAATATAGTATATAGGCATATCTATTTCTTCATATTTTGATTCTTGTGAAGTCTCTTTCCTTACTATAGATGAGAAAAATTGTTTCTTTTGATGATGCATATATGTAGAAAGCCTTTTTTATAGTATTTACTTTACTAGCCAATTTGATCCTTTTTTTCTTTCTTTCTATAGTGGAGATAGCCACACGTAATGACAGATCATGGCCATATTATTAAAATCTTGCAGTAAGAATGGATTTCATTCTAGTGCCTAGAAATAATATTCTAAAGCCTTCGTATGTTCTTCGTTACTTGTGTGTATAAGGCTTATGTTATAGAGTATTTAACTTCAATCATAGGGATCAATTTCTAGTTGCATAGCTTCATAATAATTTTTGTAAAGCTTTCGCATAATTTTCTTTGGATTGAGCTGACATCTATTACAGGCAATTCATTCTATTCAAAAAATCTCCATTCCAAAACCATACATGAGATTTTCATTTCATACGGCTCCTCCCTTCAGTGCATAGTACTAAGTAATCCATGGAATCCAAATTTGACTATTCTCATTATATTTTGAACTGGCAGGGGCTGGTATTTTTACAAGATATCTCTAGCCAGCCTCCCTGTAAGATAAGAGGTTTTTCTTTCTTAACACCAATCTAGTTCTATATAGAAATGGTAATTCCAACAATTTCTTTGTCCCCAACGCCCTCTATTTCAGGAATTAGTCACTTCAACGATCTTTGATGGTTATATGGATATCCAAAGTACAAACGAGATGGATGTTTATTGTCCTAACCATTCTTCTTAGTCCCAATACCAATAAGTAAAGGGATAATTTATAACAAAGTTTTCATCTTGTTGATTCCTAAGTGTAGTGCTTCTTTCCCTATGCCACCTATGGGTAATAGTGAAGTAGAATTGACCTGCAATACATAACCTACAGGGGTACCCTTTCGCTCAATACTAAAATCAGCAATTGATGCATTTGAGGCTGCATTTCCCTAGAATACATGAGAGAAGGAATTATTCTATCTCCAAACTTCACCTTCACCAAATGTAGGTTTATTTCAATAATTTGTTTCTTTCCATCTTGAACCACACCCCTTTTCGTAAGACTAAGAGGGCTAAAAGAATAAGAAAAAAGAATCAAATTGCACCATCTCTATAATAAGTAAATGCCTTTTTTTCTCCCGACGTTGTCGGAATTATTCGTAATAAGATATTGGCTACAATTGAAGAGGTCTTATCAATAAAATTGCCATTTATCTGAGATCTAGGCATTAATAATTTGCAATCTATTCTATAATTTTTCTCATTACCCCGAGAGGTATTGATCCCACAAACAATGGAATTCTACAGTACAAGATAACATAAAAACAAACTAACTAATTTAGTTCCAAAAAAAAATGTGAACCCTTCACTCAAATTATAAATTGAAATTATGCTTTTGGTAAGGAGAGATATGAAATATTTAAATCAGATTGGATTTCATCCCAATTATCAAATTATTTATTATTTATATAGTATACCAATGAACAAAACTATTACAATTGAATAGAACTATTACTATTTCGTCTAAGTTGAATAACCAAGATTCTTATGGAACCATTGATCGGTTGTACCTGTATTGTAGTAATATGAATGACTCACTATTTATTCAGTTTCTATTTCTTGTCAATAATAAGATTATATTATGTAGGAGAGATGGCCGAGTGGTTCAAGGCGTAGCATTGGAACTGCAATGTAGGCTTTTGTTTATTGAGGGTTTGAATCCTTCTCTTTCCATTTATTTATGTTAATTCACCAATGTTACTTACTACAATATATCAAATATCATAAGAATCAATATCCTTATTCCAACACTAAGACTCTTATTTCTATTTCATAGAGATTCTCTATTCCTAATTACATTACTTTGTTTGATACGTAAAATACAAATATAAATATCGGAAAGAGTGAAGATAAATGAAAATCCTTGATTTATTTGTAATACATAAATGGGAAAATGAACTCTTAGATTTATTTATACAAATTTTACTTCAGCGCAAGGGGGGGCAAAATTGTCTGAACCTTTCCTTGTTATTTTCGTTAGGTTCAAGTCTGACAGGAATAATATTCTACGACTAACAACTCATTTATTTTCAAACCGATCAATTTACTATCTATTATTTGATTTACTAATCCTTTATATTGGAATAAGTCAATAGTCAAATGTTTTGGCAATTCTTCATGGGGGGGCGATTCCATAGAATTTTGAATCAGAGCTTTCAATCTTTGTTTATTCTTCGTAGTAATAATATCTCTGGGCTTGCAACGATAACTTGGTATATCCACTATACGATTATTAACTAAAATACATCTATGATTAACTAATTGCCTAGCTCCAGGAATAGTCGAAGCCATACCCAATTGAAAAAGGATGTTATCCAAATGCATCTCAAGTAGTTGTAATAAAAGTTGACCCTCTGGCTTTTCCAACAATATGTACATATCTAAGTAATTGTCGTTCTGTCAAACCATAATGAAAACACAATTTTTGTTTTTCTTCTAGACAAATACGATATTGTGATCTTTTCCCAGAAAGCAATTGGTTTTTAAGATCACTTCCAAATCTAGCCTTTTTACTAGTTAGTCCTGGTAAAGCCCCTAGACGGTGTATTTTTTTGAAATGAGGTCCTCGGTAACGAGAAATAAAAAAAAGACTCCTTTTTATTTTATTGACATTTCATTTCTTCATATTACATTACATAATAAATCTAAATAAAGACTAAACTAAACAAGAAACAACGTAAAGTTACAATGGATTTATTGAAGTACTACAAACAACTATTGACATACTACAAATCAAATAAAGTAGAATGGAATAAATTGTATCAATATACAGATTTTTTGTATATATAGGAAATAATGTATATACTAAGAAATTTAGACTCTGTCTTCGGATTTGTTCTATACAAATCTAATTCCTCCATTTTGTATTTTTGGATTTCTAGTTACAAGTTATCACCACATAATAGATCCGATTGGCGACCCAACATTTGGGGAAATGGAGAAGGGGGATTGTCAATCATGGAAAAAAATAGATAGAGGAAAAGCCAGCTATCAGAGACAAACCGATGGCCATCACATTACAAATGTGATGCTCTAACCTCTGAGCTAAGAGGGCTCACATAACAGAAATGTATAGGAATTCTATAAAGTACCTGATCTTAGTTAGCTATTAATAAATTCATAATTGAATACTAAAAAACTCAAATTCATTTAGATTTTTAATTTAGTAAATTAACTTTAACTATTTAATAACTATCACTATAATATAAGTATTTAATAAGTACTTTATAAGTATAATTTGATTTAGTATTATATTATGATTTTTTTCATTTAGTGTTATATTATTAAATAATTAAATATTCAAAATAATTCAATATATATTTTATATGATTAAAATAAAATATCATGACATGATATTATCAAACTTGAAATTTTGACTAGAAAAAAATGGAATTATTTTTTAGAGTAGTTATAGCAAACTATATTAATTATATTAGCTACTCGATCAGTTCTCAGATCAGAAAAGAATAAGAAAAGGAGAATTAAGATACAAGAATGATGTATTCTTCTAGTTTCATTTAGAAACATAGGAGATAAGAAAGAATGAATATCGACCACTCCAGTATTGCAAATTGTGCTATAAAAATGAAAGAGGGGGGAAGCATATATATCTGGGATATATGTATCCATATTGAATTGCAAATATATCAATAATAGAATCAATTCTAATTGAAACAAATATAGTTTATCCAATAAAGATGAAATAATAGAGGGTGGCAAAAAATAAAATAGCAGTATACACTTTTCCAATACAATTTAAGAATCATTATCTAATGAATTCTACGGTTTCAAGATAAATCAAAGAAGTAGAAAGGGGGATATGGCGAAATTTGTAGATGCTACGGACTTGATTGAATTGAGATAAAACCATTCTAATGCTCCTTTTCGCCATGCATAAACTAACCCAACAATTGGGATAAACACGAAAATGAAAGCTTCTATAAATACATATATGGGCAATACATCGAAACTCATTGCCCATGGATCAAGAAAGACCATTTCAACATCAAAAACAACTAAAACTAGAGCAAACACGTAATAGCGGATTTGGAATTGTAACCAAGCATCTCCCATAGGTTCTATACCCAATTCATAGCTAGAGAACTTCTCTGGTCCTTTACTAATCAGGGTTAAAACTCCAGAAATTAGAAATGCCAAGATAATAATGCTTGATATTATTAGAAATGCCCAGAAAATATCATATTCATGAAGCAAAAACATAAATATACTCCTATTAATCTGGAATATGTTGATTTATTTGATTTCGGATTGGAATCATCAATTCATCTATAGAATTTCTTAGTCAAAACAAGAATTGATTTTGATCGAATCAAACTGCATAGCTTAGAGTTTGTTTGTTGTACGGTAGGCATGTCTTGTTTAAAGTTTCATCCAACGGAGTACCGCTTAGCATTTCTAATGAAATAGTAAACACTAATAAACTAAGAAAAACTAATAAATAGAACTATAATATTATTTATTATTATAATATAAGGATTATAAGAACAATGAATATCTATTATCAATAAATATATAGAATCACACACTATTGAACAATTCGACAAATTAAATCCCCAATCCAACTCGTAACATAGAATATAGTTGAAAAGAGGCTGATACATTTAGGGTCAATTAATTATCTCTAAAATAATCAATTCAATGGAGGTTCTGACAAAAAGCAATTAGTCAAGGGACTTCTACAAATACAAGACTAAGAATAGGTCTCAATCCATGTGACTTAGGATTAAATTTGGTTGGGTTGGGTTAAAGTTTCTAGACAGGATCGATCATGTCATGATTTTTACCTCATAAATTGACTGGGATTGAGTATACTAGAAAATCAAATGTATCACTAACTCTTTGATCATGGACAGGAAAAGAAATTAATCCACGAGGATTAATAAAAACAAATAGGTATGGACATCTTAGGTTATGCCAAATTTGACAAATACCAATAGGATCTGTTAGAGTGGATTATTTTTTTCTTGTCCCTATACATATGTAACTACATAATACTTTCCTTTCTATAGATTGACTGATTGATCGGTCCGTCCATAAATAAAATAAGGAGATGAAAACTATTATAAACTCAAATAGAATATCTATACAAAAATACAATCTATTAGAGCTATACGGATTCAAACCATAGACCTTCTCGGTAAAATAGACCGAACTTATTATTATATTATCAAAATGATTCAAACTATTTTAAAGAGCCAACATGCATTTTGTTGCATTGGGCTCTTTCATCAATTGATGTAAAGATCAGTTAGTCCACCATATTTTTTCTTCATAGGAAGATAAAAAGATAATAAGATGGCTCTGTGCGCTCTGATTCATAATAAGAAGGATTACTTTAGCTTAGGTCTACCTCTAGCCTAGATTAACCTAAGTTAAATGGAGTTTCTATCGCTCCTCTACAAGAGTCAAATATGATATTTCATAGACCTTAAAGTTCATAGGATGAAAAGAGATGATTTTGAGGTCCTTATACTCATTATGCCTAGCATTGAATGTGGATTGGGTATTTACACTATCAATTATCAAATCAATGGTAGGTTTTCTATTTGGCACTTAAATTTGCACTAAATCTAAATCAGACTGAATCAAACCAAATAAAATATATGTCAAGCTATTGTTCTCTTGTTCCTCAAATCTATGGAGTAAGACATCGATTTTTCATCTCAATAAGATCAGTTATGCTCATTGTCTAATTGGCTTCTTTTGAAATGCATTGACACACGTGTAAACGAGGTGCTCTACCTAACTGAGCTATAGCCCTTGCCCTTGTCATAGATATCTTAACATATGGATAATTTCTTGTCAAGATGGACAGTCCACGATCTCCTATCGTATGATAGCTTTGCGATTGGTTTACTATTTCAGTAAATTGGAATTGCTTAGAAATAATATTCTATCTATAATCCTCAGAGTGATGGGTCCTTTTAGGGATAAATGACCTACTTAACTCAGTGGTTAAAGTATTGCTTTTATACGACGGAGTCATTGGTTCAAATCCAATAGTAGGTAGAACTTATTAAATACCAGAGTGGAGTAAATGGTATCTAATAAGTTTTTCTATCTTTTTTTTGGTTTCATTGTATTAGATTAGACTTGATTGTGTTCAATTGGTGGAATCAAATGTAATAATTCTTTTGAAGATTTTGATGTATTCTGTTGACTAGGAGGAAATAACATTGATAGCCTCTACTCGTGTCCTAGCTCATCTGAGAGCTAGATTTGCCTCAATTGCTTGTCTTTTACCCTCAGCTCTACTCAAGTTAGCTTCAGCTATTTCAAGAGCTTGTTGAGCTTCTTACAGATCAATGTCAGTACTCATCTCCGCATCATTTCCTAAAATGGTGATCTCATTATTACTTATTCTAGCAAAACCACCCATCAGAGTCACCATTAACCGTTGGTCATTGAGGCATATTCTCAAAAGACCTATATCCACGGCCATGGCAATAGAAGCATGGTTTGGTAATATGCCAATTTGCCCACTATTAGTAGATAAAATTATTTATGTTACTTCTGAATCCAAAATAATTTGATTAGGAGTCAATACACAAAGATTTAAGGTCATTTCTTGCTCTCCGCTTCTAAGTTTATAGCTTTCACGGTAGCTTCATCGATGTTACCCACCAAATAAAAGGCCTGTTCGGGAAGACTGTCTAATCCTCTAGAAGGGATGAGTTGAAACCCCCTAATGGTTTCTGTGAGACCAACATATTTACTCGAAGAACTAGTAAATACTTTTGCCACGAAGAAGGGTTGTGATAAGAAATGCTCAATTTTTCGTGCTCTTGCTACAGTTAACTGATCCTCTTCAGATAATTCATCCAACCCCGGGATAGCTATAATGTCCTGAAGTTCTTTGTAACATTGTGAAGTTTGCTTAACTTTTTGTGCAATTTCATTATGTTCCTTGCCAACGATTTGAGGCTATAACATAGTTGACATTGAATCTAAAGGATCTACTACTGGATAAATACCCTTGGTAGCTAACCCTCTTGATAGTATGGTAGTAGCATCTAAATGTGCAAATGTCGTGGCAGGAGCCGGGTCGGTCAAATTGTTTACAGGTACATAAACTTCTTGGATCGAAGTTATAGATCCCTCTTTAGTAGAAGTAATTCTTTCTTGCAAAGAACCCATTTCTGTACTAAGGGTGGGTTGATAACCCACTATAGAAGGCATTCTACCCAATAAGGCAAATACTTCTAACCCTGCTTGGATGAAATGAAAGATATTGTCAATGAATAGAAGCATGTCTTGCTCATATCCCAAAAATATTCCGCCATGGTTAGGGCAGTCAAACCAACTCTCATACGAGCTCCAGGCGGTTCATTCATTTGACCATAGACTAGAGCTACATTGGATTCTGCAATATTTTTTTTTATTAATCACTCTGGATTCTTTCATTTCCATGTAGAGATCATTTCCTTCATGAATACGTTCACCTACTCTGCTAAATATAGATACACCTCCATGAGCTTTTGCAATGTTGTTGATCAATTCCACGATGAGTGCCATTTTACCCACACCAGCTCTCCCAAATAGGCCAATTTTTCCCCCACAACGATAAGGAGCTAAAAGATCCACCACTTTAATCCCTATTTCAAAAATTGATAATTTCATATCTATCTAATTGTATAAAAGTAGGCATAGATCTATGAATAGGAGATGCTGTGCGAGTATCCATAGGACCTAAATTATCAACGGGTTCCCCAAGAATGTTGAAAATTCATTCGAGAGTAGCTCTGCCAACTGGAACACTTAGAGGAGTTCTTGTGTCAATCACTTTCATTCCTCTCATCGGACCATCTGTAGCACCCATAGCTACATCTGTAGCACTCATAGCTATAGCTCTAACTTGATTATTTCCTAATAATTATTGTACCTCACAAGTCACATTAATTTGTTGACCGGCAGTATCTCAACTTTTAGCTACCAAAGCATTATAAATATTAGGCATCTTTCCTGGGGGAAAAGCGACATCCAGTACTGGGCCAATAATTTGGGCTATACGTCCTAAGTTTTTTTTCTTCAAGCGCAGAAACCACAGGACCAGAAATAGAAGATTGATTTTCATAATCATAATAAAGTGAAATATGTCAAAATTCCTTTGGAATAGTATCCAATAAAAAAAAATGTCCGACAGGAAGTCGATGGGCTAATTGAATAAGAAATAAATCAAAGTTAGCACTGGATTTAGTTGGTGTCACCCAAAGGAATTCAATTCCATTGTTTACTCATTGAATTATTCAATTTTCAAGTTCAACCAATCCTTTTTTTAGTATTTTTAATATAAATTAGATGAATAGGAATCATGAGTAAATTAAGTGTGTTTCATTTTTCTATCATTATAGAAAATACCGTCCCCATTAGATTATATTATCTATGGAATTCCAACCCGAACTCCATTTAGGATTTATTATTTTGATCTCATTGTTCATTTCTTTTGAAAATACATTTCTGTCTATTCTTGTTTTATACCTTTTCCTTGTTTTATACTTTTTCATGGATGAATTATGGCTATTTTCACATCCTAGGATTTACATATACAACATACATCACTATCAGGAGTGTTTTATTAATTAATATTTATATATTTAATGACAAATAAGAAGAGGATCAACTCAATTATAAACTTACAAAACAAGGATTGGCTTGCGCCATATATAGCAAAGAGTATACAATAATGATGTATTTGGTGAATCAAATACATTACATAGTCTAATAACCAACCATTTTCTAATTAGTTGATAATATTAGTTGAATTTTTTGAAATATTTTTCTTAAGGGTTTCATTCACGTCTAATCCATATCGAGCAAACCTTGTCATTGTGAGAATTCTTAATTCATAAGTTGTAAGGAGGGACTTATGTCACCACAAACAAGACTAAAGCAAGTGTTGGATTCAAAGTTGGTGTTAAAGATTATAAATTGACTTATTATACTCCTGAATATGAAACCCACATCTTGGCAGCATTCCGAGTAAGTCCTCAACTCGGGGTTCCGCCCAAAGAAGTAGGAGCTGTGGTAGTTGCCAAATCTTCTACTGGTACATAGACAACTATGGGACTGATGGACTGACTAGTGTTGATCATTACAAAGGATGATGCTACCACATCGAGAGCATTGTTGGGGAGGAAAACTAATATATTGCTTATGTAGCTTATCCTTTAGACATTTTTGAAGAAGATTCTATTACTAATATGTTTACTTCCATTGTAGGTAATGTATTTTGTTTCAAAGCCTTACGAGCCCTATGTCCGGAGGATTTATGAATTACTCCTTGTTATTCTAAAACTTTCCAAGGCCCCCCTCATGATATCCAAGTTGAAAGAGATAAGTTGAACAAGTACGGCTGTCCCCTATTGGGATGCACTATTAAACCAAAATTCGAGTTATCCGCAAAGAACTACGACAGAGCCATTTATGATGGTTTACTCGGTGGACTTGATTTTACCAAGGATGATGAAAATGTGAATTCCCAACCATTTATGCATTGGAGAGATTGTTTCTTATTTTGTACAGAAGCAATTTATAAAGCACAGGCCGAAATAGGCGAAATCAAGGGACATTACTTGAATGCTACTATAGGTACATAGGAAGAAATGATCAAAAGGGCTGTATGCATAAGAGAATTGGGAGTTCCTATCATGATGCATGATTAATTAACAGGGGGATTCACTGCAAATACTAGCTTGGCTCATTATTGTCATGATAATGGCCTACTACTTCACATCCATTGTGCAATGCATGCAGTTATTGATAGACAAAAAAAATCATGGTATGCATTTTCATGTACTAGCTAAAGCATTACATATGTCTGGTGGAGATCATATTCACACTGGTATAGTAGTAGGTAAATTCGAAGGGGAATGTGAGATGACTTTGGGTTTTGTTGATTTATTATGTGAAGATTTTATTGAAAAAGACCAAAGTCGCGGTATTTTTTTCACTCAAGATTGGGTCTCTATGCCTGGTGTTCTACCCATGGCTTCAGTGGGTATTCATGTTTGGCATATGCCTGCCCTGACAAAAATCTTTGGGGATGATTCCATACTATAGTTCGATGGAGGAACTTTAGGGCGCCCTTGGGGAAATGCACCTAGTGCAGTAGCTAATCGGGTGGCTTTGCTTGTGCAAGCTCATAATGAGGGACATGACCTTGCTTGTGAAGGTAATGAAATTATCCATGAAGCTAGCAAATGGAGTCCTCAGCTAGTCGCTGCTTGTGAAGTATGGAAGGAGATCAAATTCGAATTTTCACCAGTAGATACACCAAACTAGTAGATATGTCAGATGACGACAAAGAGAAAAACAATTCAGTAATTCCTATTTGTTCTCCTAATTATAATTATCCTCGGCCCAATCTTTTACTAAAAAGGATTGAGCCGAATAAAATTGAATATCTTATCAATCCTATATATTATGTATTTGCATATATCTTTGATATGTACAAACCTTACTATACTATATAGAAGATGCAATTACAAAAGACTAAACATCTCAATACTTCTATCGTTAGATCCATAATGAATTCTCATAATTAATTCTATGAATCCTTGGATTGGTGGATTTTTAGATCCCATAATTTTATTTCAAACCATAAATCAAGCCAAGCCAAGAGGCAAGGGCTTCCTCAACCTATCCTCTAATATAATATTGTCTTTTTCATTCTATGTTAGAATAGAAACTTATTATTCGATTATATGGTACGAAATCATATGAGAATAAATTCTTCACTTTATAGGAAGAAACAATTCTACCTTTCTATGAAAGATTTGTTTGTACATGACATGAGAGAAACTTCTTTTTATATTTCTAATTCAAGAAAAGATTCTATCAATATATATATATATATTAGAAAGAAGTAATACTTCAAATTTACCAAAAAAAGAATAATTTCTTTCAATACTCACTCATTGTTGGTTAACAGTTAACAATCCTAATGATGGAATCCATATGCTTCATTTTGCTAGAAAATCAATCAATCAAATAGTAAAATGTAATATGATTATTCATCGAATGACTATTCCTTTATTGTATTTTCATAAAATGGTGGGTAGGAAGACTCTATGGAGAAATGGTGGTTCAATTTGATATTGTCTAATGAGAGGTTAGAAGATAGGTATGGGCTAAGTAAATCAATGGATAGTCTTGATGGTATTGGGCATACCCGTGGAAGTGAAGACCCCATTCTAAATGATACGGAGAAAACCATTCTGCTTAGTTGGAATGATAGTGGCAATTATAATTATAGTTTCAGTAATGTTAATTATTTTTTGGAGCTCAGGAATATTTTTGGTTTGATCTCTGATAATACTTCATTAGTTAGGGATAGTAATGGTGACAATTATTCTATATATTTTGATATTGAAAATTAGATTTTTGAGATTGACAATAAGAATAATAGTTCTTTTCTGAGTGAACTAGAAAGTCTTTTTTTATAGTTATTTGAATAGTGGGTCTAAAAGTAAGAATAATTACTATGTCAGTTACATTTGTAGTATTATTTGGACTGTAAATGTAAGTATAAGTGTAAGTAGTAGTGAAAGTAGGAGTTCTAGTATAAGTACTAGTAGTAATGGTAGCGATTTAAATGTAAAAGAAAGATCTAATGATTTTGATATAAAAAAAATACAAAAATTTATGGGTTCAATATGAAAATGGTTATGGATTAAATTATAAAAAAATTTTAAGTCATGTAAAAATGAGTAGCTCAGATAGAATCAAACTTTCCATTGATCCAGGCACTTGGGATCCTATGGATGAAGCTATGGTTTCCATGGACCCTATAGAATTTCATTCAAAGGAGGAACCCTATATAGATCATATCGATTCTTATTAGAAAAAGACAAGTTTAACTGAAGCTGTTCAAACAGGCATAGGTCAACTAAATGGTATTCCTGTGACAATTGGGGTTATGGATTTTGAGTTCATGGGAGGTAGTATGGGATCCTTAGTGGGCAAGAAAATCACCAGTTTGATCGAGTATGCTACTAATAAATCTCTACTTGTCATTATTGTGTGTGCTTCTAGAGGAGCATGCATGCAAGAAGGAAGTTTGAGCTTGATGCAAATGGATAAAATCTCTTCTGCCTCATATAATTATCAATCAAATAAAAAGTTATTCTATGTATCAATCCTTACATCTCCTACAACCGGTGGAGTGATGGCAAGTTTTGGTATGTTGGGAAATGTCATTATTGCTGAATCTAATGCCCACATTGCATTTGCGGATAAAAGAGTAATTGAACAAACATTGAATAAGACAATACTCGATAGTTTACAAGTGGCTGAATATTTATTCATAAGGGCTTATTTGACCTAATCATACCACATAATCCTTTAAAAGGTGTTCTGAGTGAGTTATTTCAACTTCACGGTTTCCTTCCTTTGAATCAAAATACAAAAAAAAATAGTAACTTAATTTAGTTTTCTATTAGACCCCTTGCACTTATTAACTAGTTAATATTAGTTATAATAGATATAGTTATCATAAGACCTCTTTATATTTATAAGAGGCACAAATAGTAATTGAGGTACTCATTCTATGATAGATCTTAACTTATGCTCTTTTTTCGTGCCCTTAGTAGGCCTAGTATTTTTGGCAATTGTAATGGCTTCTTCGTCTCTTTATGTCCAAAGAATTAAATTGTCTAGATCTGATGGAACCAAATCTCATCAATTTATTTGAACACTGATTGAATTATAATACAGATATTTATTTAGTGTAATATGGTAGAATATGTGGCTTTTTCTGAACCTAAATGTTGTTATGTACATAGATCGATAATATCTACATAAAAGTTAACATATCTAACTAATTACTACTAATGCTTTAATGCTGCATTTCATATCCGAATAGTGCTAGTTGATGAGAGTTACTTCAGCATCAAGAAAAGTAAAGTCAATGTTGGGTTATTCTCTCAATTCCAATTGAATACAACTGTATCTAATATAGTAAGTATGAACTGACGATCAGAACATATATGGATAGAGCTTATAACTAAGTCTCGAAAGACAAGTAATTTTTGGATTGGCCCATAATTGATTAGTTCAGTCTACAACGATTTTGGATTGGCCCATAATGATCAAATTATATCTGGTCATGTTTCCACTTTTCCAGTTATTTTAGATACAATTGTGAAATATTGGATCTTCCATTATTTAAATCGTGTATCTCCTTCACTTGTAGTTATTTATCATTCAATGAATGAATGAAGATGAAGGACTCATTTGGTTTCATAATATCAATTAAATGAGAATATTTTTTTGTGCATAAAGAAAGCATTTTCCATTTTACTTATTCGAATTTGAATTTTACTTATTCTTTTTATTTCTACCTATTCAAGGTATTTGTCCCATACTATACTCTATTCCAGTACAATTATTCCAATACAATAGTAGACTTTGGGGTAAGGAACTATACTAGACTAGCTACCTATCTAATTTATTTATTATAGAAATTCCGCAATTAATGATTGGACCATGCAAAATACAAATACTTTTTCTTGGGTAAAAGAACAGATGAGTCAATCCATTTTTGTGTCAATCATGATATATGTAATAAATTGAGCATCTATTTCAAATGCATATCCCATTTTTGCACAACAAGGTTATGAAAATCCACGAGAAGCAACTGGATGAATTGTATGTGCCAATTGCCATTTAGCTAATAAGCTCATGGATATTAAAGTTCTATAAGCTGTGCTTCCTGATACTGTATTTGAAGCTGTTGTTCGAATCCCTTATGATATGCAACTGAAACAAGTTCTTGCTAGTGGTAAAAAGGGGCTTTGAATGTGGGGGCTGTTCTTATTTTACTCGAGGGATTCAAATTAGCCCCTCCCAATCATATTTCTCCTGAGGTGAAAGAAAAGATGGGAAATCTGTCTCTTCAGAATTATCATCCCAATAAAAAAATATTCTTGTAATAGGTCCAGTTCCTGGTCAGAAATATAGTGAAATCATCTTTCCTATTCGTTCTCCCCACCCAGCTCTGAAAAAAGATGTTCACTTCTTAAAATATTCCATATATGTAGGTGGGAATAGAGGGAGGGGGCAGATTTATCCTGATGGAAGTAAAAGTAACAATACGGTCTATAATGCTACATCATCAGGTATAGTAAGCGGAATAGTACATAAAGAAAAAGGGGGATATGAAATAACCATAGTTGATGCATCGAACAGACATAAGTGGTTGATATTATATGTCTAGGACCAGAACTTGTTTCAGAGGGTGAATTCATCAAGCTTGATCAACCATTAACAAGTAATCCCAATGTAGGGGGCTTTGGTCAGGGAGATGCAGAAATGGTGCTTCAAGATCCATTACGCGCTCAAGGTGTTTTGTTCTTCTTAGCATCTGTTATTTTGGCACAAATTTTTTGGTTCCTAAAAAGAAACAATTTGAAAAGGTTCAATTGTTTCTAGATCTAGAGATTCCTCAACATTAAATTGTTAAAAATAGTTTATACTATTTTCATGATGCCTAGAATTAATTACTTGTACCCCATTTGTACCCAATTCCTAGTAATGGACAATAAAATGCAAACAAATAAAAAGAAAGAAAATATAGGGCAAGGACGGGATACATGAAACAAATACTTCTAGGAGGGATTGCTAGTCTTCTTAATATTTACAAGAAAAAGTATTTTCCAAATTATTCAGTTAACTTAAGTATTAAATATTAATAGAATAAATAGTTCTAAATACAAAAAATTTTAAGATTAAGAAATAAACATTTTGTCATTTCTACAATTTCATATGTTGATTGGATTATTTTCTAATTTTTATATTATGGAATAGATCAAAATCTTGCCTAAAAAAGTAAGAACTCAGAGGGTTGAGACCCCTCTAAGTTCTTACTTTTCATGTCTAAAATCTTGTTCATCCGATCACTACAGAGATGAACCCAACCCAGAATATAAACCATAAAAGAAAATACCTATTGAACTGATCACAAGAATGCCAGTTATAGTACCGATCAGCCAAAGAGGAATCCTTCTAGTAGTATCGGCCATTTTTCCCCCCTTTCTTCCACATTTTATCAAGCGATCATGCTAGAGAAAAAATAGTCATGGATAGTCATGAGGATGGTATCCTTCCGAATAGGATAAGAGAATTCCTACTATTCTCTTTCTCTCAATTGAAGAAATAATTGGAAAATAAAATAGCAAATACAAAAATGAGCAATAAACCCCAGTATAGATTGGTACGATTCAACTCAACATTTTTCTCATTCGGGTTTGATTGTGTCATAGTTCTATAATTTGAATTAGGTTTATTGTTGGATGAACTACATTGATGATATTGACCACAAAAAAGAAATAGTAGGTATAGCTAGTCCATGAACAGCCAACCATCACACTATAAAAATTGGATAGGTTCGATCTATGGTCATTAGAGGCCTCCTAAAAGGATCTACTAAATTCATTGAGTTGTTCCAAAGAATGAAAATGGCTAGTTATTAATGGAATGCTTTGTCAGCTCTTTGTGATATATTCATTTGGTCGAGGACTTCCAAACATATCGTAATCTAAACTCGTACTTATAAATAACCAACCCACAATGAATAGGGAAGGTATAGTAATATTATGAATGACCGAGTATCAAATACTGGTAATAATATCTACAAAAGGACATTCTCCCGTGCTTCCAGACATGCTAACTCCAAGATTCTTTTATAGTGAAAAAGAGGAATCGATTTGGTGAAAGATGGGATCAGTAAATAGAAAACTACTAATATTTTATTTCATCTTTGTTTTTGAGATCGTCAATTTTGTACCAAAGGTGTATTTCTAGTATACCAAATTAGTATAGCTATCCTTTGTCTGACACAATAACGCTATACCCCCAAAAACTATAGAATTACTTTCTTCTATTTTTTTCTTGTATATGGATAATTGTATGTTATCCAATAGACCGATAAAATAAAAAATTCCTTATAATATAAGGTTTCCATTATTGAATTCATAATAGAAAATAAAGATCTTGGTAAAGTGTGAGTCAATGGATTTTATAATTCATGAAAGATGAACAACATTATCATATTCGCACAATTCAATTATATTATATGTGAAATAGAAAACTTTTTTTATTTTATTAGGGTATAGGGTTAACATTTTTTTGTTCGAATCCTTTTATTTCAATTTAAGTAATTGGTTGGTCATACAATAAATATACAATAATACAATACTAGTGTATTATTTGATAAAAAAAGAACAAAAAAACAAAGTTTTAGGATAGATTGCAAGAAACCTTTTTCTTCTTATTCAAAATCAGAATATAATATTATGGGCAATTAACTAATAACTAAGCTTTACTATATTGAATCCAATGAATTAATGAATTCAGAATTCAAATAAGTAAGTTGAGTTAAAAAAAAAAGTAAAGGTAATATCAGGTCATTCACTCCAAACAAAATAGACTTAATCCTATTGAAAAAGAATAGAAATGATTAAAATTGAAATTATTTGCAAACCTAACCTAATTCCCTTTCCTTTATTTGATTTTCGAATCAAGTTACACAACACACACAGTTCTTATTACTATACTCAACCCAGGAATTGAAGAATGAACCTCTTCTCTTGCTTCGAAATCGCAAGATCGATCGGTGTTACTGCCGATGACTTGATTTTATCTACCTATATGAATGGTTGTATCTTTTTTAGAGTCATTAGTCCATTCATAATGACTGATGAATCAAGAAATTTCAATTAGAACTAATTCCGTCAATAGTGTTTTTTCTTACTGTCATATTCGGGAAAAAGAGAAATTTAGGTAAGTCTTTTATCAACCTATGTAGCAAAAAAAATATAACTAATTTCATTTTTTTTTATGCTTATTATAACTAGTTATTTTGATTTTCTGTTGGTTTCTTCAACTATAACCTCAGTTCTATTGATTAGTTTGAACAAGATGTGACTTATTTGAAATTGAGTGACCAATTCATTAAATATTTCTTCAGAATTATGTGAGTATTGTATGATTCCCTTCCACGTCAATTGCTAGTTCTTAGTCATTGAGATTCATGGATAATTTAGATTAATATTTAGAAATAGACCTTACTTTATTTCCTTAAAACAAATAAAACAAAAAAAGATCGAAATATTGAAAATTTTCTATTTGGAATCATCTTAGGTCTAATTTCTATTACTTTGGCAGGATTATTCATAACAGCATATTTATAATACATACATGGTGATCAATTGGACTTTTAATTGAGTAATATTAATTTTTTGATTGACCTCCCGCAATGCAAAGAGGAGGTCAAATTGAAATTGTAATTCAATTTCATTTTATTAAGTTATTTTATTATAATTCATTATTTAGCATAAGATAAATAGAATCATGCCCTGTAGGATTTAAACCTATGACATCGGGTTTTGGAGACCCGCGTTCTACCAAACTGCACTAAAAGTGCTTTCTTAGGTAGGGATGATAGGATTTGAACCCGTGACATTTTGTACCCAAAACAAACGCGCTACCAAGCTGTGCTACATCCCTTTATTGTTGTACAGTAATCCTTGTCTTGTTTTCCACTTGTTTTCTTTCATCTTCATATATTCATATAATAAAATAAAAGAATTATATACATATGAGAAACTAACGTATTAAAAAAATGAATACAAACAATCTTGAACTACAGCATCTGATTATATATGTATTATAATAAAATAAAGAAGAAGGATTTTCAATAAGAGATATAAAAACATATCTCTCCATGATTCCTATGCTAACTACTCTATGGTTTGGGTCTTTAGTGAGTCTCTTGATAGAAATTAATCATTTATTCCCGGATGCTTTGTTATTTCCCTTTTTTTATTCTAGTTATTGATAAAATATACTTAAATGAAATAATGAGATTAGGATAGTAGGATGCTAATTTGAAAGAAATTGTATCACTTAATTTTTTCTTAATTAATATTAATTACAACCAAATAAATTTTTTTAAATCAAATCTTTTCTTTGGAAATTGCATTTTTAGTTATAACTTCTATTGATTTTTTTGTTGTTTTCTTCTTCTTCGGTTCAGATCGAAAATAAAGGAATTTAAGTTGACCCAAAATCCAAAAAGGAGGTTCATGGCCAAGGATAAAGATATCCGAATTAGAGTTATTTTAGATAGTAAATGGCCTTCTTCCAATCTATCCATTCTATTCATTGGTACTGATCATTAATACTGGAAAAAGTTTCTCATTTCTTTCTTCGAGCTCATGATCTGAACGAGTCGCACATACACCCTAGTACATGTTCCTTGTCGCTGAGGACACCCTCAAAGAGTGAGGGATTTTGTGACATTTCTGATTGGCTGTCTTGTGTTTCTAATAAGTTGTTTAATGGTTGGCATATCGCATATATGTATATCTAGAATAAGAATAGCTTGGTTTAGATCGATCTTAACTGGATCATTGATGATTATGAATCATTTCTATTTAATGTCAAATCAAAGAAAAATGTGGATTATGTTTTTGAAATGGATTTACACAAAATCACTAGTATTTGCATTTTCAATCGCTACAAGATCAACAATGCCATGAGCTTGGGCTTCTGTTTCTAACATAAAAGAATCTCTTTCCATGTCTTCGGAAATAACTCATAAGGGATTGCCGATTCTTTGTACATAAGCCTTTGTGAGTGTTTCTTAAAATTTTCAGTAGTTCTTCTGCTTCCAAGATAAATTCCCCAGCTTGTGCCTCATAAAAAGAACTAGCAGGTTGGTAAATGATAACCCTAATGATACTAATACAACATTATAAGGGGTTCTTCTATTTTGCATGGTTAGTCTAAAGCTAAAGTAAGGGATGAAAAATAAGCAAAAGAAAAAAATAGAATTGAAAACTATAAGGCATTTTTGTGCATTACATACAACTCTACAATGGAATTGAATTTACCACTCCCCCCTTCTCTCGAAGGAGAAGGAAATATAATCCATCTGATCTAGATCATTGAATGATCCATTTACCAACCTTCCTTTCATAGGAGTAAAAAAAAATAATACTATGATGGCTCTGTTGCTTTCTATATTTATCTTTTCTGTGATTTAGCAATCCCAAAGTTTATTTCTAATACGATCAAATAGGGAAAAAATGATCATTTTTTTCATTTTCATACTCTTTCTTTCCTAAGATGAATATTAGAAAGAAAAGATACTTTTGGTTTGGAATAACAAAATGGCTTCTGACACTGAAATGTACTCCTGACATATAATATCAAATAGAAAATAACCTTTGTTTCATACTACTATTTGGATACAAAACCTCGTGTTATGAAAAAACAAGAATGATTTGTTCATATCAAATTTGAGATGCCATGCTATTATTACTTAGAATTCATATTCGATATGGTGAAGGCATAATTTTTTTTTTGTTTTTCAAAGAACAAACTCATTGGCACCAAGCATGAGGGAATGCTATATGTTTGGTAATTTCTCCTCCAACTAGAATTAAAGATCCCATTGAAGTGGCTAATCCCATGCATATTGTATGCACATCGGATGGCACAAATTACATAGTAGCATAAATGGCCATTCCTAAGATTACCCATCCACCGAGAGAGTTTATAAACAAATAAAGATCCCTAGTAGCATCTTCTATACTGAGATATACCATAAGACCAACAAGTTGATTTGAGATCTCATTATCAACCTCTTGGCCCAAAAAATGTAATCTTTCTCTATAAAGTTTGTTGATTAGGACAAAATTCTATCTCCCAAAAAACCATACATGCACCTTTGGATGTGTCCTCTCTTTGAAAGAAGGGTGTTTCCCATTCTATGTGTGCTTTAAATAATTTTGTCTTCTCCATATTACCACATCTCTAGAGTCAATAATTTTCTATGAGGAACTACTAAACTCAATCACTTACTGCCATTACTTAATAGTTTTCTATTGATGTCTACCCCATAGAGCTACTCAAATTGGATCAATGATTGATTTCTAGGTTTCATCATAAACCTAGCCGGTTACTTCCAATTACGTAAATCAATAGTTCAAACCACACTCAAAGGTAGGGCATTTCCCATTGATATAGGAACTTCTATACTAGAAACAATGGTGTCTCCAATTATAGCCCCTTTGGGATGTAAAATATATCTCTTCTCACCATCCCCATATTGTATGAGACAAATGTATGCATTTCAATTAGGGTCATATTCTATGGTTATGATTCTACTAGATATGTCTTTTTCATTCTGTCAAAAATCGATTTTACAATATATACACTTATGACCTCCCCCTCTATGCCCTGTGGTAATGATTTCTCTGGCATTATGACCTTTACCACAATGATGTTGTCCATAGATCAAATTATTTCGTAGAATGGATTTCACTTGACTGTCTACGGTTCCATTGCATGTGCTCGGGGTAGAAGTTTTGTATAAATGTATCGTCGTGTTATTACATATTTTCTTTTAAGTTCTTTTCTCAATAAGAGGTGGAATAGAATAACCCGGTTGAAGCGTAATGATCATAAGTCTATAATGCATTGTATGTCCCATAATAGGTCCCATTCTTCTACCCTTTCCGGGGAGTCGATGACTATTCATAGCTATTACCTTGACACCAAAGAAGAGTTCGACCCAATGCTTTGTTTCTGTCCTAATTGATCCTAATTTGACATTAGAAGTATATTAATTGTTCCCTAATAACTGAATACTTTTTTCTATAAATACTACATATTTGATTACATCCATAAATCCATTTTCTTCCCTATAAGTTCCAGCATCGATAAAAATTCTAGTTCTTACTGTTCATATGTTATGGTATGAATATACCAATTCATTATGTATGGATGATGAGATTCCATTGATACAGAGCTAATTCCAATAGACTTATTGAATGTTCCCATTGGCAAGCATCCAACAGGAATGTAACCTATGAATTTGCCAATTATGAGTTGGGCACTTTAACCATTCAGCCATGGATGCTTAACAGGGATCATCGTACATCGTGAACAGCCAAATTCCAATTGAAATGAAATCTTTAGGAGGAATCAATGAAATGACATCAATTCAAATCCTGGATCTTTGAATTGAGAGAGATATTGAGAGAGATCAAGAATTCTCACTATTTCTTAGATTCATGGATCAAATTTGATTTAGTGGGATCTTTCGCTCACATTTTTTTCAACCAAGAATGTTTTATGAAACTCTTTGACCCCTGAATTGGGAGTATCTGACTTTCACGTGATTCACAAAGTTCAACAAGCAATTGATATTTGATGATCAAAGGTGTAGTACTACTTGCAGTAGCAGTCCTTATATCTCATATTAACAATCAAAAGATGGTCAAAAGAAAAAATCTCTATTTTATGAGGCTTCTTCCCATACCTATGAATTCCATTGTACCCAGAAATGAGACATTGGAAGAATCTTTTTGGTCTTCCAATATCAATAGGTTGATTGTTTTGCTCTTGTATCTTCCAAAATGGAAAATGATTTCTGAGAGTTGTTTCATGGATTTGCAAGAGCGTACTTGGGTTCTCCCAATAAATAAAAAGTGTATCGTGCTTGAATCTAACTAGGGTTTACGAAAGTGGAGGAACCGGATCAGAAAAAGGAGGGATTCTAGTTGTAAGATATCTAATGAAACCATAGCTAGAATTGAGATCTCATTCATAGAGAAATATAGCAAATATCTGGAGTTTCTTTTTTTATCCTATACGGATAATCTGATCCGCAAGGACCATGATTGGGAATTGTTTGATCATCTTTCTCCCAGGAAGAAGTGAAACATAATCAACTTGAATTCATGACTCAAAATCTTAGGGAAAGACTTGATTTGTTATCTGATGTCTACTTTTTATGAAAAAAGACCAATTGAAGGGAAGGGTTTCTTCAAACAACAAAGAGCTGAGGCAACTATTCAATCAAACGATATTGAGCATGTTTCCTGTCTCTTCTCAAGAAACAAGTGGGGTATTTCTTTGCAAAATTATGCTCAATTTCATATGTGGCAATTCCACCAAGATCTCTTCATTAGTTGGGGAAAGAATCAGCATGAATCGGATTTTTTGAGGAATGTATCGAGAGAGAATTTGATTTGGTTAGACAATGTGTGGTTGGTAAACAAGGATCAGTTTTTTAGCAAGGCATGGAATGTATTGTCAAATATTCAATATGATTCCACAAGATCTATTTTCGTTCAAGTAACAGATTCTAGCCAATGGAAAGGATCTTTTGATCAATCCAGAGATCATTTCACTTCCATTATAAATGCAGATTCAGAATATCACACATTGATCAATCAAACAAAGATTCAGCAAGTAAAAGAAAGGTCAACTCTTTGGGATCCTTCCTTTCTTCAAACAGAATGAACAGAGATAGAATCAAATCAATTCCCAAAATGCCTTTTTGGATCTTCCTCAATGTCCCGGCTATTCATAGAACATGAGAAGCAGATGAATAATCATCTACTTCTGGAAGAAATTGAACTTGGGAATCCTACAAGATCAATTTGTCCTTTTTTCTCTGACAGATGGTCAGAACTTCATATGGGTTCAAATCCTATTGAGAGGTCCATTGGAGATAAGAAATTTTTGAAGAGAAAACAAGATGTTTCTTTTGTCCCTTCTAGGCAATTGGAAAAGAAATAAATGGTTGATATATTCAAGATAATTATGTACTTACAAATTACCATCTCAATTCATCCTATTTCATCAGATCCAAGATGTGATCTGGTTCCGAAGGATGAACTAGATATGGACAGGTCCAATAAGATTTCATTCTTGAACAAAAATCCATTTTTGGATTTATTGCATCTATTGCATGACTGGAACAAAGGGGGATATGCATTACACCATGATTTTGAATCAGAAGAGAGATTTCCAGAAATGCCAGATCTATTCACTCTATCAATAACTGAGCTAGATCTGGTGCATCATAGGGGATTTGCCTTTTCTATTGATTCCTATGGATTGGATGCAAAAAAATTCTTAAATGAGGTATTCAATTCCAGAGATGAATCAAAATCAAAAAGGAAATCTTTATTTGTTATACCTCCTCTTTTTTATGAAGAGAATGAATCTTTTTATCAAAGGATCAGAAAAAAAAATTGGCCTAGATCTACTACAGGAATGATTTGGAAGATCCAAAACTAAAAACAGTAGTATTTGCTAGCAACAACATAATTGTGGCAGTCAATCAATATAGATTGATCCGAGATCAGATTCAAATACAACATAGAACCTATGGGTACATAAGAAATGTATCAAATCGATTCCTTTTAATGAATAGATCCCATCGCAACTTCCAATATGGAATTCAAAGGGATCAAACAGAAAATGATAATCTGAATCATATAACTATAATGAAATATATGATCAACCAACCTTTATCAAATTTTAAAAAGAGTAAATGTTTCGATCCTCTTATTTCTTGAATCGAGAGATCCATGAATCAGGATCCTGATGCATATAGATACAAATGGTCCAATGGGAGCAAGAATTTCTAGGAACATTTGGAACATTTCATTTCTGAATAGAAGAACCATTTTCAAGTAGTGTTCTATTGATTACGTATTAATCAATATTCGATTGATTGGCCCGAGGCTATCGATAAACAAGATTTGTCTAAGTCACTTCATTTCTTTTTGTTCAAGTCACTTCTATTTTTGTCCAGGTCACTTCCCTTTTTCTTTGTGAGTATCGGGGATATACCAATTCATAGGTCCAAGATCCACATCTATGAACTAAAAGGTTTGAATGATCAACTCTGCAATTAGTTGTTAGAATCAATAGGTGTTCAAATTGTTCATTTGAATAAAATGAAACCCTTCTTATTGGATGATGATGATACTTCCCAAAGACCAAAATTCTTGATCAATGGAGGAACAATATTACCATTTTTGTTCAAAAAGATACCAAAGTGGATGATTGACTCAATCCATACTAGAAGTAATCACTGGAAATCCTTTGATAACATAGATTTCTATTTCTCAATGATATCTTGCGATCGGGGTGATTGGCTGAATACTGTGAAATAATTTCATAGAAGTTCATTGATATCTTATTTTTATAAAGAAAATCGACTTTGATTCTTTAATGATCCACATCACTTCTGGTTCTATTGTAACAAAAGGTTCCCTTTTTATGTGGAAAAGACCCGTACCCATAATTATGATCTTACATATGGACAATTCCTCAATATCTTGTTCATTCACAACAAAATAGTTTCTTTGTGCGTCGGTAAAAAAAACATTTTTTTTGGAGAGAGAGACTATTTCACCAATTGAGTCACAGGTATCTGACATATTCATACCTAACAATTTTCCACAAAGTGGTGACGAAATGTATAAATTGTACAAATCTTTCCATTTTCCAATTCGATCCAATCCATTCGTTCATAGAGCTATTTTTTCGATTGCAGACATTTCTGCTCTAACAAAGGAACAAAAATAGACAATTTTGAAAGAACTTATTGACAGCCTCTTTCAGATATGAATCTATCTGATTCAGAAGGGAAGAACTTGTATCAATATCTCAGTTTCAATTCAAATGTGGGTTTGATTCACACTCCATGTTCCAAGAAATATTTACCATCCGGAAAGAGGAAAATACAGAGTCTTTGTCTAAAGAAATGCGTTGAGAAAGGGCAGATGTATAGAACCTTTCAACGAGATAGTGCTTTTTCAAATCTCTCAAAATGGAATATTTTCCAAACATATATGCTATGGCTCCTTACTTCGACAAGGTGCAAATATGTAAATTTCACCCTTTTAGATACTTTTTCAGACCCATTGCCAATACTAAGTATAAGTAGCAGTCAAAAATTTGTATCCATTTTTCATGATATTATGCACGGATCAGATATATCATGGCCTATTCCTCAAAAAAAATTTTGGGCGATTCTTCCACAATGGACTCCGATAAGTGAGATTTCGAGTAAGTGTTTACTGAATCTTCTTCTTCTGTCCAAAGAAATGATTCATTGAAATAATGAGTCACCCATTCTATTGATATGGACACAACTGAGATCAACAAATGCTCAGGATTTCCTCTATTCAATCCTTTTCCTTCTTCTTGTTGCTGGATATCTCGTTCATATACATCTTCTCTTTATTTTCTGAGCCTCTAGTGAGTTACAGATAGAGTTAGAAGAGATCAAATCTTTGATGATTCCATCATACATGATTGAGTTGTGAAAACTTCTGTATAGGTATCCTACATCTTAACTGAATTCTTTCTAGTTAAAGAATCTCTTTCTCGTTGCTCTGGAACAATTAGGAGATTCTCTGGAAGAAATACGAGATTCTACTTCTAGTGGCAACATGCTATTGGGTGGTGGTCCTACTTATGGGATCAAAGCAATACATTCTAAGAAGAAATATTTGAATATCAATCTCATCAATCTCATAAGTATCATTCCAAATCCCATCAATCAAATCACTTTTTAAAGAAATACAAGACATTTAAGTCATACAAGTAAAGAGATCTATTCATTGATAAGAAAAAGAAAAAATGTGAACGGTGATTGGATTGATGATAAAATAGAATCTTGGGTCTCGAACAATGATTCAATTGATGATGAAGAAAGAGAATTCTTGATTTAGTTCTCAACCTTAATGATAAAAAAAAGGATTGATCAAATTCTATTCAGTCTGACTCATAGTGATCATTTAGCAAAGAATAACTCTGGTTATCAAATGATTGAACAACCGGGATCAATTTACTAATGATACTTAGTTGACATTCGTGAAAAGAATCTAAAGAATTATGAATTCAATAGATCCTGTTTAGCAGAAAGATAGATATTCCTTGCTCATTTTCAAACAATCGCTTATTCACAAACCTTGTGTGGGGCAAATAGTTTTCATTTCCTATCTCATGGAAAACCCTTTTCACTCCACTTAGCCCTATCCCCTTCTAGGGGTATTTTAGTGATTCTTGTTATTGCTTCATCTCATATTCCCAAAAAAGTGGATCCCACTCTAATAGCTTCGAATAAATTTAATACAAGCATTAAGATACAAAGGCTTCTTATTCCATAACAATGAAATCACTTTTCCATTTTTTATATACTAGGGGATTGGAAAAGGAAATGTTCCATACAAATCAGAGTTTGAAGAAGGGGAAGGAGAAGGAGCCCTCGACCCGCAACAGATAGAGGAGGATTTATTCAATCACATAGTTTGGGCTCCTAGAATATGGCACCCGTGTGGTAATCTATTTGATTGTATCGAAAGGCCCACTGAATTGGGATTTCCCTATTGGGCCGAGTCATTTCATGGCAAGCAGATCATTCATCATAAAGAGTATGAGCTTCAAGAGAATGATTCAGAGTTCTTGCAGAGTGGAAACATGCAGTACCAGACACGAGATAGATCTTCCAAAGAACAAGGCTATTTTTGAATAAGCCAATTCATTTGGGACCCTGTAGATCCATTTTTTTTCCTATTCAAAGATCAGCCCATTGTCTCTGTGTTGTCACATCAAGAATTCTTTGCAGATGAAGAGATGTCAAAGGGGCTTATTACTTCCCAAACAAATCCTCCTACATCTGTATATAAATGCTGGTTCATCAAGAACACACAAGAAAAACACTTCGAATTGTTGATTCATCACCAGAGATGGCTTAGAACCAATAGTTCATTATCTAATGGATCTTTCTATTCTAATACTCTATTCAAGAGTTATCAGTATTTATCAAATCTGTTCCTATCTAATGGAATGCTATTGTATCAAATAACAAAGACATTACTGAGAAAGAGATGGCTTTTCTTGGATGAAATGAAACATTTGATTCATGTAACAGGAGAAAGATTTCGCATTCCTTAGGCATAAAGATATGTGGCTATGAAAAGGGGATTAAGTGGAACAGAATTGGCCAGGTGGTAGAGTCGTGGAAACACTTGTTTATTCCATATTTTGAACCTTAGCTCCATGGAACAATATGCTACTTACTGCTGAAACATGGAAGAATTGGAATCTTAGATCAAAACACTATGTATGGATGATATGAACTCCCTAAACAAGAATTCTTGAATGGCAAACAACCAGAGCCTCTTACTCACTACATCAAACAATTTCCATTAATGAAACCATGTAAATCCATCAAAAAATCAAAAATACACATGTCCGATGAAATGGTTATTGCTATCTGCTCCAATAATGAATCCTTGGTTTAACTGAATAACTAAAGAAAATAGATAAACCTTTCTTTTCATCTCAGGTTGATGGATCTTCTCAATTGGAATGTCCCCATATGAATAATACACATTCCAGTTGACCGAGTCTAATTCAAAATTTCAAATTGTTTTGTTCCGAAGCAAAGATATCCACGGAGGCCAATTCATCCTATTCAAATATTCATGACCAAGAGGTACTAGATTTCTCTTTTGAATAGGCCCTGAAATGAGAAGGAAGGCTGGAATGCCAACAGACATCTGTCTATTCTCTAATTCATCTGACCCGATACCATTTTGGGAACGTCTAGTGCCAAAGTCACTAAATGGGTAAGTCGCCAATCCCTAAAATGGACTGTCCTTTATCTATTGGGTTATAGGTACTGGTGGATATTTTATCAGAGGTTTCTATCAATCTACCCTTGTGTGATTCCTGTTGAATCATATACTTGAGGGTGGGTGCAGGGCGGGCAATTTCCTAATTCATTAGATAGAGAAGATCACCAAGATTTTGTGATCCGTTGCTGAACCTATTCCAATTCCAACAGCCCATACTCAGATCATGGGGATCAGTGGAATACTTTGTATCAACAGATAAGATACTATTATTGAATTGCTCATTCAATGAGCACTCTCAATATTATGTAATGAAGAGGATTCGAACCTCCACGCTCTTTAGCACGAGATTTTGAGTCTCGTGTGTCTACCATTTCACCATCAAGGCATCTTGAAAGTGAATTGTATTCCATGAATATGATATCTATCTAGTGTCATATGTTCCATATATGACAAAATGACAAAGGTGGAGTGTTGGAGTATTTCTATCGATCGATTATATAGGCCTAAGTTAGACATCAAATTGCTTCAATTTGCATTATTTAGAGGATATCTTATATTTTTCAAAAATATGTACAATCAAACCTATTTCTTGATTCAATAGAAGCCCCAAAGAAGTGAATATGGTACCCAAATAATGATAGATATGGCAAAAGCGGGTCTGATTATGCCTATTCCTAATCCTAAATAGAATGTGAATGTAATGACATAGGGATCCATATGTAAGTAAACATAGTATCTATTTACATACGCTCGAATGACCCCTTCTCATAATTCTCATAATAAGAATATACATAACCCTATTCCGGTCTGGTCCGGTATGGAATGAACTTATAATCTGATGATCAAGTTGATTCCATGATTATAAGTTCATAACCCCAGTCCCTTTCCATTTTGGGCGGAACAAATCTACTAATTCTTTTATTCCAGTTAGTAAGAGGGATCTTGAACTAAGAAATAGACCTAGAACCTAAAAGAGGGTATCTTGAGAAATTGCAAGAAATGGGTTCGTTGATATTCCTGGTATAGTAGTTGCTATCACACATACAGTCATACTCAATTCAATGGAATTGTTTGATCTTAAAGGGGATATTCTATAATTTCGCACATGAGGGGTTATTTCTTGGTTTTGTCCAGTCATTAATAACTTGATTATTTTTAGATAATAGTAGATAGAAACAATGCTCATAAGGAGTCCTATTGAAATTAAGAAATATAGGCCCGCCTGCCATCCACACCAGAATAGATGGAGTTTTCCGAAAAAACCTGCTAGTGGAGGAAGACCTCCTAGGGATAAGAGACATAGGGCTGAAGAGAGGGCCAAAAAAGGATCTTTCGTGTATAATCCTGCATAATCTCGAATGTTATCTATTTCCCTCTTTTTCCTAATAGGGTTGGAAATCCTATATTTTACATATCGATACGATCGAGTCCTTGGGTTTCTGAAATAGTAATGTAAAAATAAGTTCTTTGAATCATTGCTATTTGACTTGGACCTGTTCTAAAAAAGTCGAGGTATTTCAAATTGTTTGTTGACATGGACAAAGTAAGGGAAAACCTCTGAAATGATTTCAATATTGGACCTTGGACATATAAATTGAATAGTAATAGTTTTGAATCGAATCTCTTTAGAAAGAAGATCTTTCTTTCGTCTCATGGTAGCTTGCTCTAGTCCCCTTATGAAACTTTCGTTATTGGGTTAGCCATACACTTCACATGTTTCTAGTGATTCACATGGCATCATCAAATGATACAAGTCTTGGATAATAATCTACAATGCACTAGAATGCCCTTGTTGATGATCCTTTACATCGACAGCATCTAGGGTTCCTCGAACAATGCGATATCTCACGCCCGGTAAATCTTTAACCCTTCCTCCTCTTACTAATACTACAGAATGTTCTTGTAAATTATGGCCAATACCTGGTATATAAGCAGTGATTTCAAATCTAGAGGTTAATCATACTTTGGCAACTTTACATAAGGCAGAGTTTGGTTTTTTGGGGGTGATAGTGGAAAAGTTGACAAATAAGTCACTCTTACTGTCACTCTACAGAACCGTACATGAGATTTTTGCCTCATACGGCTCCTTATTCAATTCTTTCAAACTAATTGGAACCTCATTTGTGAGAATCTCCTCCCTTCTCTCATTCCGTCCTGAAGAGTAACTAAGACCAATTCAGTCAAGTTTTCATGTTCCAATCGGACAGTTTCCATTTATAATCAAAGGAGAAGATTATTCTTTTTACCAAACATAACATTTGTGGATCAAATCACGATCTTATAACTTATAATAAGATAATAAGAACAAGTAATAAGAATAAGAGATCCTTCTCGATCAATCCCCTTGCCCCACATTCTTCAAGAATCAGAAAGGTTCTTTTCAAATAGGAATCCATGTAGCTATGCACTCTTCAAATAGGAATCCATTTTCTGAAAGATCTTGGCTTTTGTGCTTTGGTGAGTCATCTGAGATCCTTTCGATGACCTATGTTGTATTGAAGGGATATCTATATGATTCGATCGATTGTGTAAGACCCATGGTAACAACAGAACTGGGGGAAGTATACAGAAAATATAGTTCTTTTCTATTATATTAGTATTAGTTAGTGATCCCGGCTTGGTGAGTCCTTTCTTTTGTGATGAACTATTGGTACCAATCCTACATTTTATTTTGTCTCTGTGGACCGAGGAGAAAGGGGGCTCAGTGGGAAGAGGGTTGTACCTTGAGAGAAGCAAGGGGCTCAACCTGCTTCAAATATACAACATGGATTCTGGCAACGGAGTTGGACCCTCATGTTGATCCGAATGAATCAGTCTTTCAACAAAGGTCAATCTTTGCTTGCTAGTTAAGAGAGGATAGCAAGTTACAAATTCTATCTCGATAGGACATGTATTATTATGAAATTCATAAAGGCAATAAATTCATAAATGAAAATGAAGTTAAGTAGTTAATTGTGTGGTTACCATTATCCTTTTTGTAGTGACGAATCTTGTATGTGTTCCTAAAAAAAGGAATTTGTCCATTTCATTTTTTGAGGTCTCAAAAAAAAGGAAAAAGGGTGTGGAAATGCATAGGAACTATTGAATGAAAATTAAAAAGAAATGTAGCTCCAGTTCCTTCAGAAATGGTAAGATCTTTGGCACAAGCAGAAGGGGTGATCCGTATCATCTTGACTTGGTTTTTCCTCCCCTCCTTTTTTAACAATACCAAGTCAGGTTCTTTTCCTACTAGAATTGAATAGAACATGCTGAAAAAAAATCTTCTTCATGTGAAACAAAACCTATTCAATTTAGATCGGGAAAATTGTACGAATTTTATGAAACCATGTGCTATGGTTCAAATCTGTAGTCAATCCTATTTCCAATAGGAGCAGTTGATAATGGAATCCCATTTTTCCCATTATTTTACTCTATCCATATCCATAATAGTAATAATGTGAAAAGAAGGCCCAACTCCAAGTCGTTCAGGAATAGTGGCATTGAGTTTCTTGACCCTTTGCCTTAGGATTAGTTAGTTCTATTTCTTGATGGGGTCGGGAAGGGATATAACTCAGTGGTAGAGTGTCACCTTGACTTGGTGGAAGTCATCAGTTCGAGCCTGATTATCCCTAAACCCAATGGGAGTTTTTCTATTTTGACTTGCCCCCCTTCTGTGATCAAATGAGAATGGATAAGAGGCTCGTGGGATTGACGTGATAGGGTAGGGATGGCTATATTGCTGGGAGCTAACTCTAGGCTAATATGAAGCGCATGGGTACAAGTTATGCCTTGAAATGAAAGATAGTTCCGAATCTGCTTTGTCTATGAACAAGGAAGCTATAAGTAATGCAACTATGAATCTCATGGAGAGTTTGAGCTTGGCTAAGGATGAATGCTGGCGGCATGCTTAACACATGCAAGTCAGATGAGAAGTGGTGTTTCCAATGGCAGATGGG